>OZ024790.1:11333452-11494837 GCA_964017065.1 Haliclona indistincta
CATTGTGTGACCATGTCTGTGCACGCATGTGCGTGGTTGAGTGTGTGCATTTGCTATGCTCATAGTAGTTCGAAAGCAAGGTGCCTAGGGTGGTTGTAGAACACTTTTTGTTTTTCTCATCTGTCTACTGCTGTTTTTATATCTATCTTTCCTCTTTAATGTGTACAGGGTTTTAACAGACAGAAGTTATATATAGCTGCCCAAGGTGAGATCATGTGTGTGGTGGTAGACACTAATGTGGAGTACTGTAGTACTCATCATGTGAAGGTGTTTGTTATCAGTTAGTCAGTGCCAATGTAAAACAAGCCAGTCACAAACACATGCACAATACTTTCTCATAGAGGTGGGACAATTAAATGTACAAAGTGAACTATCGAAAATTCTGTTGAACAAACGAACGAATGTTCGAATCATTCTTTGTGCATTAAATTAATGGTAACAGAGCACATCTTTATGACAAAAAAAAACTAAGTTTATGACCTCACTACAGATTCAACTTGTTCTTCATTATCAAAATTAATGCCTTGTCTATGTTAGCATTGTTGAGCAATAGCGGGTGTGGCACGAATGTTCAAAAGAAGATACAAACTTCGAAATGTTTTGTTTACGAACAAATGTTCGAATATTCACATCTTTGTCCCAGGCCTAATTTCTCACACTTGCGTTAGTTTGTATGCAGTGTTTCTGTTCAGTGTGTATAATGCTTGCTGCACCAACTTGCTAGGAGATGCTCGCTGCACCCACTTGCTAGGAGATTTGCGATGTTTTGTCTTTGTTCTAGGTCCCATGGAATGCACAATGGTGGATTTCTGGCAGATGGTCTGGGAGCAGAAGACAGCTACAATAGTCATGCTTGCAAACCTGTTTGAGAATGGCAGAGTAAGTGTATAACTCAGCTTGTGTGTGTGTGTGTCTACACTTTTATAAGAGTTTACTGCAATAATGTGGTGTTTCTCTTGTGTGTAATAGCTCAAGTGTCATCAGTATTGGCCGAACGAGGGTAGCAGAGTGTACGGAGCGGTCACAGTAGCATTGGAGACCACCATTGAACTACAGTACTACATCATCAGAAGCCTCAAAGTCACTTCCGTAAGTATTGCATGTGATCATCCATCCACTCACCCACCCATCCATCCCCTTCACTCAGCCTGTATGTATATTCCATTTTCTCTCTATAGTCTGGAAAGCAAAGAAGAATTCTACAATTCCACTACACTGGTTGGTCGGGTAAGAATGTCCCTGCTCTTGCTGGTCCTCTGCTTGACTTCCTAAGAGCCATCAACTCATGGAACAGCACTGACCTCTATGGACCTATGGTTATCCACTGCAGGTACATAAAATCAATGTTGGTGCAAAAAAAGAAATTTTGTCCTTAAAGAATCCATTGCTTGGTTTTGATGTTAAAGGTGTTTTTGTTATCTTTCAGTGCTGGAGTTGGTAGAACGGGCACCATCGTTGCTCTGGATATTTGTCTGGACCAGCTGCTAGCCGAGAGAGTGGTGGATGTGATGGGTGTGGTCAGAGAACTCAGAGAGAATAGAAACGACATGGTCCAAGCACGGGTAAGAACAGCTAACAAACACAGCACGTTCACCAGCTCAGCTGTTTAACGTATACAGTGGAACCCCTTTTAGAGGACATCCCTATCCCTCTATAATGGACACTTACTGAATCCATAATATAACCCAAATAATGTATAATAAACCCCTGACCAGAGGACACCCTCTCTATAATGGACGATTTTTGTTGGTCCCAATGGTGTCCGCCTTAGAGAGGTTCCACTGTATTTGTTTATGTGTATCCCTTTTTCTGTTTGTGTTGCTTGAGCTCTCTTGTTCTCTTCCAGGCTCAATACATATTTCTGCATCATGCACTTCTTGAAGCTATTGTGTATGGTGACAGTTCTGTACTGCTGAAGAACTTCCCTGATCACTATCGGCAGTTGTGTGCTACATCTTTAGAGAGGAGAATCATGGAACCTGTCGCTATCACTACCACAGCGGCTGCTGCTGGGAACAGCTCCATCCCTGAGCCGATCAGAAACGAGTTTGACAGGATCGGCAAGGTCTATCTGCCTCAGCAGTACTGCGTCAAACCAACGAAGATCCATATTGACAGTCAGTATTTGATTGCACACATCCACTTCTCATTTACTAAATTCTTTCAGGTCAATTTGACAGTGTAATGCCAGTAGCAGACTTCAGTGCTTACTTTATTGATGTGAGTGGAAAAAAATTGTGTACAGTGACTATAATTTTTTTGCTTTTCACCTCTTTTTTTATGAGAAAATTTGATTTTCTTTGCGCAGGGTGACAGCAAGGGCAAGCAGTTCATAGCCAGCGACTTCCCAGTGGGGTACACATGTGTTGAGCAGTTCTGGTGTCTGGTCTGGGAGCAGAAATGTTCTCACATTGTCATGCTAACACCAAATGATTCAAACACGGTAGAAAAACAGCATAAGATTAGCTTTTTCTAAACTCATAGTGCTCGTTTTACAGCTCAGCTGAGTTTTCCTTTTGATCGTTGTGCAAACTTTCATGTGTTTTTTTCGTGTGCAGAGCACAGCGTACCTGCCTAAAATGGGGATAGAGCTCACATTAGGGAGACTGCATGTTACGACAGACCGTCCGAAGACCATGGCTGGCTACATCTCACAAATGATCACCATTGAGTGTGACGTGAGTTGCTGCACACAACTGTCTCATATGCACACGGTGACATGTCTAGCTTTTCATCATTCCTTGTTTTCTTCTCTACTACAGGACGGCACTTCACACACGCTGAGACATATGCAGTACAGAGATTGGCTGACAAAACATTTCTCTCGTCCCGTTGATAAGTTTGTTCGATTCGTACAAGAGTGTCTCCGAGAGTCAGAGCACGGGAAACATCTCCTTATTCATGACGAGTAAGAAACCACATCTCTTAGTAGAAAGGAAATTTTTACCCCGTTCGTGTTGGACCCGAACCGTTCTACATTTTATGATTGTTTCTGACACAACCGAACTGTCCACCTATGGTTGGGGTGCCGTGATGGTGCAGTTCAGTTACGTTTAGACTGTCAGAGATTTGCAACTGTGTTGGCCCGGTTCTAATGCATAGTGTGTATCTAAAAATAGCACAAGTATCATTACTTTGATTTTGTGACACTGTTCAGCGAAAAATTAATGGACAGTTTTGCGTTAGGCGTAGTGATTATGGTTCATTAATTTCTTCTCTCTTCCTCCCTCCCTCTCTCTCTTTTTCTCTCCCTCTCTCTCTTCCTCCCTCTCTCTCTCTCTCCTCTCTCTGCAGTGGTAGCATGGGACCAGTTGGTGTGTTCCTGGCACTCAGTCACTGTATCCAACGACTCGAAAAAGAGGGCATCGTCGATCTACTACAAACTGTGAATCGTCTTCACCAGCAGCGATCTGGTCTAGTCACTTCTGTACAGCTCTACTCCTACTGCTATGAATGCTTGAACGATCTGAGCAGGAAGCTTTTAGAAATGGAGTCACGAACCAATGAATCTATTTACGAGAACATACGTGCATTCAAGCCGTCGCCAGCCACACTGAAGCGAAAAGAAAAGAAAGTGCGCAAGTACCTTGACAGCTGCGACATCATCGAATGCTGAACCAAACTCACCATTTTAGTGCATAGCTCAATTTTTTTCGTTTTGTCTGTATATTTGTATTGTTCATAAACTGTCTGTTATTACATAGTACGTCATCTTTCACCAATCAGATTGCTCTATTCGAGGGCATTAATGTAGGTTATTGACCGCGCGTAGCGTCTTCTATAGCAACAGACCGTTGCGTCTTTGCGAGTTTGAAAAATTCGTGATGTTATTGCGCTCACAGTGATGAACTATGTAATAAATCATTTATTGCCCTACACAACTCGGGCAATAACCGACATTAATGACCTCGGGAAAGTCGGTTGCCCTCGTACAGTCTCGGGCTGCGCCCTCGACCGTAACTCGGGCAACCTACTTTCCCGCGGTCATTAATGTCGGTTATTGCCCTCGTGTGAGGGCAATAACTAATACTTAACCCATGATAGGAGTTGATTTAAAATTTGATCAGAACAGCAAAATTTGCTCAATACACTGTTGTAAAAATGTAACCGAAAAAAATAAAATAATGCAAAAATGAAATTATTAGTACAGGCTAGGTGGTGAAATTATTTTTATGACAATTGAACATTATTATTCAGAAATACATCTTCTAAACTGAGAATGAGATCTCGATGTAGGAATTCTCAATTCCAACCTAAAACAAAAAAATCAGAGTAATAATAAAACTTGCTGCTACCATAAGCTACTGGGATCAAGCACATACGACCAGGCTGTACTGCTACCATAAGCTACTGGGATCAAGCACACGACCAGGCTGTGCTGCTACCATAAGCTACTGGGATCAAGCACACACGACCAGGCTGTGCTGCTACCATAAGCTACTGGGATCAAGCACACACGACCAGGCTGTGCTGCTACCATAAGCTACTGGGATCAAGCACACGCGACCAGGCTGTGCTGCTACCATAAGCTACTGGGATCAAGCACACGCGACCAGGCTGTGCTGCTACCATAAGCTGCTGGGGTCAAGCACACGCGACCAGGCTGTGCTGCTACCATAAGCTGCTGGGATCAAGCACACGCGACCAGGCTGTGCTGCTACCATAAGCTGCTGGGATCAAGCACACGCGACCAGGCTGTGCTGCTACCATAAGCTACTGGTATCAAGCACACATGACCAGGCTGTGCTGCTACCATAAGCTGCTGGGATCAAGCACACGCGACCAGGCTGTGCTGCTACCATAAGCTGCTGGGATCAAGCACACGCGACCAGGCTGTGCTGCTACCATAAGCTGCTGGGATCAAGCACACACGACCAGGCTGTGCTGCTACCATAAGCTACTGGTATCAAGTACACGCGTCCAGGCTGTGCTGCTACCATAAGCTGCTGGGATCAAGCACACGCGACCAGGCTGTGCTGCTACCATAAGCTACTGGGATCAAGCACACGTGCTAACCTGTGCCAACATGCCCTTGGAAGTAATCTGTAGTCTCCTAATATCCGTGTGTGGAAGAACTTCTAGTCTGACATTGGCGATGTTTGATCCGCTACAAAGAGTCCATGCATGAGCATCCAATATCTGGGTCACACCATCCAGCTCTGCAATCTAAGAAAGGAGAGAGAGAGAGAATGTATATGAGGTCAGTTTCCATAATACGTGTGCATAAATTAAGGATCAACTGATGTGTGTATCAGTACTCACCTTTTGCATGCAGGGATAGAGAGTATGGTCAAGTTTAGGAGGAATACGTTGCATAAGCACTCCCAGTGAGTCCCTCATGAGAGGAACAACACTGCAAGAGAGAGAGAGAGGAGGGAGAGGGGAAGAGAGGGAGAGGGAGAGAGAGAGGGAGAGAGAGAGAGAGAGAGAGGGGGAGAGGGAGAGAGAGAGAGGAGAGGGAGAGGGAGAGAGAGAGAGAGTTTGACTTTAACACATGATTGCTTCTTCTAACCTAATAGTGATCAACACAGCTATAAACATGGAACAGACCGGATCCGCCATCATCCATCCTATAAAAAAAAGAACAAAAATTCATGTGTAGATCAAGTTCAGCAACTATATCGAGTTCGAAAACTAGAGCTACATGTGGAGAGAGGCTAGATCTTCAGTTCCCTACAACACACAGGCCCCAACACATTGGTTCCTGTTTCACACATTGAGGATTCCACATAATTGTCTGTCTCACCAAAGTTAGCAATAAGTATGGAAGAGATGATGACACCTACACTGCCCAGTGTGTCAGCAAGAATGTGCAGAAACACACCTATAACAGAAGAAGAGAAGGTGTGTAACACATTAACAAGATCTAGCTGTAGCAACTATGAATAGTGAGTGAGTGGGTTGCTAGGATACTGATGTTTTCTCTCGAGCACGAGTTGCTTTCTGTAGCAGATTTCACATATGTTGAAGCATCGTGTTTTGTGTATTTCCAAGGTTACAGAAATAAAAGTGTACGCAATATATGGTGCTTCAACGGAAGTGAAACAAAAACAACAAACAAGTACTGTAAGTGATATTCAAAACAGCACATTTTTACAGAACTTGTACACACACACACACAGCAAGAACGATTCTGTGCAGTTTATGTTTGCTCACCTTGCATGATCTGAGATGTGCCGGAAGAGTGGTCAGAGTGTGAGTGACCATGGGAGTGACCGTGTGAGTGTCCGTGCGAATGACCATGGTCATGCGAGTGACCATGGGAGTGTCCGTGTGAGTGACCATGATCATGCGAGTGACCATGTCCTGAAAACAGTTGACATAAAAATAGTAAATGAAGTAGGAAGTCTCTCTCTATCTCCTTTCACTCTTTCTTTCTCATAACTCTCTCCCTCTCTCTCTCTCTCTCTCTCTCTCTCTCTCTCTCTCTCTCTCCCTCTCCCTCTCCCTCTCCCTCTCCCTCTCCCTCTCCCTCTCCCTCTCCCTCTCCCTCTCCCTCCCTCCCTCCCTCCCTCCCTCTCTCTCTCTCTCTCTCTCTCTCTCTCTCTCTCTCTCTCTCTCTCTCTCTCTCTCTCTCTCACCGCCATGTTGAAATACGAATATTCCGATGAGGTTGACGATGAAACCCAATATGGAAACCACCATCAGACGATCATGCTTCACCTCAGGAGGTTCAAACGCTCGCTAGAAAAAAACACCACATAGACACAAGTGAACAATACAAGTATCATTACAGTGGAACCTAGCCTCGTACCCAGGCGCTAGGGGATGGACAAGAAATAAGCGCCTGGTATACACTGCTTGCGCATGCGCTCAAAATCCGTGTATTTTACTGTAAAATATTCCGATTGCATCATTAAAACATGGTAGCAGTTTTTCTGGCCACACCTAAGTTATTAAGCCTATAAACAACTGGCTAAGAAACGGCTTGATCGTCAGCTCTAGCTCTGGATTCGGCTAATAACTTTGTGATGGGCCTGCATACGCGATAGTGCTTAATCGCGTGACATTTCACGCTGCTATAGTCGATCGATGTCGCTCGTTTCCACTACCAGGAGCACCCAATTGTTAAATTGTACTTCTGCTATTGTGCTAGAGCTTCAAGAAAAGACGATACAATACAGTCATCAGAGTAGATTGCAAACAGGAGAGCTTCATGAACTGCTAAGAAAACCGATGAATATTCATCACGTACTGCAAACATGTACGATGATAACCGGCGGCGGTGGAATTCCACCGCTACCCACGCATGCGCAAACAGTAGATACCAGGCCTTATCTCTTCTCCTCAATAGGCCTGGGTACGAGGCTAAGTGGAACCTCTCTAAGGCGAACACCATTGGGACCAACAAAAATCGTTCATTATAGAGAGGGTGTCCTCTGGTCAGGGGTTTATTATACATTATCAAGGGCTTATCGAGCCGCGAAGCGGCGAGAGGGCATGCAACTAATGTAGACGGCATAGTGCTGAGTGTTACTATAAATAGAATTTATAACTATTAATAAGTTAATTTTTCCGGTTGGTCACGTGCACCAGCATAATTATGCTGAGAGTGCGCGAGAACACACTGTACTGTCGATGTCGCCATCGATACTGCATAGCGCGCATGAAGCAAAGGCGAAGATGGACCTAGAGAACAGTTCTGGAGAATGGCTCTGTTGTCTCAAGCGTCTGTACTTCTTGCGCAAAGCTGTGGCAGCCACGGTTGCACTCATAAGTGTTTTAGATGCAGTAGATCCAGAGGTAAACTGCTAGTATGCTTATACATTGGAGCTGAGTCACTAGCTGCCGCTCTTGATACGCGCTGCCGCCCTGTGGTAACCGGAAATAAGTCAGGACACGCCTGCACACTCTTGTGAACGTCCGTTTATGTTAAGTTTACGTGATTATACGGATATCTATTCATAGTAACAGTCAGCACTATGCCGTCTACACTATGGTATTCAGAGTTGCATGCCTTCTAGCCGCTAAGGTTCGATGAGCCCTTGACATTATGAGGGTTATATTTGGGATTCAGTAAGTGTCCATGTGTCCATTACAGAGGGTATCCTCTAAGAGGGGTTCCACTGATTTATCACACAAGTATGATCATCATGTCAGCATTGGTTAGTGTGGTCAGCTGTCAATACACCAGCGTTGACCACACCTGGATACAATGCTAGGCTAGTGTGCCTCCTTGTGTTACCCCACAGCTGTGAGGGACTGCCATGGGACTTTGAAAGGAGAATTAACTGGTAACTACCATGATCACAACAACACAACACATCATGAACTGAATCTATGTCGCGTTATAATTTGCTTAGCAACCACAGGCATATACTCAGAACCTCCGATTAGCGAAAAAACCAGGAATCTTGTTGCAAGAGGGCAAGCGCATTGATTAAAAAATTGAGGGGGCAAAAGAGTTATAGAGGGACAAAAATAGTTAAAGGGGGCGAGCTGACTATATTATAATGGCAGGAACAGACTAAAATTTTTAATCTCAAAATTAGTACCCATCAATAATTGTAACGCTAAGTAATTTCAACGCAATAAAATGCTATTGATCTAGATAAGTGGGTGATATTGTATTTGTGACGGGAAAAGCAATGGTTGTATAGACATATCACAATATAGCAGCATCAGTGTGTGTGGTCTATGTACCTCAATAGCTTCAGAGAAGATGAAAAAGGCGATGAAGAGGAGAAACAGGGCGTTCACAAATCCAGCAATCACCTCAGCTCTGACATATCTGTACCACACAATAACAATTTATCCTGATCATGTACACTACAACCATACTAGCCAGCTAGGTGATACCAGGAGTGTATAAAGGGAAAGAGCGTTCAATATTCGCTATAGTAATATCGAAGTCTAAAGTCCGCCGGCATGCGCTGTAGTTACTTGGAACTTGGGCCTTTTTTGCATGTTGTGGCTCGCTATTTCCTACCTATACACACATCCGTGCTTTGCCTTGCCCGTCTCCAGCTAAAACAAGCGAGCGTTTAGCCAGAGCCATGATCGCCGTCTTATGCAGCCAGCAAAACTTTCCTTATAAGGAAGGTTTTAGATTCGTTATCCGCAGTTGAAAACTCCTTCCCTTATACGCTCCTGGTGATACACACTGTGAGAGTATAGACAGCATACTGATTATAAACTGGTTAACCAATGGCTGGTTGTAACGACTGACACCTGTTTAGGATGTTCAGTGAAGACTGCAGCACCGGCTACAGTGTGATCACTGCTTCTAACACGCTCATTGTGTATTGGGACAAACATAATCGTTCTGAGTAGGTTAATATTCCGCTATTTTGGGCTATAATAGATACTTGAGTAACAGGGTTCTTGCGATACTAAAGTGAAAAGCTTTTTGAGTATAGTCTTGTTGTCTGCCTTTTAGCCCATCTACAACACGTTGCTATGCAACTAATAGACTTGTAGCTTCTACTATTCTGTAGCTTGCAAGCAAGTTAAAAAGAGCACTCCACGTTTTGAGACTTCACACTAGGGCTGAAACGAATAACGCATTTTCATGTTCGAATAGTCACTAGCTAAAATGAACGAATAGTCGAATACTCTATTATCGGAATAAAACTAGCTCTAGCAACCAGTGCGCAAGAAAAAAATATGTTTGAAAGTTGTATATCAACATACAGTCAGGGCTCGGGTTTGATTTGTGGACTGGTTACAAATAGCCCAAGTTTCCCAACTGCTAAAAGACTTCAAACGAATATTCGAATAGCTGCAATAGCATTCGAATACTGTCAAAACGATCGAATAGTCGAATAGTACAAGTATTCGTTTCAGCCTACTTCACCGCAGTTTAATAGTACCATAACAAGCCTGGTCATCTTTATATCATGTACTCTATTTATAGCTATAATAGTGTGCCATATGCTGTGATGTGCCCACTGACCCGTATGAGAATCTCTCGTTTGGCGGCCATCGTGACACCACAGTAGCTACAATACCTGCTAACAGAGCAGTGCAGTCAAAGAACATATGAAACGAATCAGAGATCAATCCTAAACTGTGCGAAAGAGAGAAAGAGAAAAATAATCATCTGCCAGTTTGTTGAATATATAACATGACTTCCTGTGTCTAACCACAGAGAAAGTTCGATGTACCTGTTCGTCCACATGCCGTAGAAAAGCTCCACAAAGGCAAACGAGAGATTTATCAAGAGAAAGAAGAACAGGTTGCGACTGCCACTATCTGAAAACACCTCTCTGAAGTGAAAAGAGACGTCAAATTGAAACCTGACAATATACAACAGACCTTAGCCATTTTGTTGCTTGGACGGATAACTTTAACGACGGCTTCACCTTCTCTGCACTGTTGAGCGACAAGGCTACGTCCTGCACGTGCTGCGGCAACAAACCTGCCATTCTTTCTTTGTCTAAACCTAGAGCGCGTTAATTAGAAACAGAAAAAGAGGAGTGTCATAATCCAAATTCAGTTCCCTCCTTTTTCTCCGCTCAAGCATGGCTGCAAGTCATGTTCTCTGCGATCGTCTCTGCGCTTTTTGTCAAAGAGAAGACGTCGATCCAGAAGTAGTTGGAAAGACCTTTTCAAAGGGATCTCTGGTCGTCCATGAGTTCTGTTTGGTGAGCATGCAAGAAACCCGCTGTACATGTGCTGTATAATGATCGTCTATTGCGTTTCAGTATTTCTCGTCTGGTCTGAGTCAGCAAACGTCGACCGACAAAGGAATACAAGGATTCCTTATCTCGGACATCAGGAAAGAGCTCCTACGCGGCCGAAGAAAGCACAAGACTGGCAAGAGAGCTTTAGTATGTCGGATAAAAATTATTTTCCTTTGCGTCCTCTTTGAAACCAGGATTAAACAATACACTTGCTATGTGTTTTTCTGCACTTGTTGTTAGTTGTGTGCGTGGCTGTGATTTGTAACTGTCTTGTATTTTGCTTTCTTTCGACCGCTAGAGATGCTTTGGCTGTGACCAGACTGACTTCTTTGTTGGCTGTGCTGACCCAAAGTGCAGAAAGGCTGGTCACTTTCCATGTCTAGTGGACGCAGAATTCTTGTTCCACTACTCTGATAAATTCGAGTGAGTTTATGCTGAAATTTTTTTGATTCTAACTTACAGCTTCTAAAATAGCAAGGCTTCATTTTCTACGGTTTCTCGCAATCAATGGTTTTTCTCTTCTCTCTCTCTCTCTCTCTCTCCCTCCCTCTCTCTCTCTCTCTCTCTCTCTCTCTCTCTCTCTGTCTCTCTCTGTCTCAATCAATCGTTCTTGGTCTCCCTCCCTCTCCCTCTCCCCCCCCTCTCTCCCTCTCTCTCCCTCTCCCTCCCTCCCTCTCTCTTCCTCTCTCTCTCTCTGTCTCTCTCTATCTCTCTCTCTCTCTCCCTCCCTCCCTCCCTCCCTCCCTCCCTCCCTCCATCCCTCCCTCCATCCCTCTCTCTCTCTCTACAGGGGTTTCTGTCCTGAACATCGGCCACGTCAGAGCTCAAGGCTATGTCCATCTTCTAACACGATGGAGTGTTGTATCTGCTTCACTGAGATTCCTCGCAAGGAGGCACTGTCGTCATTCCAAGTCCTCTTTACTCCGTGTTGTCGCAGAGCATTGCATCGGACCTGTTTACAGGTAGACTCTGATTGCATGTCCCTTGAAAGCTGATTTTGAGACACCAAACACTTTAAGCAAAAAATAACTTTTGACAATGATTCTTTGGTTAGGAGTGGGAAATCCCTCCTTTCACAGATTGTTGTATAAACCCTCGAGTGTATAGTGTGTGTGTGTGTGTCTTTATAATCTCTTCTGCTTATGTGCATTTGGGTATTTGCATAGGGCATCATCTTCATGCACTATACTTGTTCACTTTAAAGCCTGTTCACATGGAATCCACTTTTGATGTGCATTGTATCCCGAACACACCTTTAAACCCTCTATTGGGCATAGCCAGATGTACAAGTAACAAATTTCTTTATTTCTCTCATAGCGGCAGGCAAGGTCAGCTGGCTTGCATTTCTTTCGGTGTCCCATCTGCAATGACAAGAGTGCATTTGTCAGAGAAATGAACCGAATGGGCCTACACATCCCGGACAGGTAGAGTGACGACATGCTTACTCACCAAGCATGTTGAATTTTTGATCTATCTTAAACCTGATGCACAGTAGTCACAAGAACAGGTCCGGCATTCTAGCTAGCTGTTGTTAAGTCAAATGCATCGACATGCTTTGGTCCAGATGCATCGACATGCTTTGGTCCTGTTTTCGAAATGAGTCACTTTTGTTTTTGTCACTTTTTGCAGCAAAATGTATAAATTTGCATTTTTTTATTATTGTAGAGATGCGTCTTGGGAGAGGCAATCAGAATGGTACTATGACTACAGTTTGGATTATCAGTGTCGTGTGAAGGTGTGTCGTTGCCGTGAGGGACGAGACCACTTCTCCAGCAACTAGTATGTCCAAGTTGTCTAAAGGCATTGTATACATTCCACAAATTTGCATTTAATCGCATAGTATCGTATACACATTAGCATCTGAAGGTGAAAATCCTTTCGCAGAGAATTTCTGCCTTGCAGTGCTTTTTGAGTATTGCATAGCGATGACAAGAGCAGAACTATGACATTGACCAATTGCATGTGAGTAAAAGTGAATTTGATTGGTCAGGGTTACTTCCGCTTTGACATCGCCATGCAAGAATTTTTCAAAAACCTCTATAGACCATTTTAGGCGCTAATAGGCGCGAATCTTTGGACCGCCATATTGACGGTATTGTGCTGCTGGTAAAACAGAAGATATTCGTTTCTTTGCGCGCTTGGCAGGATACTTTCCACTTGTAAGCGATAGAATATTACATTGCAAGCTTAAGAGTTTACAAACGAACATTACTGCCACAATCTCGGTCAAGAAAGCGAAGTTAACAAGCAATTGACTGCTAGAAACCGGTCCAGTTTTGCTGCTGTTCTGTATCAGCCAAGCTATTATCGATTGGACTGTTCGATCTAGGCCGCTATCCAGTATTGTTTGCTACCATGATGTAGTTGCGCGTAGACACAGTGTACCCGAGTAAAATCGAACAAAATGTCAGCAGTTTCGTTCCATATTTCCTGCTTTGCTGGCTGTTCTAGAGATAGA
Source organism: Haliclona indistincta (assembly GCA_964017065.1). Classification (NCBI taxonomy): domain Eukaryota; kingdom Metazoa; phylum Porifera; class Demospongiae; order Haplosclerida; family Chalinidae; genus Haliclona; species Haliclona indistincta. The sequence continues at coordinate 11,346,536 of OZ024790.1, forward strand.
AACGCACGTTTTCAAACTAGTGACTGATATAAGCAATATACTTTCGCTTGTGTTTGCAAAGTACCTAGCTAAGCACGCAAAACGAGACGAAACCTTGTGTTTTGCCTTCAGCACAATACCGACAAAATGGTGGCGTCGACACGGTCATGTCCGGTGTTGTACGGGCGCGCGCGGGAAAATGATTAGCGACTAAAATGGTCTATACAGTTTTGTCTTTCGTCTATTAATTTTAAAGAAGAACAAAGGTACAATGCCGCCATGAAATGCCCCCATTTCACATACACAGTAAACTGCAGCTATTATACCATGCAATCACAATGCAGTATCAAGAATGATTAGTTATGCAATAAGAAACCAATCACTAATTCAACTGGGCGTGTCTATAATGTTCAGTTCGAGTGCAGGGCACAGCACACGAGCGAGATAGCGTCCATACCTTACTTACACAATTGCTGCAGTGAAATTCTAACCTATCAGCTTCTTGGCAGTCAACTGTTGATAGCTTTGCCTTTGAATAACTCCACAGCCATGATCGATCGCGAGTGAGCAAATTGCGCCATAACTCACGAACTCGCTGACATCGGCTTGAAGTTCGCCAAATTTGTACGATATCGATTTCACTTCAGTTAACAGTTCCTCTAAAGACATAGTCGATCTCTTCTCTTTGACCACGTGTTAGAGCTAAGAAAAAGGCCAAAGGAAATGGCAAGTGTGGTATGTAGGCACGTGTAGGCATGTAGGCAAATGTTTATCATATTCTTATTCAGCAAAAAATTTGACCCTAGCAACTCCACCTTTATAATAACTGATAAACGCCCACATTGGTAAGTGACCGGTTAGCTCAATGGCTAGTGCGTTAGCCTTATAACGTGGGGTACACGGGTTTGAACTCCGGGCAGACTATGTTGAAAAAAAATCAAAAAACCTTTTTTAATTGAGAGTGCTACCAGAGTCGTGGGTTCACACCCTTCGCAAGAAGGAGCGACTGGGATCAGTGTGAATTCCTCCCCATTAATGACTGTGAAAGCAGCTGTCAGCACACAGCTGCCGGAGTTGTTGGCTCTGGTTAGCACTCTGGCCGGAGGCCGGTAATCCCGGGGTCTTCAGTGAGGTGGTGGGTGCTGCTATCTATTGATCTGTTAAGGCTGTTTTTTGACAAAATTTGTTTTGTTTTATCATAGAAGCACATTATATTCCAAGGATTTTTTAGCTTACTGTACGGGGTGGAATGCCCAGAGCGGACATTCCACTTTCCATTTTGTAAAAAAAGAAAGGTAAAAATAGAGCATGCGTTGAAAGATGCATATTTTTAGTAACCAGAGAGCAGCTGTAGCTCATTCCTGGCTTCCAGCGCGATGAGGATGTGTTTTGCGAGCCTGAGCGAGCACGCCCTTCATCTCACAGTGCAATGACAAGGCTGCATGCATGGTCACTGCGAGATAATACCGTGTTCTACTTGCATTGCTAGTTTCAGAGCTTAAGTTTCAGTGTGCGCTACAAAACCGAAGCAGCCATGAGTAATTCACGCGGTAACTTACGCACTAAGATTTAAAATCAAAGTTCTTGAAATTCAAATCCGAGCAAGTATCGATTTATACCCGTGTTGCTTGTTTCGGCGATTAGTTTTCAGCGAGCTATGAGAAATCGTTGTGACAGACAGACAGACAGAATGACAACACGACTACTGTATGCCTCATGGCTCCGCCCACCGAGGCATAATGAAGGTGACATTCTGTGGTTTTCAATGTACAGTAACGTGCAAAAAGAGAAAACGTCTCGTTTTGCAAAATAATTGCTTTGTACATCACTGGACAGGGTTATTGCTAAATTCACAAAAAAATAATTGTCTTTTTCTATTCCAGCCCAGCCATACGCTGCAAATACTGTTCCCAGTGCATCGGGCATGATGTCTGTGTGAAGTCGAGCATTTCCCAGTTGAATCATGATGGTGAAGAGTTTATCTGTGAAGACTGCAGCGTGTCTAGTGTAGACCCACTGCCTCCCGTGCCCTCCGCTACCAGACCTAAGGAAGAGGAGGAGGAGGAGATCGTTGTGATTGATAGTGATGATGAAGACAGTGACGATGGAGACAGCGACTGCTTTATAGTGGAGGATAAAGATTCAGATAGTGATTCAGAAAAAATCTCGTCAGGATAAAAATGGTATGCTTGTACATGTGAGCGCATGTCTTATTGCTGTATAGCGGGAAACTTTCACACTTGAATTTTTTGCGAATTTCGTGAATTACAGACAATAGTGGAACCCCTATAATTCGAGAACCCCACGAACAGTGTCTTGTCTAAAATGACTTCATACCGTATAGCCGGTTATTTTCGACTGTCAAATATTTCGTTAGTAAAATTTTAGATTGGATCTAATTTTCGATACTCACTCGCCGTTCGAAAATAAAATCCAGGCTAAAATTTATTGCCCTTCATCTCGAACTCAATGGCGTCGAAATGTTGGAGGACTGTATAGTCGTTAAACCACGCCATCCACGTTTTATGATTGTTCAATGGAACCACAGAGTCGAAGATAAGTTGCTGTACCGCGGTGTCCGGGATTTTTGCTGAAATCGTGTTTTCTCATTAAATATTCGCCCCTCTGTAACTTACAGACAGAGACCTTTTTGCAAAATCCCAAGCATACGTTTCTTCCTTGTGTACTAAAGTTTATGTCTGACATTTTGTGTGGGTGTGGCATGCCTAGGAAAGATATATATACGTGCTTTTTTGTCATTGGGTGGAGCTTGCTACGCCCACAAGACGAATGGCGACTTTCTTGGGTGATCAGTGTGACTGAGCAGGCCTTCAACTAACAGTAGAAACCAAAATATTTGTAATCCTGATGTTAGGGCAATCCACCCTTAAGACTTAGTCTCTCGCGTGCAGCAGTGCGCATGGCAGACATTTCTCTAACAGAGGCGTTTGGCATTCAGTTTTGCTGCTATCGCGGCATCAAGCTACTCGCTGCTACAGTCAGATTCTGGTAAGAAGCGTTGGAAGTGGGCTCTAGCCTAGATTTGTTCACATGTGTTTGCACGGGAAAATTTTGGGTGTTCAAAATTTTGGTATGGTTCAAATTTTCGTGGATTTAATTTTCGATCAGCAATCGGTGATCGAAAATTAAATCCAATCGAAAATAACCGGCTATACGGTATAGTGTTTGTATAGCGTATAAAGTGTTTGGGATTACATGTAGTGTCTGCATTTCAGTGGGTGGTTCACAGTGACTCAGTGCTGAGGGCATAGATCTATGGTGAGGGGTCACAAAAATTGATAATAATTGTTCACAAAAATAATTGTTTGAGCACGGTCTTGAATACTTAACAATCAATATCTTGTCTTACCTATCATCTGCTGAGGTGGTACTAGAGGAAGCTAGTTTAGTGTGGGCTTAGATTCTTGTCACAGTGCACATGTGAACCATTATAGTAACTGACCTGAAAGTATGACCACTAAAATTTATTTCTTTTTGTAGGAATTCTCTGAGATATTTTATCAATTCAAACAAGAAAGTGTTTTAAAGACAGAATTTGTATTATAATTATATCTTTCACAAGTCATTTTACAGAATAATAATTGTGTGTGTGTGTGTCTCCATCCAAGATGTTCTCTTCGGTTGGCTGCCTCAATCTCGACCTAGAGGTGGACCACGCAGGCGATGGAGAGATGTACTTCGAAAAGATCTCAAAGAGATTGGCATTTCTGAGGCTGCACATGCATGGTAATACACCAAGTAATCTTATGTGTACAAGTAATAAAACATTTTAACAAAAATGCGAAAGATTTAGGGTTGGTACATGTATCAAAAAAGTCTGGAAACAAGATTGTGAACTTAGGTAAGTAAACAAGATTTGTAATAAAAAGGATTGTAACAATAGCAGTGTAATGCTACCTCCCTAAATTAACTGCTTTCGATAGTTGTGGTTAGGGAGGTAGCATTACGCTGCTATTGTTACAATCCTTTTATTTCAAATCTTGTTTACTTACCTAGTTCACAATCTTGTTTCCATATTTTTTTCTATAATTATTTTGTTCCAAACCTAAATCTCTTGCATATTTGTTAAAATGTTTTTATTACTTGTGTTCAATAGTTCAGATAAGGTGTCTCCACAATAATACTATATACACTTTTCAGTTTTTTATTAAAACATTTTTACTTTACTATGAGTCCTCAAGTAGCTCTTTAACTCTGGAAATTAGTAGAGATTCACCTGCTTCTTCCAACACTTTCATCAGTTCACGGTAGGTTGCCTTCTCTCCCAGCTTCCTGACCCACTTCCAGAGCATCTTGCGTTTCTGTACCTTGTATTGGAGGGCGTGGCTGGCTCGTATATCCTCCTCCTCTGCCTCAGTAAGGCCAAAATATGGTGCCAGTTCCTCCCAGTGTTCAATGTTGTCAGACAACTTTGCAATATGAGCAGAAGAGCATCTTAAGTCTAGCCTTGCCTGCTGGAAGCACTTGTTAGTTACCACTCCATTGTCATCACTAATGTACAGTCTGTCTTTATCAGAAACTATGAATCGAGGATGATCAAAACTACTACCATCACTATTACCAATGTATCCTAGAAACTTCCCACTAGTATTGAAGACACACACTACACTGTTCTGCATATCAGTAGCATAGAGTAGATTGTTGCTGTCAAAGCACAAGCCATACGGACTAAATGAATGACGCAACTTCTTATGATCAAAGGAAGCCAAAAAGAAACCACTCGGTGCAAATTTCTGAATTCGGTGGTGGCCAAAGTCACTGACATACACCATTCCATCTTGATCAATAGCAATCCCACGTGGACCATACAGTTGCCCAGGCTCGTCTGCTTCAATGCCAAAACAATGCGAAAAGCTCAAATCAGGATTAAGGACCTGGACACGATGATTCCAAAGCTCAGTAACAAATAATCTTCCGTTACGATCAACAACTACATCATGTGGATAATGAAACTGCAGTGGCTGAGATCCTCTGGAGCCAACAGCAGCTACAAAGGTACCCTCTACTGTCAAAACTTGTAAACGATGATTGGAAGAGTCAGCTACAACGATATGGCCATCTTGCGTCAATGCCACTCCTTCTGTAAGATCGAATTCCATCTGTCCTGACCCAAACCCTCCAAAGCTTCTAATCGTCTCTCCACTAGTAATATTGATGATGGTCATACCACGCTTTGACCAATCAGCCATAATGAGGTGACCTTCCTGTGAGATAGCCATTCCACGAGCAATTGCTTGTTGTGTGATTGATTCGATAGATCCTGCAGAGAGAGAGAGAGGTGTTTTAAAATTCAATCCTTAATTGTCCGTTATTTTTAGTTAACTACAAAATGCAAACATGCTAATTGTCGTTAAATTTTCATCAGTCTATGTTATCTGACATTGCAAAAACTGATGGACCCCAGGCCAAAAGTTGATAACCTCCCACTAGGTCATAATGACAACACTTAATGATATTCACAACTAATAATCAGTTAACTATAATTATTCACGCAGTCTGCTAATAATTATTCACATTAGCTGAATTAATATTCATCAGCTAGGCCTAGGTGTCGTAGGTGAAAGGTCATACCAAGATACCAATATGCATTATCAGGAGCGTATAAGGGGAAGGAGCGTGTAACTGATAGAAATATCAAAGCCTAAAGTCTGCCGCTTGTACTGCAAAACTTCCTTATAGCTCTGGCTGAACGCTTGGTTGTTTTAGCCGGAGACGGGCAGGATGAAACGTGGATGAATGTATAGGTAGGAAATAGCGAGCCACAACGTGCAAAGAAAGTTCCAAGTAGCAACAGCGCAAGGCGGCGGACTTTAGGCTTCAATATTACTACTGAAGCGAATACGGTACTTGAACATTCCTTCCCCTTATATGCTCCTGGCATTACTGATGAAGCTCTACACTGCTACTGATCTAGCCATTCTATTTTTGAAGTAAAATTAAAGGCCTTTTTTCAAAATAATGTTTACCCACCACCCTCTTTTTCGGCCTGGGGTCCGAGAATTTCCTACTAGAACCCCTGTTTATTATACCTGTTTTTTCAGTCTTTGTCATTAGACTTTTGATTCTATGAAGGTCAATAATAAAATCAAAAGAACAATTATTAGGTTCGAACACTCACTGAGTTTCTAGCTCATTAATTTTGTCACTATTGTTCTTCAATTGACGGTTGTTATTGACATTCTGTGAATTTAACTTTATATACAGTGAAATAATTCTAGTATAGTCACGTGCATGCATGCATACTTCAGAAATTCTCTTGACAGCTTCATTGAGCTCATCAGTCTTGATAACAAGTTTGCTTTTCAAGTCTTTGATTTCACTGCTTTCCCTTTCTTCACTGAGAGACATAAAGAAAAGTTGAAAAATACGAGATTCCTAACTCACCTTTTCACTCTTTCTCTCTTAAATTCTTCGACCTCCTAACACAGCATAATCAACACACAAGATTAGCAGCTGTCATCTGATTACCCTTTTCAAATGACTGATCCTCTCTTCTCTCTCCTCCACATCAGTGTCCTTTCTGTGTACTGCTGCCATCATACCTGAAATAGCCTTCTCTCTCAATCTCAATACTGAAATGATCGAGCCAAATTCTTAATTGACCACATGAATGAATGCTCACATTCATTAGCTGACTTGAGGTCCTCCTCACAATGCTGCAGTCTAGAGAGCAGGTCTGCCTTGTCACTAGTCAGCCTCTCGATGTCTGCTACAAGATGCTCTGTAAAAATATTTGTACATTAGACAGGTGCTGTCAAGTACGCCGTTAAGGTAGTACAGAAGCGAAAGTGTAAATTTTGAAGAATTTTTGTTTTGGTGTATCTCAGAAAGTAACTACCTATACACAACAGATTTGCAAATGTGATTGTTTAAAGTATATAGCATGTCATTAAAGAGCAAGAAGTAGTACCAATAATAATACAAAAACAGCAACAGTTTAAAGACACTGACTGATTTTGACTATTAATTTTTCTGCCTAGCTATTGCCAGAAGTACTGTATGCTAGTAAATTGAACAGAAAACTTAAGATTAGCTAAATTGCTAACTTCTCACCAGAAGCCGCCTCTCTAAGATAAACCACAACCCTTTGAGAAGAGAATCTTGGCCGACATTTTTTCAACGGATCAGCTATAGCTTCTGAGCTCGTGGCGGCTTCTGGTGAAAATAATGCTAAATCGATGAAGAATCCATGCAGCAACTCTTGAGTACTGTTGAAACTCCATCGCTGAGTTAAAGCAAGCTAAAATTTGGTGGTTTCTTATAGGTCGGTTCTTTGTCAGATTGCCTCACGCGAGGTCAACTTTCGCTAGATCAACTCGCATCAGATCAACGCGCACGAGATCAATTCTTACGAGATAAACTGTTCACCAGATCAACTTTGCGAGATCAACTGTTAGGAAGTCAACTTAGGCTATCTACTAAACCCTAAACCCTAAAAAACCTTTTCCTAACAGCGCAAAGTCGGGGGGGTGTCCTAAACCGGGCATTCGGCCCTTTCTAAACCTAAGGATCGTCGGGAGGGTCGCCCTAAGACGGGCCTTCGGCCCTTGCTAAACAATTGATGTTGTGAAGAATTGACGTTATAAGAGTTGACTAAATGAAGTTGATCTCGTGAACAGTTGATCAGCTGAGAGTTGATCGTGCAAGAGTTGATCTCGTGGAGTTGATCTCGTGTAGAGTTGACCTCGCGTGTGGCCCCCCCTTTGTCAAAGCAGTCAGTTTCCACGAGCACATTTTACTCAAGACTCTATTTAATGGCACAAACAAACACTAAGCTAATACTGTTCCAAATATGGAAGCGTGGTGTGGCCTGTGGTTTGGCTTGCGCTTGTTGCACTTGTAACAGCAACTAGTTTGCCTAGCAACCGTTTAGCCAGCGCTTGTGAATCTAATTATTATTGCGTGAATATAATTATTTTGATTGTGAATATTATGCCACGCGGTAGTCGTGGCATATTTAGGGTTGGGCGGAAAACAAGATGGCGGCTACACTTAGGCTAAACGCAATAATTCACGTATATCCTGGCTGTTGACGACATCAGTGGTATTTAAACTATCTGGGGGCTATCCTAAGAGATAAGCGCTTACAATGAGTCTACTAATAATGACTATAAGAGCAGTTGCCATGGGTATGACAAGATGGCGACTCGCCTGGAGGCACTACGTACGGCACTACCATATCTTCGCCGTACGGGCGTTTCAAGCGAATCTAACGTTCTGAAGCTCTTTGCACGATTTGTGCGATTACAAAGAGACCTTTAGAAGCAAAGGAAACCAGATCTAAGGTGGTAAACCAGAGTTCACGTGGTCACCCGTTTGTTCATCTTCTTTCTTCTTATTCTTCAGAGAGTCTAGCACAGTAGTGAGCGAACCAAACGCAACTAAACATACACAGAAGCAACGCTACCTATGACCATCAGTGCACCTGATATCTATTTAGGCCTAAAACACTGGGAGAACCGAGTATTTCCAGAAAAACAGCGATTTTTGGTCCATAACAGACTCCATTCCATCATTCTGCTTGAACACCGTTACTAGGTTACGCCTACTCGCGCACGCCCGTGTATGTAATTATTCTAATACAAGCACACCTTAGTACAAATAGCTTGGAACGCGAGTGCTGCTTCCACTAGCAGTGTTCACTGCAGACAACGAGCAAATCGTCACTGATTTGTCTGTCAGGCTTGCCAGCTTAAGCTAAGCTAATGTTGCATGGTACGTGTTGCATGTAATGCAGAGCTGATCAAGGGTCACTCCGCAGTGGTCTCAATCATATTGTTCTCTTTGCAGTAACACTGTATTAGCATAAGTGCCAACTAAGTCATTAATAAAACTAAGTCATTAATAAAATAAAAAAGAAAAGAAACAAGTAATAAAAACATTTTAACAAAAATGCAAGAGATTTAGGGTTGGTAGTCTACATGTATTGAAAAAGTATGGAAACAAGATTGTGAATTTATAGGTAACTAAACAAGATTTGAAATAAAAAGGATTGTAACAATAGCAGTGTAATGCTACCTCCCTAAATTAACTGCTTTGTATAGTTGTAGTTAATTTAATAGGGAGGTAGCATTACTCTGCTATTGTTACAATCCTTTTTATTTCAAATCTTGTTTAGTTACCTATAAATTCACAATCTTGTTTCCATACTTTTTCAATACATGTAGACTACCAACCCTAAATCTCTTGCATTTTTGTTAAAATGTTTTTATTACTTGTCATTATAAGTGACGTCCTTAGCAACGATTTGTGCAGTAACCAACCAGTATTCTCCACTATAACTCTGGAATTCTACTTACCAGTCTTGAAGTAACACATGGTATAAAATTAATAAAAATTAAAGAGATGAATTTTCGTGTCCGTACTGTACTACCTTAAGTATCCATAACATGTGTATCATGGTACCTTGCTTTGATCCACTCATCCAGGCACTCATATCTTCTGATAGTGTCTGCAGCTGTTTAACTGCTGACATCTTCTCCATCAGCACAGTCACTAGGTGAGGCTCTTCTTCCACTCCTAACACCTTCAGGAATGATTTGCCAATAGCCATACTGGAGCTTAGCGTGGCTTTCTTCTCCTCTGATAACAGACTTGTAGAATGGAGCTGAGTAGCGAGAGAGTGACATGTGTCAGGATCAGAGACTGCTTCAACCAGCTGAGGATAGAACTCTATGTAGAGCTGCTTCAGTTTGCTCTTCTCCTCCTCCTTCTCGTGTACACCTAATTGCATATTAACTTAAAAGTACGTATACAGAATTAAAAGAGAATACTAACCTTGCAAACGTGTACCCTGTAGTAAAATAAAGACCTAGTAATAGTTACTTGCATATTGGATTAGAAATGGTCCTCACCTCCTGCTGAGTGCAAGGGAAAACAATCATCTCTCCAACTGTCAACACCTCTACTCCAGCGTTCTTGAAAACATGAGCATTTTTACGGCCCAGTTCTTTCAACCTGCCACTAATCCTCTCAGGAAAGACCCACGATATGATTACAGAGCCCGGCTCAGCATGCAGATGGATGAATTCTTTGTGACATTCCTCAAATCCTTCCATTGCCAGTTTCTCAATGTCCTTCAGAGTTGTATTGCAAGCCATTTCTCTTGAGATTACAATGGATACCACAGCTTTACCGCGAGTTAGAATAGGCTCCACTCTGCTGACAACAGCACGTTGGAATTCAAGAACTGTCGTCTGTTGAAGAAACTTCTCTTTCGTTTCGTTATATGACTTGATTATTTCAGTTTGTTCACAGTATGTCATAAGCTGTTGAAGAATACAAATATTGAAGACACCAACATATTTTTGCAGTAACAGTTTTAAAATTTCTCCAAAGTTTTTGCACCTGTCAAAGGCTTCAGTACCGAGAACAGAAAAGAGAAATAGTTTTGCATTAGGCAAGTTGCCGGACTTGTCAAGATGACATTTCACTTCCACGATCATACGACCAAAAGAAGTCTCCAATTCTTTCAGACTGCTAACTACAGCCACATCAGCTCTGATCTTAGCTTCAGCAGCAACAAGAGGAGGAGTTGCAATTGGAGAAGCTGCAGAGCAGGCAGAAGAAGCAGAATCAGAAGAAGTTGATGTTGCCGCGATAGCTGAAGATAGATAATCAGTGTTTCAGATGTATAATTTTCACAACATACCTTCTTCTTTTCTAACATCTGATTCTGTAGACAACAAATACTCATGCTTGATCTGAGCAGCGAGGGCTAGTTGGTCAGTCACCTCTAGTGCTAATATCACCTCATTCCACTTAGGAACCAAATTGTTGGTGAGCCAGTACTGCAACATGTCTGTCTTGCATCGTTCCAACTCCCTCTGGCCGTATGATGACTCGATCTTCTTCAGAGTAGAGAAAGGCACGCCTAGGATTATTCCAAAAACAAACCAATTCTCCAACGTCATCAGTGCCTTTGACAGCTGTTGTAGTGTAGGAGTACCTGCACACCAAAACACTAAGTGTGTGGAGCTTTGTGAATGCTCTGAAAACTCACTGTCAGACATTTTTCAGCTACTGGCGTTTTCAGCATTCAAAGTGCAACCATAGATGCAACGTCATCACGTGAGAAACTGTTGGTCGGGCGCGTGATCCAAGATCCAGCAGCGCGCCAGACCCAACCCAAGGGACGTGATGTGCTGAGACTGAGAGATGATCATGTCCCTCATTGCCAGCCAGCCCAGAAGTCACAGGTATCTCTAGCAACATTCTTTCACGAGTAAGCACAGCACAAAGTTTATTGCCCTCGTGTGAGGGCAATATATAACTAATAACTTACGTATATGATATGATCCATACTTATACTGCACAAGATATGATATGCTCAAGAGGCACATAGCTCTGTGCCTCTTGAATATTAGTATATATCAACAGGAGCTTATTATTCCAAGGAACGTTAACGTACACCAGAAATATAATTTATTGGCCGCTATTTTCATGTGCACGAAATTCATTCAGCCTTATTACAGTGTACGTTGACACGTGATTGTATGGCTCATACAAAAACTGTTGAAGTTTTTTCAACGCGCTGAGCAGCAGAAATATGTAGGTCTTGGAATGATAAGCTCCTGCTTTCAACCATCGTCTAGATATCTTTAAGTATAATGTACATGAACCCTAAATGACAATGCCTTATTCGGAAACCTTTTATTTTCAGGGTTTACAATAGTGGAAGATAAGGATTCAGATAGAGATTCAGAAGAAAGCTCGTCAGAAGACAATGGATAAACATGGTATGCTTGTACATGTAGGCTCATGTCTTATTTCTGTATAGCGGGAAACTTTCGCAATTGAATCTTTTTTTGCGAATTACAGACAATATTGGAACCCCTATAATCCGAGAACCCCACGAACAGTGTCCTGTTTAGAATGATTTCATGGGTTGTTAAGCATACAAAGTGTTCATTTGGGATTACATGCAGTATCTACATTTTAGTGAGGGTTCACAAAACTTCTATAATAATTGTTTGAGCACTGTCTTGAAAACTTAACTATCAATATCTTGTCTACCTATCATCTGCTGAGGTGGTATTTGAGGAAGCTAGTTCAGTGTGTGAGCTTAGATTCTTGTCATTGTGCACATGTGAACCATTATAGCGACTGACCTGAAAGCATAACCACTACAATTTATTTCTTTTTGTAGGAATTCTGAGATATTTTATCTATTCAAACAAGAAAGTGTTTTAAAGACAGAATTTGTATATATCTACTGCTTCTTTCATAAGTAAATTAATAATAATGTTTGTGTGCGTGCGTTTACGTTAACTCAGTTGGGATGATGTGTGGAGGACCATTCCTGGGGAAGGAATGTGTGCACTGGACTATGTCTGATTCCAACTATTAGAAAAAGATTTTAGGAGGAGCAGGGTTAAATAACATGACTCCACTAGCACTGTGTCAATCTCTCTTGATAAACTTTAGTGTAGTACACGCCAGATGTAGAAGTGGCGCCAGCCCACTGATGTGATACACAAGCTCACTACAGCAACATTTGTCAGTGTTGTGCATTGCATCAGCCCGTAATCTACACCGCGCATGGCGGGATTCCATTATGAGGTTGCGGCAGTGGTGGGATTCCGTTATGAGATTTAGAGACCCGCAGCTACGCAACCTGGTTGGTCAACATCGCTTAGCTGTGGTCTGAATGATGAACATGCAGCTCAAGGACTTAACTACCAGTTGTTTGAGTTTCAGATGTTGGCGATGTATGCACTTGCATGGTAATACACCAAGTAATCTTATGTACATGTACATGAATTGAATTTCAAAGTGCAGTGTAAAATTTTTTTTTGCCCACAATCTTCTTTTTATAGGCAAGTCTAGTGACAACAATAATTTTCATCAATTCAAGAAAACCATTTTACAGACAGAGTGTGTATATGCAATGGCTGTACATGTAATCCAGTTTTTATAAATAATTTATCAGGAAAAAAAGATAAATCCATTTCAGTTTTTGATCACGTGAGTATGACTATTGATAGTTCCTTGGGAACGAGATGGTGTGAAGATAAATAATTATTCTGATATAGATAAAATATTTCACATGACATTGACTCAGTTGGGACGATGTGAGATAAATTCAAACATGCTTAATATTTCAACTGGATGAGTGATTTTTCTGAATAAGACGCAGAGTCCAATGATTTTCCCTACTTGACGAAATCATTGCCGTATCTTTGCATGGCGGCGGTTCTGAGTCTCTCTGCTCACACACTCGATCTAAAGGTGGACAAAATGAAATACATGTAAAAAGACAGCTTTAACAAAAATGTACAAATTGAACAAATGAGATCAAGGCACCAAACCATGGTTACAGTGGAACCCCTCTTAGCGGACACCCCTCATTCCTCTATAATGGACACTTCCAAATAATAACCCACCGGAATGTCGATAGAGTCTTGGTAAAAGACTCTATCAACATTCTGGTGATCCCAAATCAACATCTTATCTCATCCAACGCCTCTCAATTGTTATCCAACGGGCCAATGCTATCTCCGTTCATGGCACTTTTGTTTCGTCGTCCTTGTCATAATTTTTCTATTTATTGTATAATTTGCATTGCATCTTTTAAAAAAATTGTTTCGATCACTGAAAAACCCACATAATGTATGCTAAACCCCTGACCAGAGGACACCCTCTCTATAATTGGCAATTTTGTTGGTCCCAATGGTGTCCGCCTTAGAGTGGTTCCACTGTATCACTTATACCACAGGCATGTTTTCGAAAAGTGATGTCACATAGCAACACTGTGGCAACAAACTTGTATCATCGGACACCCTGTTGCCTCTAGCACTTTGTTTACTAATCTTAATAGCAATATTCACAAGCTACAAGCTATAATAGCACACTCTTCAAGCTGCATGCATGGTCACTGGGTCACTGTGATGCACACGTTAAGAAGTATTTATTAAAGAGCGTGCAGTGAAACTTTTGAAGATGCCGTAGTGAGTAGTGTTTTGCGCCTCGCGGGGGCATTTGTGACACTTGGTAACTGCAGTATGTGGTGTGTTACATATATTACATACCCCTCTTGTCCAACTTTTCAACAGTGTCCTGTTTAGAGAGGTGTGTCCTGATTTCAGGGGTTTTCAAGGATACAAAGTGTTTATTTGGGATTACATGTAGTGTCTGGGTGTACACAGTGAGGGTTGAGGGTTCACAAAAATTCTACAATAATTGTTTGAGCACAGTCTTGAAAACTTAATAATCAATATCTTGTCTACCTATCATCTGGTGAGGTGGTACTAGAGGAAGCTAGTTTAGTGTGTGAACTTATATTCTTGTCACGGTGCACATGTGAACCATTATAGCGACTGACCTGAAAGTATATAACCACTAAAATTTCTTTCTTTTTGTAGGAATTCTGAGATATTTTATCAATTCAAGCAAGAAAGTGTTTTAAAGACAGAATTTATATATATCCACTGCATCTTTTACAAGCCATTTTACAGAATAATGATTGTGTGTGTTTGTGTGTCTCCCTCCAAGATGGTTTTCTTCGGCTGGCTACCTCAATCTGTATGTTACCTAGAGGTGGACCACGCAGGCGATGGAGAGATGTGCTTCGAAAAGATCTCATTAGCATTTCCGAGGCTGCACATGCATGGTAATACACTAAGTGATCTTAAGTATAATAAATTATGTTACGCGTCAGCCCGTTATCGTGCGTATATTCCTGATGCATTATGTATTCCCTGTGAATACATAATAGTGCACCACCATGCTTTCTTTGTCAACTTGATATTATTAATTGTCATCGTATGATGCATGTGTAACACTATCCTTTCTCCCAACGACACAGTCAATTTCAGTCACAGAATCGAATGAGCCAGGTCTGAACTGCCTGTTTCTTATTTTTACAACAACTTTTATATCTAGCTATCCAGATCTATTATCTGGAATATTCCAGTCTTGTCTAACACATACATACTCACACATTATCAATTCTACACTGTAAATTTTCTAAGGGTCACACATGCTCGGTACAGACTACAGTGCTGATATAATTTTATCCATAGAAATGCTTGGATTCTTTTTCATTAGTGCTCGAGTCATCACCTGCAGTGTAAGAAAATGTTTGGTACACAAAGATTATATGTTTGCGTGTTCACTTTAATTGTACTAACCTCAAGTGCTAAACGAAACAGGAGTGTGTCTGTCACTCTTTCAATAGTTAAACTTTCCACAAATGTCACAAGATTGTAGTTCAACTCACATAACTATAATAATACATTGTTAGTGTTATACAGTGCATATGCCGTTTTGCATACCTCCTCTTCAGTATAGTGGTATGAGGCATTTCCATAAACCCTATCCTTACGTTGCTGGAGTTCTTTGGTGTTGCTTTCACTCATAACTAGGTCCCTGTTATGGGACTGTTTGTTTCCAGTAGCTATTGCTTCCAAATCCTCCTGCATAATATAAGTCAAAGCTGTTATAAAACACAAAACGTCGTGTGTATGCAATAATGTTGCTATAATTGCTACCTTAAAATCTCCAATGACAAGTATCACCTCCAACATCATTGGCCATATTATCTGTTGTGTAGCATCATCTTTCTGTGATGGACTGTCAAAATGTACATCGTAAAATAAAGTACTGGTGCACATGTATTATTGCAAGCATACTTTCATGTGTGATCATGCTGATAGCTAATTTCATCAATGTTAATTAAAAGACTAAAATGTGCCATTATGATCTGGCATGCATGCAGGTGTGACTTGAACTATACATACACTATACATTCATCAACCATGCATGCCAAGCAATATTACTCACAGACAGGTAATAGCTTACATGCATTCTGGAAAAGTATTACTATCAATATCAGTATTACTATCAATAGGAGCTTATTATTCCAAGGAACGTACAACGAAAATATAATTTTATTGGCCACTATTTTCATGTGCACGAAATTCGTTCAGTTTTTGTACAGTGTATGTTGACACATGGGCGTATGGCTCATACAAAAACTGTTAAAGTTTTTTCAACGCGCTGAGTAGCAGAAATAATTATGTAAGTCTTGGAATGATAAGCTCCTGCTTTCAACCATCTTCTAGATATCTTTAAGTATAATGTACATGAACCCTAAATGACAATGCCTTATTCGGAAACCTTTCAAGTATCACCTCCAACATCATTGGCCATATTATCTGTTGTGTAGCATCATCTTTCTGTGATGGACTGTCAAAATGTACATCGTAAAATAAAGTACTGGTGCACATGTATTATTGCAAGCATACTTTCATGTGTGATCATGCTGATAGCTAATTTCATCAATGTTAATTAAAAGACTAAAATGTGCCATTATGATCTGGCATGCATGCAGGTGTGACTTGAACTATACATACACTATACATTCATCAACCATGCATGCCAAGCAATATTACTCACAGACAGGTAATAGCTTACATGCATTCTGGAAAAGTATTACTATCAATATCAGTATTACTATCAATAGGAGCTTATTATTCCAAGGAACGTACAACGAAAATATAATTTTATTGGCCACTATTTTCATGTGCACGAAATTCGTTCAGTTTTTGTACAGTGTATGTTGACACATGGGCGTATGGCTCATACAAAAACTGTTAAAGTTTTTTCAACGCGCTGAGTAGCAGAAATAATTATGTAAGTCTTGGAATGATAAGCTCCTGCTTTCAACCATCTTCTAGATATCTTTAAGTATAATGTACATGAACCCTAAATGACAATGCCTTATTCGGAAACCTTTCATTTTCAGGGTTTACAATAGTGGAAGATAAAGATTCAGATAGTGATTCAGAAGAAAGCTCGTTAGGATAAAAAAATGGTATGCTTGTACATGTGGGCGCATGTCTTATTGCTGTATAGCGGAAAACTTTCGCAATTGATTTTTTTGAGAATTTCGCGAATTACAGACAATAGTGGAACCCCTATAATTCGAGAACCCCACGAACAGTGTCCTGTTTAAAATGATTTCATTGGTTGTTGAACATACAAAGTGTTCATTTGGGATTATAAATTTAATATCTGCATTTCAGTGGGTGTATACAAAATTCTATAATAATTGTTTGAGCACGGTCTTGAAAACTTAACTATCAATATCTTGTCTACCTATCATCAGCTGAGGTGGTACTAGAGGAAGCTGGTTTATTGTGTGAGCTTAGATTCTTGTCACGGTGCACATGTGAACCATCATAGCGACTGACCTGAAATAATAACCTATAAAATTTATTTCTTTTTGTAGGAATTCTATGAGATATTTTATCAATTCAAACAAGAAAGTTTTTTAAAGACAGAATTTGTATATATCTACTGCTTCTTTCACCAGTCATTTTACAAAATTAATAATGTGTGTGTGTGTGCATTAAATCAGTTGGGATGATGTGTGGAGGACCATTCCTGGGGAAGGAATGTGTGCACTAGATTATGTCTGATTCCAGAAAAAGATTTTAGGAGGAGCAGGGTTAAAATAACATGACTCCACTAGCACTGTGTCAATCTCTCTTGATAAACTTTAGTGTAACACACGCCAGATGTAGAAGTGCCGCCGGCCCACTGATGTGATACACAAGCTCACTACAGCAACATTTGTCAGTGTTGTGCATTGCATCAGCCCGTAATCTACACCGCATGGCGGGATTCCATTATGAGGTTGCGGCAGTGGTGGGATTCCGTTATGAGATTTAGAGACCCGCAGCTACGCAACCTGGTTGGTCAACATCGCTTAGCTGTGGTCTGAATGATGAACATGCAGCTCAAGGCCTTAACTACCAGTTGTTTGAGTTTCAGATGTTGGCGATGTATGCACTTGCATGGTAATACACCAAGTAATCTTATGTACATGTACATGAATTGAATTTCAAAGTGCAGTGTAAAATTTTTTTTTGCCCACAATCTTCTTTTTATAGGCAAGTCTAGTGACAACAATAATTTTCATCAATTCAAGAAAACCATTTTACAGACAGAGTGTGTATATGCAATGGCTGTACATGTAATCCAGTTTTTATAAATAATTTATCAGGAAAAAAAGATAAATCCATTTCAGTTTTTGATCACGTGAGTATGACTATTGATAGTTCCTTGGGAACGAGATGGTGTGAAGATAAATAATTATTCTGATATAGATAAAATATTTCACATGACATTGACTCAGTTGGGACGATGTGAGATAAATTCAAAGATGCTTAATATTTCAACTGGCAAGGATGAGTGATTTTTCTGAATAAGACGCAGAGTCCAATGATTTTCCCTACTTGACGAAATCATTGCCGTATCTTTGCATGGCGGCGGTTCTGAGTCTCTCTGCTCACACACTCGATCTAAAGGTGGACAAAATGAAATACATGTAAAAAGACAGCTTTAACAAAAATGTACAAATTGAACAAATGAGATCAAGGCACCAAACCATGGTTACAGTGGAACCCCTCTTAGCGGACACCCCTCATTCCTCTATAATGGACACTTCCAAATAATAACCCACCGGAATGTCGATAGAGTCTTGGTAAAAGACTCTATCAACATTCTGGTGATCCCAAATCAACATCTTATCTCATCCAACGCCTCTCAATTGTTATCCAACGGGCCAATGCTATCTCCGTTCATGGCACTTTTGTTTCGTCGTCCTTGTCATAATTTTTCTATTTATTGTATAATTTGCATTGCATCTTTTAAAAAAATTGTTTCGATCACTGAAAAACCCACATAATGTATGCTAAACCCCTGACCAGAGGACACCCTCTCTATAATTGGCAATTTTGTTGGTCCCAATGGTGTCCGCCTTAGAGTGGTTCCACTGTATCACTTATACCACAGGCATGTTTTCGAAAAGTGATGTCACATAGCAACACTGTGGCAACAAACTTGTATCATCGGACACCCTGTTGCCTCTAGCACTTTGTTTACTAATCTTAATAGCAATATTCACAAGCTACAAGCTATAATAGCACACTCTTCAAGCTGCATGCATGGTCACTGGGTCACTGTGATGCACACGTTAAGAAGTATTTATTAAAGAGCGTGCAGTGAAACTTTTGAAGATGCCGTAGTGAGTAGTGTTTTGCGCCTCGCGGGGGCATTTGTGACACTTGGTAACTGCAGTATGTGGTGTGTTACATATATTACATACCCCTCTTGTCCAACTTTTCAACAGTGTCCTGTTTAGAGAGGTGTGTCCTGATTTCAGGGGTTTTCAAGGATACAAAGTGTTTATTTGGGATTACATGTAGTGTCTGGGTGTACACAGTGAGGGTTGAGGGTTCACAAAAATTCTACAATAATTGTTTGAGCACAGTCTTGAAAACTTAATAATCAATATCTTGTCTACCTATCATCTGGTGAGGTGGTACTAGAGGAAGCTAGTTTAGTGTGTGAACTTATATTCTTGTCACGGTGCACATGTGAACCATTATAGCGACTGACCTGAAAGTATATAACCACTAAAATTTCTTTCTTTTTGTAGGAATTCTGAGATATTTTATCAATTCAAGCAAGAAAGTGTTTTAAAGACAGAATTTATATATATCCACTGCATCTTTTACAAGCCATTTTACAGAATAATGATTGTGTGTGTTTGTGTGTCTCCCTCCAAGATGGTTTTCTTCGGCTGGCTACCTCAATCTGTATGTTACCTAGAGGTGGACCACGCAGGCGATGGAGAGATGTGCTTCGAAAAGATCTCATTAGCATTTCTGAGGCTGCACATGCATGGTAATACACTAAGTGATCTTAAGTATAATAAATTATGTTACGCGTCAAACCGTTATCGTGCGTATATTCCTGATGCATTACGCATTCCCTGTGAATACATATAGTGCACCACCATGCTTTCTTTGTCAACTTGATATTATTAATTGTCATCGTATGATGCATATGTAACACTATCCTTTCTCCCAACGACACAGTCAATTTCAGTCACAGAATCGAATGAGCCAGGTCTGAACTGCCTGTTTCTTATTTTTACAACAACTTTTATATCTAGCTATCCAGATCTATTATCTGAAATATTCCAGTCTTGTCTAACACATACATACTCACACATATCAATTCTACACTGTAAATTTTCTAAGGGTCACACATGCTCGGTACAGACTACAGTGCTGATATAATTTTATCCATAGAAATGCTTGGATTCTTTTTCATTAGTGCTCGAGTCATCACCTGCAGTGTAAGAAAATGTTTGGTACACAAAGATTATATGTTTGCGTGTTCACTTTAATTGTACTAACCTCAAGCGCTAAACGAAACAGGAGTGTGTCTGTCACTGCTCTTTCAATAGTTAAACTTTCCACAAATGTCACAAGATTGTAGTTCAACTCACATAACTATAATAATACATTGTTAGTGTTATACAGTGCATATGCCGTTTTGCATACCTCCTCTTCAGTATAGTGGTATGAGGCATTTCCATAAACCCTATCCTTACGTTGCTGGAGTTCTTTGGTGTTGCTTTCACTCATAACTAGGTCCCTGTTATGGGACTGTTTGTTTCCAGTAGCTATTGCTTCCAAATCCTCCTGCATAATATAAGTCAAAGCTGTTATAAAACACAAAACGTCGTGTGTATGCAATAATGTTGCTATAATTGCTACCTTAAAATCTCCAATGACAAGTATCACCTCCAACATCATTGGCCATATTATCTGTTGTGTAGCATCATCTTTCTGTGATGGACTGTCAAAATGTACATCGTAAAATAAAGTACTGGTGCACATGTATTATTGCAAGCATACTTTCATGTGTGATCATGCTGATAGCTAATTTCATCAATGTTAATTAAAAGACTAAAATGTGCCATTATGATCTGGCATGCATGCAGGTGTGACTTGAACTATACATACACTATACATTCATCAACCATGCATGCCAAGCAATATTACTCACAGACAGGTAATAGCTTACATGCATTCTGGAAAAGGTGTCATGAACTGGTTAGACAAACACTCTGTTAAGTGCTGTCTCATAAGAGGTTGTTCCAAAGAAATTGAGCACGGGTCCTTGCCTTGACAGAGACTGACAGCAAAGGCAATCGCAAACACTCCACAGTCTGCACCACCTGACTGACTCTGCACTTCTTGCATTCTGATAGTAAGCATTGCCTCTGTGGTGTCTAGCATACTGCAAGCCTGTTTTCTAGCAGCCACTGACAGTCTGGAATAAAGGCTGTCATAGACGTTAATCTCATTAGCCTGACAACCAATAGTAGACAAGCATGTCCAATGGCTCATGTGATGAATAATCTGGACGCCTTCTCCTGTCATTACCTTGAACGCCAATATTGAACCCAAGTTTGGACTTTGAAGACCATCAATGAAAGGGTATTGGATTTTAAGCAATTTCTGGGCTGCAACGATGTGCTTGTCATTCAACCACTCTCCGTTTGTTAGGACTTCCTTGTCGTCTACTGTAAGAGATAGATCTTTAACCCACCAAACTGGTGCAGCAGTACTAGGCAGAGAAGACGATACAAGTTTCCCTACACTAAAGTATAAGACAGAAAGATAATAGGACAATTGCAGTAATAATGTTAGGCGAGGCATATACCTACTGATCAGACAAAGTTTCCCAGAGTGACACCATGGCGAGCATTGGTTTCCTGCCTTTCCACAACAACACCGTTTACTACCACAGCCACTTTTGCAGTTACAAGTTGTCAATGATGCATGTACAGCTGCAATTGGTGATGAAAGTGGAGGGGTTGTAAGAGAATCTCTCAGCTGCAGAGTGACATGAGAGGTGTCAAGCACATTCTGATGAATCAATGCAAAAGTGGTTAAACATACACAAAGCAAAATCACTCACAAGGTCTGAACTGGAAAGAGATACATTGTCAATGGTTTCCTCTTCCTTAAACAAGCTAGAGCTGTCATCAGTCAGCTGATGTGAAACAATAAATATTTCCATAATAAAAAAAATGTATTGCACCTTTATTCTTTTTGGAGAATTGGCTTGAAGAGCAGCATGGCTTGAAGAGCAGTCTTGTTGAGTATCACCACTACAAATACATGTAGTTAATATTAATTAAAAGAATCATCATGCATTATAACTTACAGTTTATCATAGGATTTGTTACCACAAGATCTGCCTCCATGACAGTGACTGCTACAGCTGAGGTTCTGCTTGTAGCAGCGGCATCTGCGCGTTTCACATCCAGTTGTGCATCTACAAATGTTGTCAGTAAATGCATTCCATTGAGCTTGTGACTTTGCTGCTTCTCTTAGCGATAACCATCGACACTCTTCCCACTTCTCCACACCAAAAGCTAGAGGCCCGCTGTATCTTTCCAATTCACCAGCTGGGTAGCAACACTTGATTACTCCATGCTCACACCTATACAAGTATACAACTGATAATATGTATGACATTTCTGATTTTGCCTAACCGGAGTCGGTATAGATGCTGAGCTTTTCCTTGCACTTGCACAACGATACATGGAAGCCGTGGTAGATCAGAGCTGGTTCTGTCAATGCGAGGAATCCTTACTGAGACACTGTCACCTACTGAGAAAATCTTAACAGGTCTTTTCTTGATGTAATGGTCTGCCATTCTTTTCGCTGTTTTCAAGTACTTCTTGTCTGCTTTTTGACGTAACTATTTTTAAGACAAGTTTCTCACACATATAAGAGGTTACTCGTTAACCCACTAACCTTCAAGTGATTTTCCATAGTTGCTAGTGACCTTGCTCGTTCATTGCTGCCTTCAAAATCACTGTCTTCTTGATTCAGTTCTTTATCTTCAATTTCACCTGACTGCTGATAGCACATGCATGCATGTGCACAGTTTAAAATCAGAAGCATCGGTCAAACCTTTACTGACAAACCTGTTTAATAATAGAGATTTTTTGTCCACCTTCGAATTCACTCTCAGTTTTGCTCAGTACTTGCTTGAATTCTTCCTCCTCTTTGCTATGGCAGTGCTTATTGTCATCACGATCATCATCTTCATCATGATCATTCTCTTCATCGCAATCATTCTCTTCATCACAGTTCTTCTCTTCATTCTCTTTGCTCTCTTTATCACAATCAGTCTCTCCTTCACGATAGTATCTCACTCGACAATGCTCCTCCTCATAAAAACAGTATTCTTCTTCCTCTTCATCACAATAACATTCATCTTTTTTCAACTATGCACAAGAGTATAACATTAGCCGGTCCCATACAACCATTACAAGAAATTTAAGAACATACCTGCTGATTTGATAGCATGTGTTTCTCAATTCCGGCTAGAACATCACAATCTTGCTCTTCAATGCAGACACCATCATTTTCAAGCTCTTCTTCAAGGAGCACATTAGTGCGAGTGGTACCAGGAAAAAGGATTGTACGTGCCTTTTTGCCAAATGCCAGTTCGTATGGAGATGCACCAGTGGTCTCATGGGTTTGGATGTTCATAGCATCTACAATATCACAATCATTGAAAATGTTTAATTGTGCTATATAACTCACAGACTATGCGAGGCACCAATGATGCCCATGATGGTGATCTTGATTTTGTCTTGCTAATTTCAGCAGACAGTTTTCTTTGAAAAGTGTAGTGTGCTCGCTCAACAACTCCTTGGCTCTGGGGATGCCGTGGTCTACCACTGACAAGTTGAATGCTTGAATGCCAGCTCTGCAGAAGTATCTCTATCACGGAATTGATAAACTCGCGGCCATTGTCGGAGTGTAGAATTCGTGGTACACCGAAATAGGGGAAGAGGTGGTTATTGAGTGCAGCGCTCACATTAACAGCATGTTTGCTCTCCAGAGGGTAGGCAAAGTTAAATTTTGACCAATAGTCAACACAGTGAAGTATCCAGTGGTATTTGCCATCAGGAAGATGACACATGTCAATGAGATCAATCTATTTAGGATACACAAAATCATTGCGGCACATTATAAACAAGATAGTGATACTTTATCATACCTGAAGTCTAGAAAGAAAGCCTTGTGCTATAATTGGCTTCAGAGGAGCTTTGGTTACTTGGGGTTTACGCAGCTGGCACGATGAACATAAACTGGTATACTTGTTTATCACGCTACGTGGTATGCCCCAGTATGTGCTGGCAACCTATCCACAATCACTTAATCACTGTATGAACAAAATCATTATCACCTTCTCATACGTCTTGCGGTACCCAGCATGATTTTCATGAACCTCTTTGATCGCCGAGAAGAAATTCTCCACAAAGACCACCTTTCGGTACTTCCCAACTATAGAGTTGTCTACAGCAGTAGCCGTCTGCATAATAATTCATGTAAGTGTTATGGAATTCTGACAATCATTTTACCTCAGAGATTTGTTTCACTGGTACAACCAGAACCTCTTGAACACCAAGACTTGGCAAGTCTAGCAGCTCAAACTTGTGTTTCTTTACATAGAAGCGAAGGTTCTTGTCTCCTGCTGTAGGATCCTTCAACACGCGAACAATTCTTTCTCCAAGTTCGGCATAAATGACTCCACTCGTTCCCCTTTTGGCGTCAGGAGGAAAGCGTTCCGTCAAGAACGAGTTGAATGACTCCTCCATGATCGATCACCACCAGCAGCTGTGCCGTATCCTTTCAAAATCGTACTCAGGCAACACGTGGCAGGGAGTATCCACACGCTTACTATAGCTATCACCACCAGCAGCTAGCCGATCGACTAAGTGCACCCAGGCAACACGTGGCTGGGCGTATCCACAAGCATACTACTGTAACACTTACATGCGTACATCGCGCAGATAAATTGCTGGCCGGCTTTAAAACGGGCCAGCGGTTGTAAATCGGTCCGTAACATATACATTGTACATGTTCAAAGTGTAGTGGAAAAAAATTTTTTTTTGCCCACAACCTTCTTTTTATATGCAAGTCTAGTGACAACAATAATTTTCATCAATTCAAGAAAACAGTTTTACAGACAGAGTGTGTATATACAATGGCTGTATATGTAATCCAGTTCTATAAATTTATCAGAAAAAAAGATAAATCCATTTCAGTTTTTGATCACTTGAGTGTGGTTATTGATAGTTCCTTGGGAACGAGATTGAGTGAAGATAAATATTGTGTTCATAGAGGACTGATAATAAAATATTTCACATGACATTGACTCAGTTGGGACGGTGTGTGGTAAATTCAAGGATGCACAATATTAATTTTCAGCTGGCAAGGATGAGAGAGTTGTCTGAATAAGACATAGAGTCCAATGATTTCCCCCACTTGACGAAATCGTTGCCGTATCTTTCCATGGCGACGGTTCTGAGTCTCTCTGCTTGCTCTTTGCCTGTGGTTTCAACCACACACTCGATCTAATGGTGGACAAAATGGAATACATGTAAAAGAACGGCTTATGTACAACAATTAAACATAATTGTACAAAAATTGAACAAAATGAGATCAAGGCACCAAACAATGGTTATAATTTATTACAGTGGAACCCCTCTTAGAGGATCGACACCATTCATCCCTCTATAATGGACACTTACTGAATCCCAAATAATTATAACCCACATAATGTATAATAAACCCCTGACCAGAGGACACCCTCTCTATAATGGACAATTTTGTTGGTCCCAATGGTGTCCGCCTTACAGAGGTTTCACGGTATCACTTAAACCACAGGGCAATGAGAGTGTTTTCAAGAAGTGAAGTCACATAGCAACACTGTAGCAACAAAATTGCATCATCATCATCTATGAGGCTCATGAGCACTTGCTAAGTGCTAAGCAAGGCAAGGCAAATCTGAGCACAACCCATTGATGGAGGTACTAAAATAGTTTTGACATTCAGTGACTGACTCGTACCTCTACATTGAAGATGCTTCCTCTGTTCCATGTTCTCTCATGATAGATCTCTTTGACACTGTCAGAGAATAAATTAAGCATAAACCACGTACGTGTCACCACAAATCATGCTTATCCTTCATGCACATGGCTGCTCTGCACACATCCATCTATACTCTTACCTTACTCCTTCGTCACAGAGTAGCTGTGTGAGGTCCTTCAGTCCACCAGGACGATCCTGGACACGTACAGTGAGCCTCACGAGTCGAGAGTCTGCAGCCATTCCCCTCTCAAGACAACGACCGAGTATTGTCGTGTCGATATTACCACCACACAGCAGCACAACGACACTAAGAGAGGGAAAAACAATGTTTGAACCCTTCTTTACTTTTTGAACCCTTCTTTACTTTATCCTTTATCTACTGCTACAGAGCTTTGCGAGTAAGGTTACAGAGCTCTACAGAGCTTTAGGAGTAAGGTTGTCAGAAGAGCAGACAGAGCCAAGAGTCTCACTTGTGGTTTTGATACAGTTTGCACAATCAATGTACCACAAACTGGCACATTCCAAATCTGTGTTTTTTGAGTAGCAATACAAGTAAGTATGTGCACCATGAACTGTATCAATTCCACAAGTTAGATTCAGTCAGAGCTTGCTTCTGACCAGGGGGTACGACAAGCTAATTTAATTTGACGTATTGCTGACATACGACATGCCCACTACAATAAGGAATGTAGGATGGAATGTATGCAGGATAGTTTAAACAATTTGCCATCACGCTATAGTACATGATATCGAGCTCAAATGTGCATTGTTTACACTCCAGGTCAAGGCAAGTAATATTCCAGAACAATCTACTGAAAATAGCAGAAACAAGTTTTCTGCTGTTACAGTGATTGGACAACATTTGTGCGTATTGCAGCCAGAGTTTGTGCGCCACAGCTGAAATTTCTTTACATTATTAACTGAATGATGCTCAAGAATGATAGCAATGCTGTTTTGATCACGTTGGTGCTTTCTTGGGTGAATAATTTTGCCAACCAATTCTCTATCTTCATCTCTCTGTACTGCAAAAACTAAAAGAGGTACGGGTGGGGTAAGGTAGCTTAAACGAAAGCTCTTGGGTAGTAGTCGGAACGTACTTACCGTTCAAATTGTCCTCTAAAGACGAAGCTGACCAGGAAAGACGCAATGTATTTTGGTTTACTCTACGTGCAGCAACGTCTGTATTACGTCAGAATAAATTAGCTTGTCGTACCCCCCTGGCTTCTGACAACCTATGTACCTGCAAAGCGCTGTACATATGACAACAAACAACAAAATCTATCGCATGTATTATCAAGACAGAACAGATATTAGGTTATAGGAACACCTGAACACTCACAGCTCATTTCACAGTGCTCTCTCTCCTCTCCCTCCCTCTCTCCCTCCCTCCCTCTCACTCACTCTCTC
The DNA here is from genome assembly GCA_964017065.1 of Haliclona indistincta. Lineage (NCBI taxonomy): Eukaryota > Metazoa > Porifera > Demospongiae > Haplosclerida > Chalinidae > Haliclona > Haliclona indistincta. The sequence goes on from OZ024790.1 coordinate 11,373,709, forward strand.
TCCCTCCCCCTCTCTCTCTCTCCCCCCTCACTCTCTCTCTCTCTCCCTCTCCCACCCTCCCCCTCTCTCTCTCTCTAACTTACTTCTTTCCTTTGAGGTAGTCTAATTGACCTGACACACAAGCAGCAAATCCAGTAGCTCCAGCTCCTTCAACCACCGACTTCTCTACTTCGACTAGTCTCAATATAGCCAGCGCTATATTGTCCTCACTACAAAGAGACAAGACATGAGGCTGGTCATAAATCACCAAAATATGCACACACACACACACACACACACACACACACACACACACACACACGTATCTATATACCATTGCAATTGTGTGTCAACAATGTGGTACAACACACAGTTTCTGTAGCTTGTGTGCATAATACAACACACAGTATAAATACAGCATTATACAGCATTGTGTACAACACACAGTATAAATGGCTGCTTGTGTGCATAATCAGATAAAAATGACAAGTGTGTTGATGCACTATGACCCCTTAGTAAAGGGAAAGTTAAGGGAAGTCTGATGCAAAATGAGAGCTCACATTAACATTTGTTTTGACTGTGCATACATACACACATCAAAGTATACTAGGAACTGCTTTACCTTACTAGGACCATCTTATCAACCGTGTTCTTTGCGATGGCGAGAGTGTTGGTCCCAACGACAGGGACAGCCAGCCCGTCAGCTAAAGATGGTTTGGGAGTTACTTTCACTGGTTCACCAGCTCTCAACGACTCCGAAAAACCAGGGCATTGCTCAGATTCAACTCCCTGCACAAAAAATAAAATTAGCGATATGACACAAATGACAAAACACATGATGCAACCACTTAGTAAAAAAAATTCATTATTATGACAGCTGGCTATGAATAATGAATAACGATCATATCTCTGTAATTTCACAGAATTTTAAACAACACTGTTGACTCAGCCACACACTAAAGACAGCTAAAGTACAGTCAGTGATTGAATTCTCTTGATAAGTAACCAAACTCTTCAAAGTCAGACTAAAATTCAAAAGCTTAGCTAAGCTGTTGCTATACCAACAGGCAAGCTACAAACAATATTCATGATCATAATGCTTACAATAGCACTTCACAGTTACCACACATACACTCTGGTTAGAGAGGTATTGCTTACAATAACTTCTACATTGGGTTTCAACTGTTTGAACACAGTAGCCACACCCGCTAGCAGCCCTCCTCCACCAACGGGGACTACCACTGCATCGATTTCCTTCCCCTTAGCCTTCATCTGTGCTATGATTTCAAGAGCACAAGTGCCTTGCCCAGCAATAACGTTTGGGTCGTCAAATCTACAAGAAGAGATAAGACAGTCAATGAGGGGGAAGAGAGTATGGGCGCGAAAAGAGGAGACGAGAGAGAGAGAGAGAGTGTGAGAGTGAGTGGGAGAGAGAGTGAGAGAGAGAGAGGGAGGGAGAGAGAGAGAGAGAGAGTAGGGTATAGAGAACAGAGTCAGAGATAAAGGAGAAGAGAGGGAGGGAAACGAAGGGAAGAGAAAGGGTGTTGATATGGATTTCCTACCCATTGATGTAAAGGAGGCCATCTTCTATGGCTTTAGTTGTAGCAAATTTCTTTGCCTATAAATAAACAAAAGCAATTATTCCATATTTGTTCCAAGCTAGTTACATCACAAGACTACAGATATTTAATCAGAGCTTTGAAGTGGTAACACTATAATGTGACAATACATCCTGTCATGATTGAGGTACTTTCTGAGCTATATACCTCTCCGAAATCCCTGCCGTGAATGATCACAGTAGCGCCGTATGTCCGGCAACGAGACACCTTCATGATGGGAGCTGTGACGGGCATCACCACGATCACACTGACCCCCATCATGTGCCCATGGTAAGCCAGAGCCAGTGCATGGTTGCCGGCGGACGCTGCAATCACTCCAAGCTTCTTCTGCTCCTGAAGAAATAAAGCATCATGCAAGCAGACTTAAATCCATTGCACACTTACTGATGACAGTGACTCCAGGGCATTCCTGGCACCTCTCTCTTTAAAACTAAACAAAAATGCAACTTAGTTCAACTCAAGAAGATTTGCAGTCTTTCCTTACCTTCCGGTTGGTAAAGTGAAGTCTTTCTTGAAGAACAGGTTTATCCCGGTCGTTCTTGAGAGCTGATGCGATGCCTACAAGATAGAGATGCAATACAGACTAAACACTGTTGTTCTCCATGTCGTGGTACTTCAACGCACGTGTAGCGGCGACTCTCGGATCCCTTCCTTGATTTTCTCTGCAGCCGTGACGCAGTCTTCGTAGGACACGACTGCGCTCGTCGGAGGAGAGAGTGCTTGTTCGTTCGACATCTCGCTTGTCTCGAAGCTGAATCGGTGAATGTTGCTAAACGCGATACCAGTGAAAAAACCCGTCATACTTGATCTCAGTGCTCCGTCACAGGAAATAGATCTCTTTGAATTGCTATAATTTGCTGTCCAGTTGCCGAGCAACGAGTCAATTATTAGTGATGCATAAAAATTCTATTTCCTTCCAACTCTGAACTTTCGCCTGTGCGAACGAACAATGCATTATCAGAGTGCAAATTACGGCATGCTATAAGCAGCACTGGTGTAAAAGAGTATACTCTATTCATATACAGCTCACAAACAAGTTAACAAGCCTGCAGACATGATTCTGTCTGATTCCAAGAAGCCTATCTGGATGTGTCAACACACAAACTGTTACTACAAAATTCCTTTTGTTACAGAAAAATGTATTGTAGAAATAATGATCTTGTTCATTGTGAAGCTACTGTGTTTGTTAAGCCGCCTGGTGTGTTCTGTAGTTTATCGATGACTGATTGATAGTCGAATTGATCCGGCTCAACGTTGAACTGCCGTACAAGATGAAGGAACTGAGGATCACTGCTAGCATAGTACATCTGGACCTGGTTAGCCAGGAACTGAGCCTCCAATGGACTCTGTAGGGAAACAAGCAAAATTTATAATGCCACAATGATCAGTGATCAATCACACTATGATCAGTGATCAATCAATTGTCATTATTGCAATTACAGCGGGTCTTGCAATGCCACAGTCAAAGCGGAAGTAATACGTTGACCAATCAAACACGGCTGGTCACGTGTGGGCCTGCATCAGAGAATTGAAGCACGTGTTTGATTGATCAACGAGAGAATACTTGTTACTTCCGCAATACTTATTCTCTTCAAACCGCTGTAGCAAAAACAATATTAAAGCTAATCACATGACCTCAAACCAATGAGATTGCTTAAAACATGCCAATCACTGATGCAGATTTTCCTGTGACTTTTGGTGTTAGATCATACTTAGCTGGTGCACTAGCAGCACTATGTCAACAATGGTTCATGTGTAATGCATAGCCAAGTGATCATGTTTCGCTTAGCAATAAAATCATATTCAATGAATATAAGACTCACAGTTACTATGGTAACGTGGTTGTATTATATTACAGATAATCATAAAAACTAGCGTACGTAAAGTTGGGCGTGGCAAGTCCTCATTTTTGTCACAGGATGACCACAAACCATTCAAGTAACTTGGATGTAAAAAACCAAAGTGAGGGATCAGAAGAAGAATCAAGTGACAAAGACAATATGGATACAAGTGATATGGAAACAAGTGACCAAGACAAAATGGAAGAAAGTGACAAAGAAAAGAGTTCATCTGATGAAGAGAGCCCAAGTAGCTTGGACCTTAGCGATAAAGAGGAATCAGAAGAAGAATCAAGTGACCAAGAAGCAAGTGACGAAGAGACTTCATGTGATGAAAAGAGTCCTTTGTCTATAAAAGTTCTATCTTGGAACATCGATGGTATAAATGATGCTGGATTTAGTAGAATTCGTCCAGTTCTGGTCACATGCGTTGTAAAGAGGACTAATCCAGATGTAATACTGCTACAAGAAATCCAACCTAGGAACACACCTGCGATAATCAACAAGTTCTTTAAGTTAGTTAATATACGATACAAAGAGGCAGTGGGAAAAGGAAAGAAAGTGATTGAGAAAGTGACTGAATCGCAAGTGCTTTACAATAGTAGTAAATATGAACAAGTCGATGAAACAGAAAAGCTCTTTCCAATAGACCATGATGTGGACAAACAATCCCTGAGTGTTATACTAGATCAAGCTAAAGGAGAAGTATTCACAGCAACAAGTGATAAATTGAGAGAAGGGGCTTTTGAAGAGTTGGAAAAAGTTTTTGATGAGCGCATTAGTATAGTTGGTCTGAGGATAAAGCACTGGAAAGAAGGCCCAATAATGATATTCTTGTCCTTCCACAATGTCCACAATGTCGCATATTACGGTGCTGATATACGAGCGAGAGCTGTCGAAGGATTCTGTCAGCTGGTAACGGAACTACGTAATCTGACAGGATGTGTGGTACTAGCTGGAGCTGACTTGAACCAGCAGCTGATTGAGCCGTACCCGTACCCAACCATCCTTGACTACACACCAACACCAAGACGACTACACAGTGGGCAGATTGACTACTTCATTCTAGAACCAGTTGATTGTCTAAGAGGACAAGTTGAACCATGGAACTTCATTGAACCTATAAAATATGGTGATCTAAACCATTTGATCATTAGAGTGCGAGTATATGGGAAAAAAGAAGAACCACCGTCAAACTCATCGTAGAAAGAAGTCTACGACAAAAATGGCACCCTAACACATTATCGACCATACAGAATCACCACCATCGAAGATTATGGAAAGATTTCACCTCATGATCCATTGTTGTGCACATTTGATGTGCCAGATTATGTGGTCTTGAAGGAAATATAGAAACTGTGTTCTTACAATGTATTAGATAGATTAGTTAGTTCTACAGATGTGATTGTGCTAGGACCAACATGATAGTAGTGCTGTAAATTTCATTTTTCATCAAAAACTGAGTTCAGTGCTTCCAGCTACGCATTGCTATGTCCCACCATTCTAAAAATCATATGCAGAAGCAAATTTGAGCAGATTTGTGAAAAGAGGTCCTTCGCCGAATGCACGCATGTTTTCAACTTGCTGCCATTCATCCAAATTTAGTACCATGGGAATCAGAACTGAGTAACATTAGTTTGCATTGTCATACTCAGCTACATTATCTTCAGTTAACTAATACTAAAGTCTATTACCACTATAATTATTATCATGCTTTGCTTTCGACAAGGTACGACAAGCTTTCGTAATATGCAATATCAACATGCCGAAACGAACAAATAGAAATGCAAGCGCGAAAAAGGGCCTGGTATCTATAGCAAGGGTGACATTTGACCATTCCCCAGAATCTGGAGAATCCGTTCACAATAGAATATTCCATTATTAGTCACGTAAAAAAGGCACTCCTTCAGCCTATACCTTCACCTCCTGTACTACAAAAATTTAATGGGAATTGGGTAAGGTAGGTAGCTAGCCTAAACCGAGCGCCTTAGATGGTAGTAGCCAGCCAGCCAACAACAAATATTTTTCTCTAAGCCAAGCTGCAACAAAAACATACATTTCCAATGATGAATAAAGGCATAGTCAGCAATTACGTAGCACATGTGATCTTATCGTACCTCCCCGGGATAAGCTGTTGACGGTAGTATTGACTGGTAGTAGTAGTAGTAGTATTGACTGGTAGTAGTAGTAGTAGTATTGACTGCCTCAATACAACTGTGAAACCACATACTACCTTATTTGGGAGTACAGTTCCGAAAGGTTGGGCCTACCAAGTGTAAGACTCTCTTTGGTCAGCTGACTTTTAGTACGGCTAGTCAGCAAGTCTATGTTTTGTAAAGATGACTTTAAACCAAGCAAGTCAAGAAAGGAGGCCTATTTCTATAAAAGTTTTATCATGGAACATCAATGGTGATAATTCCGCTGGATTTAGTACAATTCGCTCAGATGTGGTCACGGGAGTTGTATTGAAGACGAGCCCAGATGTAATACTGCTACAAGAAATCCAACCCAGGAACACACCTGCGAAAATCAACAGGTTCACCACCATGTACTCAAATAAATACTACAAAGAGGCAGTGGGAGAAGGAAACAAAGCGCCTGAATCACAAGTGCTCTACGATAGTAGTCAATATGCACAAATCGGTGATACAAAAAAGCTCTTTCCAATAGACAGTGATGTGGCCAAAAAATCTCTGACTGATTTACTAGATCAAGCTAAAGATGAAGTATTCTCAGAAACAAGTGATAAATTGAGACAAGGGGCTTTTGAAGATTTGAAAAAAGTTTTTGATGAGCGCATTAGTATAGTTGGTCTGAGGATGAAGGTCCCAAAGCAAGAAGGACCATTAATGATATTCTTATCCTTTCACAATGTCTACAAAAGTAAAGGAGCCGATGTACGAGCGAGAGGTATCGAAGGATTCTGTAAGCTGGTAACTAAACTACATAATCTGACAGGATGTGTGGTACTAGCTGGAGCTGACTTCAACCAGCAGCTGATTAAGCCATACCCATACCCAACCATCCTTGATTACACACCAACTCCAAGACGACTAAAGAGTGGGCAGATTGACTACTTCATTCTAGAACCAGCCGATTGTCTTGATCATCATGTTGAGGCATGGAACTTAATTGACTCCATAAAACATGGTTATCTAATTTGGTTAGCTACTGGAATAATATTATACTTGAAAAAAGTAAGAGAACCACCAAACATGCAGTACAGACAAGTCTGTTATCGAGGCACCACTTGGTACATACCATACAGACTCCCCACCATTAAAGATTGTGACAAGATGATACCTCATGATCCATTGTTGTGCACTTTTCGTGTGCCTGGCTAGGTTTGTTCAAAGCCAAAATAGAAACTGTGTCTTTACAATAGCTTAACCCATTATCATGCATTATAATACTTTAACCCATTATTGACCCATTATTTTGCATTATACTATACTTTAACCCATTCTTAACCCACTATGTTGCATTATACTGTTTAGACTAAAGACATTACTTCATTCATAGCTATATTATAGTAATTTTTGTGTTTTATTAACATCACAAAGTGTTTTATTACAAGTATAATAAATTGATTTTGCTACAGAGTTTATTAAGACCTGCGAGTTCTGGGGACAGAAAAAAATTGCCTCGTACTGGAATAGATTAGGCAGACATGTTGTCTTCTAGCTGGCAAAATCGAAAATAAGAGGTACCTTGTAACCAATGTATGCTTCGGTGGCGACGGTGGGCGGAGCTATGATTCATACAGAAATCATTGCATCATTCAGTCTGCTACAAGTATTTCTCATCGTTTGGTAAAAACTAAGCACCGAAGCAAGCTTCATCAGCAAATTTCTAGTTCGATTCGTAGCATTATCGTGTTACTGGTTTGTTCGCTAGTTACGGCATGATTTGCTTGAATTCTGTTAAGATCTGGATTTTTCTGAAGACAAAAATGTTCATAGTTGGCAAACCCCAGGCTTTTATAGTCAAACTGTGCCAGTGTACAGGCGAATCTGCAATAGAGGCCCAACAAATTATTACCCATGAATTATAGTGTTTAGAGCTGGATTGCTCAATACGCAAATTTTATGCCCACGAAAATCTCTCGCCTTACAGTAATTTATTAGAATGTCTATCTTACCAACTCAGAAGGGACCAGTTCACCACACATCAGTACAATGCCTGTACAGACATATCACAGCAATGAACACATGACTAGTGTAACCTTGACAATGATGTACCTTTACTGTCTTGTAGATCAGTATAGTGTGTTAGTGTGAGACAAGTAGAGGCTTTCTCCTTGTGTTGCTGTTCAAACAGATAGAGATACCAGTAACATACATTTCTTATAAGGATTGATTGAGAAGCATAGAGGAACAACAACACAGACTGACACTCCCAAATGAAGTGACAGACTGAATCGGTAATAACACAGAAATGTACACTGTCTGTGACCAAGGTCCAACCCTTCATAACAATATGATAAATGACAGAAATGGTGCAGTTCTGTTTGATATTAGCACAGTTTGGATGCAATCGGTTAATGTGAACAATTTATAGGACCAAACAGAGCTGTATGAAGAGAACATAATGTGGACGAGTGCTGTAGTTCGGGAGGGACATTAGTTTGTTTAAAGACGCTCGTCAGAAACTTTAAAACTACTAAACTGGGACCTTCAACTTATACCATACTAAGACTATTCTGACCAATCAGATTGCGCTATTTGAGGGATATATAACGGGTCATATTTCCTTCCGCGTCACGTGCCCAAGATCAGAACAGCCTTTAGCATGGTACAAGTAAGTTATATCACATGTTAGCGGGACGTATGACCCGTTATATCCCTCGGGAAAGGGCTAGCACTCTCGTAAAGTCTCGGAAGCGTACACTTCCCACGGGATATAACGGGTCAGAGTCCGTATGACTTTTAGAGCCCAACACTAACATAGAGAATAGAGAAAGTACGGCGGTACCTGATAATTCCGTAGTTTAGTGAAATGACAGCAATGTCCACTGAACTGAGAGTAGATAAACTCATATCCTCCTTCCTTTGGTACTGGATATAGAAACTGTAATAAATACAACAAAAATTCAATATACAATTATTATAATTATTCAAACAATCAGCGGTTGCAAATACCGTAATGGTTGTAATTTTTGCGGTGTTAATTTTTAGCAAATTTTGCTCAAATTCGTTCTAATTTGTCATTTTTGGCGTTGTCTTGTATAAAAGTAATTGGTTAAAATCAGTAAATTTGCAATCAAACAGAACTGGCAAATTTCGTGAAAATTTAGCTACCACAAAAATTTCTAAGTTTATGGTACGTCATTTATCAATACCAACACCAGTTGCAATGCATCGACAACAAAGCAGCTGTTGATGTTCCTGTTTATTCATTGTTCTTGTAGAACCATCAAGCTACACCAGTAAACCATTATATTTCAGAAGGCTCAGTATCACATATCAATTGTGTATGGGCCAGTTTTCTAATAATTTATGGTACTTTAGCCCCGGTGGGGTTTTATGTTACTATAAAAGTTTGCTACACGTGGTAAACCTCGACCTTTTTTCTAACTCGAAGGATAGAAAACATGGATTACGATAATGATTTGAAAATGATGACACCAGTCAGAGCACCGGTGTATACGGTGAGGACGAGGGACAGAGTTCCCATTCCCTAGCTAGCCAGAGCGCTCGCGCAGGTGGCTCCAACCCGGAGAGACAGAGTTCTCTACCAGGGTTGGAAGTCATCCTCAACAAGATTAGGCGGTTGGGTTCTTCAGTTTGTCAAATTGCCGACAGAGCCGGCAAACTAGAGGCAGGAGACCGACCCCGGCGAAGAAGCCGAGTGTCAGAGTCTCGCTCTTGGGAAGATGAGGTTGAGGGAGATTCAGAGAACCTCTCGGATGACGAACCCATTTCACGGGATGCACCAGAGTCATTAGTGTTGTCAGAGAGCAACACCACCATGGTCGAGTCTGCCTTTAGCAGCACTTTGACAAATGGCGAACGTCGCAGAGTGCCAGCTCGTATCCGACGCCAGAGGTGCCGGCTACCCACTGTCCCAAACTTGACCCCATTTTCAAGACTTCCAAGGTCAAGCAAGAGGTCAAGTCTGCGGACGCAGAACTTGCCAGACTACAAGCCGAACACCACCGGGTTTACATTGGATAGTGAGGACACCCTCAAGGCAGGTGCTGATGCCGTACGGTTGCTTGGCAACCTGTCAGCTCAAGTTTCAAAACTCAGACACAGGAAGATCCTGATATCCAAGATCTGGCTGATGAAAACACTAACTTTTAAGGTGTCGCTCCTGATCTTTTCGGAAAAGACTTTGTCTATAAAATTACAAGTAGAGGCTAAACCCCAGACCTCAACAACTAAGAAGAAGTCTTTTCAAAGAGGTGGCAGCCACTTCAGCCACAGGGGAGACATTGGACTAAGAAGGACAAGCACAGCAGTGTCCAGAACAAGTGACTCCCTAGAACCATTCTCCAGTAGACAGAGCTCTATCTATGTTCATTGTAAATTGTTCAATAAAACATGCATTGGTTCAAAGGGGGGGTGGTAGCCTTAACGGGCACTATTCAGAAGGGGCAGCCAGTTGCGGGAAAGTTAGCACTCTTCCTCGACAACTGGACAAGGGTCACATAAGACGATTGGGTACTATCCACAGTACTGGGTTACAAGCTAAATTTCGGTTATCATAAGCACCACCCAGACCGTATTTTGACGAGCGTAACATCAAACTGCAAACATGAGTCACTTGAGTGCTTCACAAGTTTGTGAGCTTAGGGTGTCAACACAAGACCCGTTCAATAGAGAACATGCCGTTGAGGAGTCACCGCCAGACCTCGGCGGATACAGTGTCTGTCTAAACTGATTTGCTACAAAGGAGGTGAATTGGCAATTTTTAACGAATTATTATCGTCCTTTTGTAGGTTATGGACGTAGTTCGTCAAGATCTCACTCAAGAGCCCACAGATATCTACCCTACCAATTTTGTGACGAAGATTCCTTTCCTCAAAATGCGTGAGACACAATATCCAGGTACCGCAATACCATCATCGGTTGGTCGACACGTACACTCTAGTGCCAGCAAAAGCATGCAATGGCCGAAATATACAATTCAACAGGCCTGTGGTCTGGTCAATGGGCCAGACACTTGCGCCCTGATCCAGTAGGTCATCCTATCTTAGAAGCTCTGGATCAGGTAGTAACACTTCTTCCTCTTCCTCACAGTCAGCAATTGACGATGCGTAAGTTAACTCAAACCAATTATCATTTTTATTCTCTAAAATTATGTTCATAGATTCTGAAACTGTATCTAACCAATCGTCACCCACAAGCACCCAAAGAACAAGAAGCTCTGTGCTATAAAGCTTGCAGCAAAGCTTTCAACACACTCTCACAACTAGTAGAAAATGACCCCTCTTAAACGGATTATAAAAACGGTTCGGATTATTAAAACGGTTCAAATCCGTTTAGCAGTACACAGGTGTAGATTGTTCAGTGCTGATGGCGTCAGTATCACCAAATGGGACACAGGTAACGTGAAGGTCAGCTACATGTCACTAGTATATATGTCATACTGTACATGTCTTTATCCATGTAGATTAGGATGTCCAGTTCAGTCACTCCCCTCATCGAAAGAGAAAAGGAGCAATGAGCCGTTGCACGCCACTTCCTTTAGCCTGGTACCCGCTCCATGGACTAGAGGATCTATCTCGGGATCAGCCTACTGCATCTATCCAACAAATACCACAGCACATCATTGATGAAAGAGTGACAGTAGGCTATTGTCTCTTTGTTGCACTAGCACAACTGATGACAGCACCACCGACACACCATCTGACCCGACGAATGGTGTCAGAGTTTTACCAGAATGCCTCTTCTGCCTGCCTCAACTCCCTCTCTCCCTTCTATAATGAAGAGCAGTTAAGAGAAAGAGGAGAAGTAATAGCCAGGCCTGGAGTGTGGGGAGTGGTCTATTCTCTCACCATAGATTAAACTTTCTCCTATTACTTTAGCCTTTTTCTTTGTAGTTATTTCCGTCTTTCGTATATTATTTCCTTGAGTTTAGCAGTGTTTTTCTCATAATCCATTTATAATAAACCATTCCTGCCAGGCTGCCAGCCTTCTATTTTTGCTGTAACAGAAACTTGGCTATCCAATTCTCATTCAATTCTCATGGAGAGGTCCTTCCTACTGGTTACAATATTTTTCGCAAAGACATAATGAGTTACCAAAAATTTTTTACATAGCCATTGAAATGTTAACTTTTCTAGGCACTGTAGGCATTAATTATCTGCAGTGCACAGTGCGAGAAGGCAGCATAGCTACACGAGAAGGTAGCATAGCTCAATGACAAATCAGTGTTTGAGATCTCGAGCAGTATGAAAACGATTAAATGTTAAATGTTATTTATTATGGAAATTGTAATAAATAATTTATTATCCCCCAAAAAATTAAATGCCAGCGTAAAGATTCTTTCAATAGGGTCGGTTACATGAGAAGTGGTCACAAGAAGCAGGACCTTATAATTTTGGACAAAACCAAGATGTATCTATTCATCAATGTAGCCATCATAATAATAAAAGAGGCAATCTCCAGATTCACATCAGAGATAAGAATGAAGGAGCTTCATTGAAGAACCCTTCGAGGTGTGTTTCATTGGTGGTAACATAAGCGTTTGTTATGGATGCCGGCAAAAGTACCCGAAACCGTGCAGTCTTCCAAGTGATATTAGTGTTAAACACAAAGAGTGGCGGGAATACTTTTCCTCCGGGATCAGCTACACCACATGTATCCCCGACATGTTCCTGACGCATACAGTCTGCATGGGCAGGGTATGGTGATACCAGCTGTTGCAGCTCAGCTCAAGCACCAGATGGCAACACCAAGGAAGATCAGGCCCTGTTTTGCTTGTGGTCAAATGGGACATCTCAGGAGTCACTGTACCAGGCAGAACACGAGCAATTCCAAGTCTTGGTATCCTCAAAAATGTGATGTGTTCTGTCGATAGGTTGTGATCGTTGTTCAGAACGTGGAAGTGTGTGAAATAGATGTTGACTACCATTGTGAGACTTATACCCCGTTCACACTACGGTTTAAAACCGTTCTGGCGCGGGCCAGCACGGTTCGCTTGTTCAGTGTGAACGTAACCGAACCGCGCTAGAAGCGAACCGAACCGCGCTAAATTGGAGCACCTGCGCTTGCCGTGCTGGCTCGGTTTGATTGAATAGTACGTTATAGTGTGAACAGAACCGTACCGAGTGTGACCGCGTGGAAGCTGTATCCACCATGAGCGCCGCAGGCTGGTCCGACGAGGAGACTCTTCAGCTCATAGAACTTTGGGGCGATGATCGTGTCCAAGCAGAACTAGAGGGCTGTAAATGTAACAAACAAGTTTACGAGCGTGTTTCTCGAGAAATGGTACGGGCTGGGCACAAGAGGACAGCAGAGCAGTGTCGGGATAAAGCATAAAGGCTCGTCCGCACTACAGAACTGGTTCAATGCGCATTAGCTAAAGATCGGATCAAAGCGAATCGATCTGCTTACCGCATGTCCGCACTGGTCGCCATTAGATCGACTTGCTGGTGTTGATCGCGTCATGTGACGTAAGCAACAGCTTGCTAAACAGCCAGAAAACTGGTCTTACCACGTACCATCGCTAGTCTCTGTGTTTCGCGCCCTTTCTTCGCCCGAGTGTGGACCAGAGCTTTCTTCTTTAGCACTGTACTAGCCGCACGTCATGCGTTTGAGACCACTCCCACATCCAATCCAGTTTCAAGTCACTTCAACGCACCTCCGTAGGTGGATTGGGGCGAATGCGCATTGATTCACATTGATTCAGTTTAGTAAAATTGACGTGTAGTGCGGACGGGATTAAACTGGTTTCGAATGCGCATTGAACCGCATTAGAGCCCTAGTGCGGACGAGCCTTAAGATGGTGACAAGCGCGCCTACTAAGTGTAAAGTGTAAAGGGTGTAAGTTGAGTGTAAAGGGTTAAAGAGAATATCTCATCTTGGAGGAGCGAGCTGACAGCTCCTAGAGCAGTATTGTCAATAATTGAGTCAGGCTATATATAAATCATTACCACCTTCGTGTGCACGGAAAATCAGTCATCGGCCGAGTTACATTGTTCGAGCCAGTATCGAGGAACTGGAAGGTGTAAAGCAGGAGGACGAGATCCCGTATGTTTGCAGTCCACTCTCAGTCATAGAGAATGCAGTGGTAAGAGATTAGTCTTAAATTTGAGGCACCTAAGCATTTGTGGAAGCAAAATTCAAATACAAAGATTTGTGAACAGCGATGATGTATTTAACCCAGAGGAATATTTATTTGTTGAAGTCCGGTTACCATTGTACCTTAAATATTACACATCCGAGGATCTACGCGATTTAAAAGCTTGAGAGCAGTTGCTATATAGCGTCCAAGCGTAGCGAGGGCGCTATGGTACTGGCATGAGGGCTTCTACATTGTGTAGATCCGATTGGATGCGCTGTCCAACTGATTTAGACCATAGCAATAGCAAACAGAGATGATAAGAATGACAAGCAAGGACACGCGAGCGCTTAAAAAATTATCCAGTAGAACTCTGCGGACAGAACCGTAATCTGCGCCGTGTGGTGGGATTCCATTATGAGGTTGCGGCTTTCCATTATGAGCTTTAGAGACCCACAGCTACGCAGCCAGCTTATTGGTCAAAATCGCTAACTGTGGTCTAAGTCGAATTGTTATGTTGAGTGCAGCCCTTACACACAAAATATGCTGTGTCTGATTAGGAGGTTGTAACGCAGGGAGCATGTCTGGGAGTGCAAGATATCTGTACAGCTCGAATTGCTACTCTCTCTCTTGCATGCTACTATCTACCATTGATATTGTACAGTGAATTGTACGGTACATGTTAGTGTGGTTGAGTTACTTACACGAGGATAGGCAGTAGCTTTGGTATGCAACTGAAGATATACATGAGCCTGAGAGGGAGGGAGAGAGGGAGGGAGAGAGGGAGGGCAGGAGGGAGGGCAGGAGGGAGGGAGGGAGGGAAGGAGGGAGGGAAGGAGGGAGGGAGGGAGGGAGGGAGAGAGGGAGAGAGGGAGAGAGGGAGGGAGGGAGGGAGGGAGGGAGAGAGGGAGGGAGGGAGGGAGGGAGAGAGGGAGGGAGGAAGGGAGGGAGGGAGAGAGAGAGAGGGAGGGAGGGAGGGAGAGAGGGAGGGAGGGAGGGGGGAGAGAGAGGAAGGGAAGGAGAGGGAGGGAGAGAGGGAGGGAGGGAGAGAGAGAGGGGAAGAGAGAGAGGGAGGGAGAGTGAATTTATGATAAGCATTTTAAATTATAACATTGACCAATTCTCCATTTTACGGCTTACAAGAGATAAAATTTTTAATGCACACAAATGTACACATTCAGTAAAAAGTATCGTTTTATACACACACTCACACACTTAACAAAGGGAAACATACAATTATCGTTCTTGGAAGATACCAACATAAAGGAAAGAAAATCTCAGTAACTAAATACAATAAAATTAACCATCTATGAAGTACAATAAAACATTTTAAACTTAGGAAATACAATTTCGTACAGTACAAAGATGCATATACAACATTTCTTGTTGGATATTCAATTATCTATCCCTAAATGAAGCCCCGCAATCTACTATGCACATTATCAAATCAACACTTTATTCTTTGACGTTTCCACACTTCATTGCCTTCTCTTCTAGGAATAATAGAACAAGAACCATCTTATTAGAGTGCTAGAAAGTTTTCTTGCGATTTTAAGTTTTAAATATAATCGAGTCAGTGGAAGTACTTGAAAGACTAGCGTACTTCATGAGAAAAGTAGTACTCCGTGCAAATGTGCACAAACGTGTACTCGCAGACAGAACGGCGAGAATCAGTATGAACACGGTAGCATGCTTGACAAGTACATCATTCTTAGAATATGAGGTCAAACGACATTAGTCTGAACCGAACTGTCACCGAAAATAATCCCTGGAATTATGTCACTGCTCACTAGCTTTGCTGAGTAATAGTCATAACCTTACTATGCATCTTATAAAGCCACATGACAACACTAGACTTGTAACAAGCCCTGAATTACTGCATGTGACTCTAAATCATTCAGACCGGTAATCCACCTCCGCCGGACGGAATCTGAAGTTTATGGTCTATATCCTAGGTCAAAGACGTCACATGTTCCTAAATTCCATATTACATCTACTACACCAAAATGATTGATGACATACTTATTATTCGCTTTCAACCAAGCAGCAGTCTTTGACCAAGGTATGGTGGGGTTGAGTTTCGAGACAAATGCAGCACGTAGAAATACGTTACTATTATACATTGAATATAGCATAGTCCAATAGACACATTATTAGTTCTAGAGCACAAACTTTGATAATATACAAAATTCATCACTCTTGCAACACCCTTTGAACATTTGAAATACAAGTTAATCTATTTTGGAGCATATGAGGCATTCATATAAATTCTGACGAAATGAGCAAATTGTACAGCAGACAAAAGAGCATTATTTTCACTTACTGGTATTACTGCACACACTCCATTCTTCTTAGTATGGTACTCTTTCCATATCTAGAAAAAACAACAACAAAGAAATGAAAGAACTATAAAGGTTACCACACTCTAGACTAAAGTGGATAAAAAACAATAAAGGCTCCATTAAAGATGCGTAGGTGGTATAGAAGTAGTTAGAAGCATTCAAAAGAGATCAAGTATAGAAAGGGTTAGACTAAACAATACCTTGTCAACAATAACTGAACACGTTATTATAGAGTGCAAATTCTGACAAAGGAAGCTGACATCTACCTTCAAAGGTAACCATTCACAAAGAATAGTTATACAACGATTTTTTCTAAAGGTGCATTCTAATCTCAGTACACCGCAGTGACAAAAAAATACGCCTAATAACAAAGACCTTTCTTTGATGCATGTAAGAGTTGTCAAGAAAACAGAATTCTGTTGTCATAGGATATGCGCCTATAGGTATAAGCATGCCAGGCATAGTATGATCAACAGCCAAGTAGACTGCTGAAATATGTCTAACCAATAATTACAAGAGGTTATCTCAAACGCCAAACAGCTGGTAACAGTGTCACTTTCTGACAAACAGAACCATTGTGGGTACTGAGACGGTGCCAGGCTTATGCAGACATCATGATGGCAGTGAGATGGTTGACCACATCCTAATAGTTTTACAGGAAACATCTGAACCAGTACAAGCAAGAGTAAATAATACTAAATAATACTATAATACTATTATTTACTCTTGGTACAAGAGAACAGTCCCTTACTATGTGCAAGGCTACATCTCAACATACAATAACTATAAGACAACTAGCGAAAGTATAAAATAGTTATGTAAGAGCTATGCGATCTAAACTGCTGTGCAGAAACACTTTTAACGGTACTACAAACACCAAAAAAAGATCGTTTACTTAGGCTGCGTTTACATGGTGACGCAATGACCAAAAACGGAGAAAAGTATGCGGATTCACCCGCCACAGTGTTTTACATGCAGTGTTTACATGACTCCCTTTTCAGCGTTTTGCTAACCAGAAGTTAACTAAGTGAGTGGAATGTGGGTGCAGTCAGGCACCGTTTTTAGCCGAAGCAAACTGTACTGCCTTGTACGCACGAAGCTGTTGAAGCAACGAAGAAAACATGCGTTACTCTTTGTCTAAGGACTATTACTAGTATTCTCTGCGAGTATGAAGGCTGAGGTACGCTCATAACAAAAGTGTTTTATCGTTTTTGGTGCTTCGAAGTTAGTCTCGCGGGCCAGACGTTCTTGGGGAACGTCTGGTCACTAAGGCCAGGTTTCCGTGGCACAATGGAATGTAAACAAACGATACGTCACGTTTGAAATCACGTGTTTTAGTCGACGCCACCAGTCTAGTTAGCAAGCGTGTAGCATGTTCACAGGCTTTAGCATGCTAAAACTCTTCCTAGAGCAATACCAACCTGGTTGGCTACAATCGCGATGTTCATCATCACTAGGCAGTCATGAGTCAACAAGAGAACCATTGCGTGAACATAAATCACAGGATAAGCCGTCAGTAGCATCGAGAACAACGAGTAGCAGGCATTAGCCGTTGCTTGTAGGACTTCTCACGACAAACACGCCAGTTTTGACAGCTAAAAAGCAGCTTCATGCGCAATCGCGCCCCGTAGTCACGTGAAAACCCACGCAATTGATTGCTTATGAGGGCGCGCCGGAATGTTGGCGTCGCTCACAGAAACCTGGCCTTAGTGACCAGACGTTCCCCAGAACGTCTGGCCCGCGAGACTACTTCGAAGTTTCCACTTTGAGAAGCGTTTTCATTTTGATAACATTTCGCTTAAAAACGCTACTCATTTTCGTTGTCATCGTGTAAACAAACATGTATCCGCAAAGATAAGTTTTAGGTTTTCAGTTGAAATCATTGCCGTGTAAACACAGCCTTAGGGAAAAGCTGAACAGCAAGCCAGTAGGTGCTGGTACTGTGGTAAGCTGAAGCTTGTACATAATACAGTACATCCTGTCTTCTTCAATGCAGTGTTGTGCACTAGCATGTTCAATGATGTCTAATTTATAAAACAATGCAGAGATCCAATTACATGTAGTGCGTGCATGAATGTGACCCACTACAGCATTGCAGAAATGAAAAATCGCTGTATAGGGACTGTCAAGGGAAACTGGATGGTGAACACAATGATCACACAGTGATCACACATCTCAATAATTGGCAAAGCGTTGTGTAATTCATACCTAGTGTTTACTAACATTATGAAAATACTAAATACCATTCAACCAACCAGGAAGCTGCTAATTTAATTGTTAAAATTCAAGCGCATTAGCAGTCTCCTCACACAATGCATTATGACCACAGGTATTCTAGTATAGGCAAACAAAACAGGTAGTGAAGAAGCTGAGAAAGAATGGTCTGCTACCTGGAACTATTGATAATTATTTGATAGACAACACTGGTAGAATTCACACAAGAAATACAAATCAACACTCATACATGTGCACGGAATTTCTGTTGTCATGCAATGAATCATTTTCAACTATACTACACAAATCGTGCAGAAAAAAATAATGTTTGTGGAGGGTTTTCTGGCTGCATAAAAATGCGTCACATTCAAGCGGTATTCCAAGCAGTGCATAAAGTGTACAATTCAAGGTCTCTAATGATTTATAAAACGCCAACATGTGGATGCTAGTCGATAACAACAACATGTAGACTAGATTGACAGTTGCAAGCATCATGCATGCACTCCCATTTTTTCAATAATGACTTAAAATCTTTTTAGTTTCAAGTTACACTTGGATGGAAACTTAAACACACACACAACTATCAATTCAAAAAGCGAGATCATGTAACACAACGGAAGTGTAGTCTAGTTTATATTTCACAACTCGTAACTTCATTAAACCAATGATATAATCACTCGATATACGGTAGTATTTTGATAAATGTTTAGTCTTCGATGGCTTGCTATGTCAACTTATGTTAGCAAAAGTGATTCAGAAATCAAAACAAATTAGTGCGGAACAAAATACAACCAACACACTCCGGCTTGATTTAATCCAACGCCAGTCTAAACTGAATTTCAAATTCCAGTCTTATTCCAGTCTCCATGGTAACGCAGCACACACAGCCACAATTGATACAATACAAGACCAAAAACAGCAACCAGCACAATAATTGATGGTAAAATAAGACATCCAATATTATCAGTTTCTCACGTACATGTGATATCTCGTCAGCCGTCTTGTCAACAATGAACTCCATTCTCAAAACATCATTTAAAGACTGTAAAATAATAAAGAATAATCGTCATAGCTACAAGTTATTATAACTCATAATTATTGTAAAAACACTTTTAAAGTATTATTTCAAAGGGCAATGAATTTTGCGTTTAACTTTAAAAAAGCTACAATAAATTGATCAAGAGGGCAAGCATCTCCTGTCCCAAAACGAACGCTGCCTCTGAATCGAAAAAGATAATTCAAATATTATCCAAAGCACCCTCCTAGATTTCAAAATACCGTCACCAAAAAAATACAAGGAGCCCATAACAAGACTGAGGACCAAACTCTCAATAGGCTTGGCTTGCAAACCTTTCTGAAACTTGTGCTTGTAAACCATTAATTTTTTCATTGTTTTGTTCAGTTGCTTTTCCACGTTGCGAAACATTCAACCAGGAGACGAGGCTAGGTCAATATGGGGGCTCCTGAGGATACAAATATCTCATCCCTCTAAGGCATGAGACTATAGTTGCAGAGTAATATTTAAGGAGAACATAGCTATTTGCCGAGACAACTAGTCTAGCTAGTGTCAAAGTAACTAAGCAATGGCTTCCTGAAACCTGCCTAAGTGGATAAGTGTGTAACCACATGGACACAAGGCACACGCACATGGTAAAGAAATTAGGAGTACAAACGAAAGGCATGTCTGATTCACTTACAGGTGGAGCAAGGTAATGGCTCTTTGTGGGCAGAGCAGAAGTTGCTGTGGTTGAAAGCTGTTCAGGATTTTGTGTTCTAAGAAGATTGAAAATCATGTCACACACTCACACGCACACACACACAAAGACGTAGTGAGAAATACAACTGACCCGAAATAATATAAAGTTTCTTTGTCTTTGGACTCATTGTTTAGACGTGAAGAAAAACTCAAGTGTCGCACTGTCAAGACACTCAAGGCCCTTGTTGAATACCCCAGAGAGTTTCTAGACCATTCGAACCAGCTGGGGCACCTTGTACGGGCAGTAGCAGGTCTGAGTAGCGTTGTCTTCAAGCAGCTAACAACAGCACGTGTTTTCATCCTGACGGACATGGTAACAACAGAGTATACGGAGAAATACGGATGTCGACCAGCCCCACCCTTTCATGTGTGCAGCAGCAGGTTCGCGCCTTTACTTGAATACTACCAGAAGGTACGATGGTTGTAAGACTCACAGCAACCTGTAATTACAGTTAACATATTCCTAATCATTCTCTATGTTCAGTACTGGCTAAGACGATCAGTAGAATCCAGTTGAATTGAGGGGCGTGGCTCATCAATGTCGGAAACCAGGGAAGATCAAGAACCGGAAAGGCATCCACCTGCCTCTGTACAAGACGAGAAAGCGGTGCGTTTCATGTGGGAATGCTAGGGGCTTCGCAATCAATGTGAAAGTGGTCTGGCGCCGTTTGTAAACCGTAGAATAATAGTAACCGACATTACAACACGCATAGCATGTACATGATTTGATCATGAATAGATTTGACATGTGATCACACAATCAACAGGATGCAACGAAATGGGCTAACCATCACTTGAGCAGAGCCGGACTCACCGATCATCTGATCACAGATCTCGCCTATGATCTAGCCGATGGGACGACCCTTCTGCAACTTGTACAATGCTTATGTAAGAAGATAAATATAATTTTACTCTGAATTACATACTTTTCCAAACAGCTGGGGAGGCGCTACCTCGCCATTTCTCTAACCCGCTACTTAGAGTGCAGAAACGAGAGAATATTCAAATCTGCTTGAAGTATCTTCGTCAGCACGGAATAGTAGACACTACCATTCATTCAGAAGGTATCTGCAGAATGCTGCATGTATAATACCACTAAGTCCCTTTGTCTGGTTGGTTTGTGTATAGTCATAGCTTATTGGTAACATCAAAGCTAATTGGGAATTAATGAGAGCTAGCATGACTATAATCTGTGAGATCCAGGATTTGACAATTACAATCAACTCAATTCTGCATACCTGAATGATGAATCACAGTTAGCAATGGGGATAAACATATTGATTGTAAATCACCTACGCAGTAGGACGTAATTGTTTTTGTAAGTTTTCTGAAGCTGACAATATGCAGTGTTTATTGAGTAGGTGGTGAATAATTGGTTATTTTTGCATTAGTCTCCATGGTTACATGTCTGCACATCCCACACTGTTCTTCCTTTAGATGTTGCTGGTGGAAATGTCAGGAAGATTCTCACCTTATGTCATTCACTCAAATTCTATTACGAATCCGTTCTACCACAAAGTCAGTCCAACTTGTCTCCATTTATGTATGCAAGACGTCACAAAGTGCATGCGCTCATAAACATGTTATTCAAATAAAGCACTTTCATTGCTTCTTGCGAAATGTTATTTTTATACGATCTCTGATAGCATTACTCAACTTGTACAATGCAATTCATTTAATATAAAGTGCATAAATTTGTAAGACAAGCAAGAAAAAAATTATAAGGTGTACAAATTTAAATTTTCTGCAGTGCAGGGACTGTCCAGTGGTGTTCATCGGTCTAACACTCTGCCCAGCTCATCAATGCGACCGAAACAGGGCCCACCGATTGAACAGGATGACAGAGAGATACTGGCTTGGGTTGGTGGGCTTGTGCACAGAAACATAGTTGACTATGCGAGGTAAAGATATATATTTGAACAATGCAAAACATTTTGAGGAATATGTAGCATTTTGCAAGTATTATTTAAATTCTCTGAAGTTCATTAGCTGACATAGTTTTTGAACAGTAGTGTTGCAGAAACAAAATCTTCTCAGAAGTGTCATTATTGTGCAGTTTAGTATCAATATTAATTTTTGCAGACATGAATTATGTAATATTCAGTATTATTCTCAGAAGTTCTTATTTGTGATCTCAGATTCTGTGGTGCAACCAATAATTCTCACACACGCACATGAGTGTGTACATTAATGTGCATCAAAAGTACAACACTTACCATTAATACCTTTGTACAGGACGCTTTAACAAGCAGTGATAATGTCCTTGCACACGATGATGTTAATTTAGGTCACTTTCATCTTACTATATTAGCCTTTCTGTCTGTCTCACACTATTTCACTTCTTTGCACAATACATGTAGTCTCTACGATGGACTGATACTATGTGAGCTAATCTACACAATCAAAGAAGGGAGCTTACCAATTCATGTAAGTTCCATATTATTATGGTGCATTTCTGAATAAATTTATCTTCTCATTTTGTAGGAAGTGAACCAGCTTTCGCAGTTTGATAGACTACTCATGGCTTTTACTGCTGGGGAGAGATGTTTAGGTATCACTAAAGGCTCGATTGATCTTGGAAAACTTGTGCACGGTCGAGAGAACCATAAACTCAAAACATATCTGCAGCACTTGCAGGTCATCTACACTCAGCAACAGGAAAGACCCGTGATGGGAGTTCCTTTGAGAGCTGTGGTCAGTGTGCCAGAAAACCGGTCAAAAAGAATGACTTCCTATAATTACAGCCCTTTTTCAGTAGTGAGTGCTAGACAGACACAACATGATCCAAGAGAGAGTCCAGGGTATGCCCAGAACAAAGAGGAGCGTATTAGATCACATTCTTTTGGCAGATCCACTGAAGACATTAGTTCATTGCGGTCAGTAACTCGCTCGTCTTCTCACACTGGTTCAAAGAGAGGACGCAGCAAGTACAGAGACCGGTATCTCTCAGAGATTGACTTGACAGCAGCCACTTCACTAGTTGGCTATCAGAGTCCGGGTAGAGTCCGCAAAGAGCAGCAACGTCAACTTGAGATGCAAGCAACTAAGGCAAACCAACACTCTCCCACAACTGCAATCAAGCATGCAAAGGCACAAGGCACCTCTTATTCTCAGCAGAGAACCGAAGCAGACTTGCCTTCTCCTTCTCCCCTGACCCATTCACTAAGCATGAACACACCTCCTGCTACTCCCACCGAGCTTAAGCAGGTTAACTTTGCTACCAATGTCGGCCCTTCCACCGGTAGTGGTGATCCTGTTCATTCTGAACACATTAAAACATGTATTGAAGATATCAGTGAAAGGGTTAAAGAGCTCAGCATTGCTTTCAGTCAAGAAAGGGATGACATCATAACAAAATTGATGGAACTAGGTAAAATTATAATGAATTTGTCAAATTTTGACTCTGTCTCTCTTTAGTTGCAAAGGAAAAGAGAAGGCGAATGAAGGTTGAGAAGCAACACAAGAAGGCACTAAGAAGAATGGAGGAAGCTGCAAAGCGCTATGATGAGTGCTTCGTGCTACTGGCAAAAGATGTATGCGTAATTAATGTCTTGATAAAACAAAATCCTTATGTGGGTGGTTCACAGGAGTGTTTCGAGCCGTTTATCCGTTAGTGTGTTTACAACCAGAAGCCAGCTTAGTTCATAGATTGCTTCTAGCTATATATACAATAAATGAGAGGAAGCCAGCTACACCATGTGATTGGTAGACATAAACTCAATTCTACCACTTATTACAATTAGCTTATAATGAGATGAGTGTTTTCTATTGTCCAGGTGGCGCACATCAAAGAAGAATTAGTGACAGTTAAGCAACAGTCAGTCGCAACGGAGTCAGTCGAACAACAATTACGTGCAATCAGCTTGAAGGTAAATTCAATTCAAGCAACTTTATTTGTTGACAAAGAAGCTCGATGAAGTTTTCCCAAAATTATGTATGTCATCATGATTATTTTTTATGCACAAATTTGACCTGTCATGCTCGCAAGAGGTGTAATCCATTAATATGTGATGCAACAGCTTACACTTGGCAGAAAAGTGAATTCTGAAACACGATATTTACAAAGTTCCTTCAAATGTAAACACAACAAGCTAAATGCACATACACTCACTAGTATTGTGTATAGAAATATAAAGTTGCACTTCATGGAACAATTGGATTCTATTTTGTTTATAGGTCGAAGACCTTGACAGCCAGCACCAAGTTTCCAAACAACATTTACAAGAGGTAGTTATGCTACATATCGTGTTGACAGGATAGTTGTCAATTGTACCGGTACACGGTCACTAATGTAGCAACATGCGCCGCACTAGTTTCACGTCCTTTGCTGAGCTAAGTGGTTTAATATTAGCTACATGCAGCCGTGTATAGTATATACATGTGTGTGCATGTATGTATATGTATATATGTATATGCATGTATATGCAGGGCTGTGCTGTGCAACTCAAATCGACACTTTGAGCAGCACCATATAAAACATGATTGATACTGATTTGTTGTGCATTCTACGGTCTTTGCTGCACAGCTTAAACACATTCTATTCTCTAAACAGTCGTCGTAAATGAATAGTGGGTCTCATTCCCACAGACAATCTTGTTTGGTCTATGCTCAATTTATTGAATTAGCTAGTCATCTAACCTAACTTGGATGGCAGTCATGACACGCTGGGTTGCTAGATAGATGAAAGATGGTGTGTCTTTTATAACAGGTACAAAGAAGTAGAGGAACACCTTCAGTGCAAGAAAGAAGCAAGAAATCCTTCTTTGGAAAGAAGGTAATCAAATGAAGCTTTTGAACACTCAGCC
This sequence comes from Haliclona indistincta, assembly GCA_964017065.1. Classification (NCBI taxonomy): domain Eukaryota; kingdom Metazoa; phylum Porifera; class Demospongiae; order Haplosclerida; family Chalinidae; genus Haliclona; species Haliclona indistincta. Next base: position 11,398,492 of record OZ024790.1, read on the forward strand.
TAGTGACTTCTTGACTCTACTTTTTATTTCTCTTTCTTTCTCTCTCAGAAGGCATAAAAAGACAATGGAAAATTAACATTACCGGACAACATTGTTATGACTTAAACAAAATATTGTGCTCAGATAACTGATTTTTGCAACCACAATACTGTTGAAACGTCATACATCATACACATCATGCACTGCATTGCGTGCAACTAGCACTTACAAAGCCAGCAATATGAGCAAAACACAGTAAGATCATATTTATCGCTTTATATAATGTAATTTAATTGTGGTTTGTACTACGATTAGAGCATGCATGGAATATAGAGAAGATAGACTTTCACTCGTGACAATTATTTCAACTAGACAAGCTAAACGAAATACTCTCTAAGGCGGACACCATTGGGACCAACAAAAATCGTCCATTATAGAGAGGGTGTCCTCTGATCAGGGGTTTATAATACGTACATTTTGTTTGAGATTCAGTAAGTGTCCATTATAGAGTGTCCGCTAAGAGGGGTTCCACTGTATTTCAGAATTCTGACTATGTTGGTTGGCATGGAGTCAACACAGATTGTTTAATAACTAGTAATTATAAAGACATTATTTTCAAATAGAAGGTAATAATTCAGATGACTGCATCACAGCTGAGCAGCAGACGATGGTCACTTACTCTGACCGCAAATAGTTTATAACTCGACATTGCCTTAATAGGTAAATACCGATTATGCAACCTGTTGTAAAACATGCTGCATTCCTGAACTGCATAATTACTAGCGCGCACACACACAACCACAGTCCTCCGAAGAATGTCAAAGGCTCTGCTGTGTGAGTGGGATAAGAATTATATACCTCTATTATAACAGTACCCCTCCCATTCCTGGTATGGTTTTATTCGCAAGGCGGGTCTGTGCTTATGCGCAAAGCACATGGCAGATGATGTTGTGGTTAGTCAATAATTTCACGGACTGTAAATTATTACTAACCAGACCATATCAACCACTAATACAGATAGTATAATAATAATAACTATTACTACTAATAAGTTATGCAATAACTGGTAGTAAACAGCACTTGGCTAGACAGTGATAAAATTTGATCTCTCCAATCATTCCATGTAATCATAATAGCAATAAAAAGCATCTGTGCCGGACAAAACAATGCCATAAGCTGAATGATTCAATCCAATAGTATGTTCTAACAGGTGGTACCTGCTAGTGCAACATCTGGGCAGACCATCAGATTATACACGATGTTGTTGATGAGGTGAGTTTAACAGAGAAGCTTTGTACAGGTAGTGCAGCGAAACATTATGAACCACACTATGATCAACACCCAATGAATCCGATGGAGTAGAGAGAAGATGGAGTATGTTGACAGTGACACTGTTACTGAACTGCTTCACCACAAACCAGGTGTTCATTAGAGGTATGCTAAGAATGAGGCTGATTAACTGGTCTCATGTGAGTGGTATAATGCGACTATTGTTTGCTGAGAAAAATAACACTCAATACGATAGAAATTACTAGAAATTAGACAGCAAATTATGACAAGGATGTCACTAATTGGTAAACAGGAGAGAAAAACAAAGGTGGAGAGGAAAAGGGGAACAATGATGGTGTTGTAGAAAAGTCCCAGATGAGTATCAGAGACATTGACTGACATATGACACCTCTGTCTCTGTGCATATAAACAAGATAAGTATGTGTCCACTAAAGTCATAGAAATTCCAGACTTCCAGTCTCCTTAGAATAATAGTCATGAAGATAATAGCACACTTGACAATTCTCAGTGACAGCAGCTGATGACTATATTGGAGCCAGAGATAGAACAGCTCTCTATGTCTGCATCCTGTATTATATGGTTGCTATGACAATATGTTATTGAAACAGCAGTTTTGTACGACTGGAGATTCTGAGAACAACTAGACGGAATGGTTCGTAAACTTGCAGCTATAAACAAAGTGATGAACATGGATTGCATAGCAGCCATGCATAGATCATTTTAATCAACAAAGGCAGAATTAACAATTCCAAGAGTAGCTCTATTTAGAGAATCATACTTGTCGTATGCAATTCTGGACAGACACCAACAAACACAACTTACAATTTGCAAATACTTGTACCGTGTGTTTGGTTTAGTTGTGCAACAGCATCAATGCAGAGGATATCGTGTGTGTGTGTGTGTGTGTGTGTGTTGACATTGGTTGCAGTAGCACTTCTATGTCAAAACTATAGCTGTATTGTGAGCAGAATTGTCGTTTTGACATAAGCATGTGAGAATAATGGCCTCATCCAAAGGCTACTTGTAAACCAATATTAATCAGTGTGATATTTGATACCCTTTCATTGTCTAACTAGTCATGTCAAATCAAGCTTGTTCCATTCCATGCAAGAATTCGAGTCCCTGACAGGTTATGGAGAGGGAGTAGTCTTTTGGCGTGACAGGGTTGAATGTAAACAGCTAATCACATATTACTGCTAGTACGCCCACAGAGATTGCTTGTTGCAAGAACTGCTGATTGGTCTTGATTAGAAACTATGCACCACCTGGACCATAAAGTCCCTTATCCTCTCCTCTTCCGGACAACAGCACGGACTGTCACAGGTATTTTCTAAACCCCACTACGAACTATTAATTTTCAAAGATTTTTTTAAATGAGAAATTTTTTCTTGTCAAGTTGAGTTGCAGTGAATTTGCACAATAAAGTAAATTTTTGATAAGATGACTGAGGCTAACAGAAAATTTGATATGGTTATGATTACAAAATTATGATAAAGGTATTGTACAGATAAATTACAGTACTCTTCACTTCATAAATTCAATCTGTAAGTATGATACAATATTAAGGAGTGATTATTATACCTGTCATAGTTTGGGAGGGCTATAAGTTGCTGTATAAGTTTAAGCTATATGTAGACTTATATGTATATTGATGTGAACATCATGTATTAAGTGGTAAAGTCTCTAATGGTACAAAAATATAAGAATCTGTTTTAAATGAAGCATGTATATATTCTCGTGTCTCGGCGCATGTATATTGGTAGGACACCTGGTCTTGAGAGAGAGTGCGAGAGAGAGAGAGGAGTGTCTAGATAGATTGATGTGAGTTTATTAATATCCCTTGATTACAGATTGTGCCTGTATCTCCCATGATTCTAAAGTGGAAAGAAAGAGAGTTTAAAATGATGTTTGTTTAACAGAAGCCCTGCTAAGAATACTAGCAAAACTAACTACTCTCAAGCCATGCACTGTAACAATTTATCTAGTCTTTAAAACTGGTTATTCAATTAAAGCTATCCCCAAGTCAAGTTGTGGAGAGATTGTATAAACAATAAATTAGCCTAGAAAACCAAACTGAAGTCTTCCAAATACATGATACTACCCTGGGAATACAAACTGAGAATTCTAATCAAGTCTTACCGTAATGCCTGTATTTGTTTCCTTGTGGTGAATGTGATACTTCTGAAACTGGAGATTCTGAGAGAAGAAATAAAAGAGACCTTTGTTAAACTTTGTTTGAAAGTAGTTTACTACTAAACAGACAGACTAATAGAGTTTTAACAAGTAGTATTGTTGAGTACACACACCTGGTAAATGTATGCTGCCTGAAAGAGATTGGATGGGAAGTGTAGGGAAGTTAGTAGCAGTAGTAGCTTCTTGACAATCAGAGACCGGGCTTCTTGAGGGAGAATGATGCATACTCAGTGGTACATTGTCTTTGGTTAGGATTCCCCCACTAGTGGGAGGAGTGAGTGGATTGTTCAAGGCAGTGTTTTCACAAGGACTCGGGGTCGGGCTACCTGTGCTGCCAGCGCTCATGCTGACTGTGCCTTCATAGGTCATGGAGGTATAGACAGGCGAGACTGAGGAAGAGGTGGGTTGAGCTGTGCTCCAAGTGTTAGCTACGGCAAAGTTTGAGTCAACTGCGGCGGCTGTCGAGCAAAAGTGTGATCCTTGGAGAGAAGGGTAGACGTATGGTTGAGAGGCAAAGATGTCCTGTGCTGTGTACAGCTGATGTTGCTGTGAGTGTAAGCTGATTGCTGGCGCTGCAGCAGCTGCCATCATGTCTTCTTGGTAGCAGTAGCCGAGTGGTTCGATCTTCATGGACTTTGGGTATGGTACACCAGCTGGAGTGTACCATTCTGCTCCAGGTGTGTAAGCACTGATGTAGGACTGCGGTCTTTTTCGGTTGAATGGGATACAGTAGGGAGGAAAGCTTGATCCACTTGTGATGGGAACTGATGAAACAAAAAAAACATTCATAAATTGTGCATCTTAGATATCACAATGGTTTAGTACCTCTGTGGTGATCGAATAGTTCCTGTGCAGTATAGGCACCTTTCACGTGTAGGCTTCTGCGTGCTTCGTCTCGCTCTTTCTTAGCATCTTCTGGTCTCACGCCTGCAGAAAAGAACCACAAGGATAAACATCGCACAATGGATCAGACTAATCAATGCTCACCTTGTGGGCAGACAAAGTTAGAGAGGTACAGGTCAAGCTCTTTTACGACGACCTGAATATGGTGCGGCTGCACGCAGAGTCCTGGGTTGCGACATTCTGCAACTTTGCCCAGCTTCTCTCCATCCGTAGACTCCAGAGGCAATGCGTGAAACAGTATCGCCATCACTAGATCGAGTCGCCACACTTTGTCCGCTTGACGGAGGCAGTCAATTCGTCGCATTTTGCCTTTCTGATCCGGAGTGGAGAGCACACAGCAAGCCGGCATCTCTCCAGTGAGTGCCTTCACAAAGTGATCTCTGTGCTCTGGGCGTATGTCCTTTCTCAGTTTTGCTAGTAGTTGCGACGCCCATTTTCTCTTGACCTCTGGGGGTTCTGCGTCTAGCTCGTCTTTGCAGTGGCGCTCTTCTTCAGCTGTCATGCGACGATCGTTGTCTTTGTAGAACTTTCGTTTGCGTGCTTGCAAGTTGAGCCAGGTGAAAGCAAACGAACGCACGTGGGGTAGAAGCGCCTCGATAAAGGCTCTCTGTTGATCCTGCAAGAGTAAAAGACATTGTTAGTGTAAGCTACACGCATTATAATGCAAACAAATTAGCAGCTCGACCACCAAAACATGTGTGCATGCAACGATGCTTACCGCTTTGTACTCCTGGGCCTCTTCCATTGGGCCGTTGGCTGGCGGTCGCGGTAGATCTGGCTGCAGGACCATAGTCCAAGCGCTGGACACTTCAGCTGCTGGAAGACTCATGTTTGCTTTGACGATGAACTTGATGCTTGCAGTGCAACTGTACGCGTGTAGTAAGCGTCAAGCTAATGCGATCTAACACAAACTACCGCTCCGGATCGCTTATATACAGACCTGGTGAAGCCGGATAAAATTAATTGAATTCCTTTAAGGTGGCGGTGCAAGGACTTAATATTCAAATTATTCATAGTTACATGGTTATGTTCTTGTGGTTGAATAACTATTTATAAACAAACCGATCTCCCATAAGAGTATGGCAGAAATAATACACGGATGGTTTGTACACGTTTTCTCGACTTCTGAGCAAGAGATCGACGCGCTGTAAACGCAGTGCTATTCAGTAGCATCTTGCGCACAAACGTATAGAGCGAATTTTCGTAATAGCGCTTACTTTTTTTACAGCGTAGTTTTTTCTAGTGCACGAACTCTGCTTTGCTACCTTCGCGAACGAATATCGACAAATCGCTCTATACGTTTCTGCGCAAGATGGTACTGAATAGTACTGCGTTTACAGCGCGTCGATCTCTAGCTCAGAAGTCGAGAAAACGTGTACAAACCATGTAGCAGAAGCGAGGTCTTTTGTGCGTACCCGAGAGCGTCACCAGCTCGCCATAGTTGCACGGCAGGTAGTGTTAGACTTGGTCTAATCAATAAAAGCACTTTTGTGCATATATGCTAAGCAGAAAACAAGATGCAGCACATCAAAGTCCCCCATAAAATCATGCACCGCCCCCTTAACAAAAATAACACAGAGAATGTAATTTGGATATTATGTCGTTCACACGGGCAGTGTCGTCCGAGCGGTATCTGATGATTGCAGAACTGGTTTCACTGTCTCTTGTCTTCTACTGTTGCTCTGCTCACGATATTTGAGAAAAGAAAACGACAAACTTGCTATAACACTGTGGAAAAAAATGCAACAAAAATTACGATCAGTCGATCAGATCGAAATTACGAGCATCTACGATCAGTCTTTGCATGAATGCATAATAATTATGTTATACTGTAATGTAATAAAAATTGTTATGGTATAAACAAGTGTCTCAAATTATCACACAAAAATTATGCTTTATAAAAAATTCAATAGAACGAGCCAGAAATTTTGTTATAATTGAGTGTTTTGCAACTATTAAAATTAATTATGTCATAATTACAACCATGACCAAAATCAACAGTTTATAAAGTAATAACTAGCCACACCCACCTGATATTGATTCCGATAAAGTTCAATGGAGAAAAGAAGTAGTCTCCGCCCACAAACATTCCAAGGTAGGTGACCAGTATATTCTGAAGGACAATAGATAAGGCTAGAAGGAAATGACTAGCCCTCTTCCAAGCAAACCCACTAGAAGTATTCATGATTGACCACTAGAGGCTCAAAAAACTCAGTACTTTGTTATTGCTGTGCTAAAAAGACAACCACACTTGCCCAGTTGAACACAAGGGAACAACCGTGGACCATTTTTGGTGATGCGCTAGACAACGCAGAAAAATAGTGACCGAGAGAGCCACTGGTACAGTCACTAATTCTTATAAACACTTAGAAATGTTTCCACAGTGACCAAATAAACAAATTTACATAAGTTAAGTAACTGCCAAATTAATTATTGTTAGCAAGTCCAAAGTTTAGCAGAAAGTCTAGTAAAGACACTCTCATACAGAGATTCAAAATACACTTGTGAATGAAAACTCTTGGTTGAGAATCAGTATGAGTGTCTCGAATTCTAGCCTCAAGCATTACTCAATTATTGGGCTTGAATTTAGGACGTTTGTATCAATACGATTTGTATATTTCTGGTTTTCCTAACTATCGCGGTATCTTTCATCCTTCGGATTTACCTTTAGAGAACCAACGACCACGAGAGTGAGAGCAGAGGTCAGCTTAGCACAGAGGAGTTGTGAGTACATCAATATGAATCTACACAAAAAATACCAGTAGTGAGACTATATGTATAATAGTTTAAAATTTATACCGAAACTACTAAATTTTGTATAGTGAAAAAATTAATCAGACGTGATTATTTCCTCGGAAAATAATTTGACAGGATGCTAAAATTTTGAACACGAGTCACGCCATACATAGAGTGTGAGGTCATGGCATGTGAACTACATTAATACACGACCAATAACTCATCTTCACACCTTGTACTGAAACAGGTCTCACTTGTAGTACCTGATACACAGGCAGTACAGTATGTATCTGTACTGTGTGAAATGTCTGTCATAGCGTGCGAGAGCTGTGCTGTGCAATTTAGACAGGTACTTATGTGTTAAGATGTAGTAAAGTATAACAAAGGATATTTAGTTCAAACAAAAAACCAAGAATTCCCCGCGCGAGCTGTGCTGTGCAATTTAGACAGGTACCGATGTGTTAAGATTGTAGTAAAGTACAACAAAGGATATTTAGTTCAAACAAAAAACCAAGGATTCTCAGGTGGGTCATGCAGCGCTATAACATCTACATGTCTTACAGTAGTGTAATACAACTCCTGGACCTAGAGCAAGAGGGTCACAAAAGAGCAACATGAGCCGCTTTAGTAGTCAGCAAAACACAGCACAAAGAGCTCAAATACTAGGTTCTACCGCAAGTACGGGAAATTCGAGCTCGGTCAGTGAGATACGCCCCACCTGAACCTCTAGTGGTAGGGGAGAGCTTACAGGAGTACTTTTATCATTTGTATGAGTAGTCCTAGTCGTCAGTGAGACACAGTTTGTACAAGGAGTAGTGCAGTAGCATTCTTGGGCAGTCCCACCTGAACCTCTGGTGGTCAGTGAGACATACCAGTGCACTAAGCTCACACTCACTTCACCCAACACAAATACTACCATCCGTACACACACGTGTGCTCATCCTAGGTGCTAATACTTCTTAGGAACAACATTTAGTTCCTAATCGCTCATCAAAAGATCAGACGGCCTACTAGCTCTTGTGCATTCATCTTGAATGTACACATACTTAGGAAACTAGTGTGACAAGCAATGAGCGCCTGGGTTAGTAATATGGAGGGAAACTCATGCCTAGCCTGCCAAGGGTGGATTACCACAAGCAGGAACTCTAGAGTAGATAAAAAGGGACTGTGAAGTAGAAACTGACTTCCTGTGAAGATTCTATGGACAGGACTGTACTGGACATTGTCACATGAGTCAGACAATACGATAAGTGAGTGCGTCAGTAAACTTTTTATCACTTTGAGGGAGGGCGGATATATTCATTCTACCCACAGGCCGCCTTTGTACTTGTTGTGACTTGGGAGAGTGGGTGTGTGCATTCGAAGGCAGGGAAATACATGATATGGAGACCAGTGGGAGAAAGAATTCACACACACAAACACTGACCCACACACATCTACCGTTATGTGTCACTCGAAATTTGTAGCTGTTAGTTTGAAATTGTACGCTTCTCCGTTGAATCAAAACAGGATTCAAAGTACATGAGTAGGATACTGGGGGTTAAACGTCTCTATGACAATACAATCAGTGGAATACAATAACACAACACTGCTTCATGGCTCTGAGGAAAGGAAAACCTTAATGTACGTAACTGGGTCACAATGTTGTTGGTATTCGAATTTCCTTTGTTATTGTAGAAGACAAAAACTGGAGTAAACCTTCAATATTCATGAAAGAGTAATAGGTTGCGTATTTCAGCTATGCTCGACCTCTAAGCATGCCCTATCACTGGTAATACATGATGATTTGGCTTAATTTGGCTCGCTAGACGCAGACAACACGTTAGCACTTCGTACTAGTCCTTGCACAGCTCACAAACAAATCGCCTACCCGGACATCTCGACAACATGACCTTCAAAGGTGATGACAGGAAGCTAAGAGATGGGTGGTAAATAACGAATAACACCTTTCAATGTATAACCACAATACAATATGAATGGTGGTAAAAATGGTCGCGATTTGCATTTTCCTTCAAACTTTTTCCACTGAAACAACTACGCAGAAAGTGTGACTGAGTGTCTAGCTGCCTCACAGAGGGTCACTGGTAGAGCCAGGACACCTGTGCACTAAGCAGTGTCTAGCTGCCTCACAGAGGGTCACTGGTAGAGCCAGGACACCTGTGCACTAAGCAGTGCCTAGCTGCCTCACAGAGGGTCACTGGTAGAGCCAGGACACCTGTGCACTAACCAGGTCTTATAACTCGTGCATTACAACTCATGGAGCCGGGGCTAGGAGCTCACAGGAGCGCCTCCCACTGCAGGTGTGGGCAGTCCGTCAGCAAGTTCACCCAATGAGCTCACAAACCAACACATTCTAACACAAAATGCACAGACACCAACACCATCGCATACCTGAGACATTAGCATACCAAAAACCTATCCAAGCATAGTCTACCCACAGACACACACACACAAACAAACATCAAACAGAAATGGTCAAGGAAAACGAAGTCAACAGTTGTTTCACAGCCCACTCACTCATCAAGCTCCCACACTTCCTGGTTCAATGGTGTGTGCTGTAACATACCCCATTATGCAAGCCAGAATGAAACTGAGGAGAAATCCAGGGTTATACCACTCCGTGTAATCATAGGCTTCCTGAATATCACCTGTGAAGAACGCCAAACCCACCGCCGGCAAGAGCACAATGCTAGCATTATAGAACATTAGTTCTAACTGATCCATCTGAGTAAAGAAAAACACACTTGGTAAGCCTCTATTTAAAGAGACGTTCTGTAATTTTGAACAACCAAAAATCAACGCAAATTTGGACCAAAGACACAGTTAATGAACAAAAAACTTTCGAATTCAGATACATTCTATTTAAGCAGACACTGTGTATAGTCAGTAATTTTGAACTTCCAAGAATTTGTTTAGACATAATAAAACATTATGCAATATGTATTGGTCATTAAAGCTATTGAATTTTCCTACCTCGAGGCTTTTCTTCTTCATGTAAATATCTGCAGGAGCAAAAACCACATAATTACTCCAGTCAAGGATACAGCATTAGTTCAAAGGGAGAGAGCCTGACTACATTATTGAATTAAAATTCCTCATGCCCTTGTGCTTGACCAACTTACGGGTCAACTTGAATCACATGGACTTGTGCTGCATGTATCTCTAGTAATATCATGTCTTAAGTCACACCTCAAGTCTTATAAATCATGGCACCAAACCAGGAAGTGGAAAACTTCAGAAAAGGACACAGCCGCTTGTCTCATTAGCATAACGGTCTCATTAGCATTTGCGGTCTTCTTTCAAAAGAGTTAAACCCTAAAATGTACAACTTATTTTTTTGACCTGTTAACCTTTGAAGCAAAATGTCCTACAAAAAGCTTAGGAGCTTGGATGAAATTGAGACAAAGTCAAGCAAGCACATTACAATTGAACTCTAGACCATACTTTGAGACATCCATATATGGCATTTTTCAAATCTGCATATGCTTCATTTCATACTGTATAATTAATTTCAATATAATTTCAATATAATTATTTTCAATTTTATGGAACGTGTGGTATGAATTATTTAGGCAGTTGAAATTATTTACATTCCAATTGTATGAAGTACTGCATAGCTACAAGCTCAGTTACTTTCAAGAATGGTTGCTATGCGTGCTGTCATTCAAATAAGCAGCATTACCGAACACCAAAACAGCAATTGAGACACGTGCGAACATTGATTTTTAAGCTTTTCAAAGAAAGTCTGAAAAAAAAATGTGTTTCTAAGAAATGACAGAAACGTGTCATTTTACACAACAGTGGGGGTCTTTGCCCAACTTTTTCAAAGCCATAATCTTTGTGAGAGGTGTAACTGCTAGTTTAACTCAAGCTAGGCAACAGTTGATCAAGAAGGGAGTGTGTGAGAGTCTGAGTGGGAGCAGGATATTCATGAATAGAATGGAACTTTCTTACGAACAGATCTCAAAACAAACAGAGAGTGAGTAGGCAGAGTGAGGCAGGTCACACCGACACACTGTGCACTTAAGCTATACAAGTTGAAGTGTATGTTGCTAAGCAGCGTATACTTGATTGAGTGGGAGCACGATCGAATTCCACACGCTCAGCTAAATAGGGGCATCCGTTCACGCAACAGATAATCTTTTTGATGTAAAGGCTTTTCGCTGAAACAAAGGGACAACCTTCGCAACAATAATACCACTTTATAATTTGAGTCTTACGCACACTTGATAAGGACCAATCTTTGTTCAACAATACTCGCAAATCGTGCAATATGCGCTGTTACAGCAAAATGCATTATGCGTGCACTATTTAGTACAAGTCTGAACGGCACAGGACGATATGTAGTATCGTACCTAACTATCGTCAGCACGTAGACTCTTCGTGTGATGTACAACCAATGTTGAGTTACAGAAGTGGAAATGTACGAGTGTTAGGTTCTCAATGTCTGTCACACCTCAGATACATATCTCTAGTCTAGTGGGTCTTGACTTCCTAAGGCAAGACTGGAAGTTAAAATTTAACACATGCTAAGCCTGAACACAAAACTAGCCTGGACTATACAGCCGAGTTTAATAGGTCCATTCATCCACTTAATCGACAAGGAAAGCACAGTTTTGCGCAAAACAACATAAATTAGGCCCACACATGAACAAATTAGACACACTACATTGTATGACTTCAGACAATAGAAAGTTGGATCAAGCACATGTGCTAACAATAATTCTACTTAACAAGATTTGAAGCCAGATCAAGTAAGGAAAATGCTACTAGAGTTACACAAAGATAAAGAGAGAGTATCTAATTGTGTCCGTAGTGATGGGTTTCAGTATATTTGGGGAGAGGAGCAGTAAGGAAGCAGCATCAGAATAAATAAGATAATCCACATAATTCACACATTACGAATGTTGGATTTCCAGACAGACGTGGGCGAGTGTGTCGTGGGTTAAATTATCAGATGGGATGGCGTCTTACTGTTTGTCGCTGTGAAGAAATCGTTGAGTAGAATGAATGTGTACGCCGTGAGATCAAAGCTCCAGTCTCCGCTATAAAAAAATAAGAATGAAAAAGTTTATATTTTTTATCGTGTAGATGCGATTGAAAGCTGACAGTTTTTTTAAGCGCTGATGAAACATAGAGCAAGATCATTTAGGAAACTAGGAAATTACTGTATTGTATTAAAACTAACTATCAAATTTACTCAGCAATGCATCATTTGCTGTTAATAATTCACACACACAAAAAAACGAGAGAGAAAGAGAGGAAGGAAAAGGAAGAGAAGGAGAGAGAGGGAGGGAGGGAAAGAGAAGGAGAGATAGAGGGAGGGAGGGAGAGAGAGAGGGAAAGAGAAGGAGAGATAGAGGGAGGGAGGGAGAGAGGGAAAGAGAAGGAGAGATAGAGGGAGGGAGGGAGGGAGAGAGGGAAAGAGAAGGAGAGGGAGGGAGGGAGGGAGAGGGGGGAGCTCACATGGCTGCCACGAAAGCTCCAAACATCATCATGCTCAATGTGAAGTATACTTTGCAAGATTCATATTTCCTGGGTCAGCAAAAGGTCATAGAGTTTAACCAAAATTGAAAGAACAACAGCATTGAACCACAGGTCCCGCCCACCACCCACCCATTGAACTTACTTCAACAGAATGATTTGTCCGATAGAAACAAACAATAAAGTGAATCTTCGAAGGACTGTGAACATTGGAATACTGTGGAAACGCAGCGACAGAGAAAGAGTGAGTGAGAGAAAGAGTGAGTGAAAGAGTGAGTGAGAGAGTGAGTGAGAGAAAGAGTGAGTGAGTGAGAGAAAGAGTGAGTGAGTGAAAGAGTGAGTGAGTGAATAAGTGAGAGAAAGAGTGAGTGATGAAGAGTATGAAAATGAGACATTTGATTCGATTTCGATATGCTAAGGTGTGTGCCAAAAATTTGCAATGATCTTTTTCTAACAGCTCACACCTGCAACAACTATTTTCTTACTTTAGCTTCTGTGTGGATCCTAGGCCTAAGATGAGGTTAGCCAGATAGAGGAGAGGTAGAGGGAACACCTGCAATAGACAGCAACAACGCCTGATCTTTACCAAACCGCACCAAAAACACAAACAACTTAATTGAGACATCAAACGATATTGAATGAGACCCAAGCCCTTGCATAATTCAGCCGATTAGACTCAGTGAATTAGAGGTGACAACATTTCTTCATGTACACAGCAAAACAATTTAAGATGATCTAGTAGACAGGTTTAATGTCTTGAGTAACAAATGCATAGTTCCGTTGCCTAGTTGACGAGCAGTGCTCAGAGACAAACCTCTCAGTGGAGCAGTTAGACACTGCGTAAGGTGACCTAGCTCTACCAGTGAGGCAGCTACTGTAGACACTGCTTAGTGCACAGGTGCTCTGGTGACCCTTCATAGACAGGGTTTATGGGTTTATCTGATAGTGACGGGAACCAGACAGAGAAACGAGGACCTCCCACAAACCTCTAATTTGTATGCATGTTCATACAATAGAGAAGCAACAATAGACAGCAGATCAAGAAAACATCGTTGGATAGCTCTCATTAGCAATGAAGAACTGGAACAAACCAAAGAACGCAATTAAAAACCAAATCCTCATTTTATGGGTAAACACACAAACGGTCATGAGAATATATTAAATGCGCAGTTTCTATAGGGCATGTGATGAGCTGTGGGTTAGCTAGATAGAGGCTGACATGTAACATGTGACTGAGGTAACAAAGGCTTGAGGCTCACTGCCAGACACCTACACCTTGAACATGGAGATCTTGTGATGGGTACACCTATTGGTGACACACAAGAGGAGGTAGGGACCATTACTTGGTGGGATTCCATATTAGGGCTTCAGTTGACCAATTAAACAATGTCTATCAATACCAAGTTTGGTAGAGAAGACTTCAGACCCTAAACCCTACTCTCTTAGTTCTCTCAAATGCCTTGGGGTAATGTTTGTCTCTGACAAATGCTGCCGAGTACAAAAACAGTCTTTGTGGAACAGCAGAATTTGTTTCAATCAAACGCTACCGCTGTCTTTCAATAAAAGGAGAAATGTTATCTTTAGAGAGTATCAATTTACATCGTGATGTAAATTGCTTGGATAAGCATGTAATTCTCTCTCTTTATTAGCAATTATAGTACAAATTGCGTTTTAGTGACTAATCAGTCAAGATCAACAACCGCTAAGCTCAATGTAAACTAAAGTGGTTACATGTGATATGGAGGGCACAAACTGCAATGGAGGGAGAGGCTGGACAAGAGTAGCATTTGTCAATATGTCTGAACAAAATGCAACCTACAGGATTGACACAAATCACACGATCTGGTCCAATACAGTGTTGTTCCAATACTAATAGCCTGATTGCAGTATTTATAACACATGAAAGAAAGACTTGCTAACTGAGAGACAAAGAAGTGGGACCACGAGATTGGTACAGTTTTAAAACCGACCGTAGAAGTGTTACAACAAACAAACTCAATGCTGAAGAACATTGCTTGAAGACAGGAGTGACATCAAGGCTGTGGAACTCTAACTAAAAAGAAAATTCTTGACAGAGCAGCAGAGGAAGTGGACACATCACTTATTCTCTACAGCTCAAGGAAACACTAGCAGCCAAGGAAACAGAATTAGAGGGCTTCACAACCTCTTGGCTCCTATACTTAGATAGGTTCAACTGCTAGAGAATGCGGATAATTCCAAAATTGGTGCTGCCCTTTTTCCCCAAACCAGACAAGCAGGGAACTGCATACTCGGCAAATACATGACTCAAGTCCCAAAACAAGACATTTACTAAAATGGGTGCCAGCGAGAGAACAACTTATCTTTGATTGCTGAATACCAGCATTTTAAGAAGTTGAGAAAACCCGAAAATTTTTAATAAGCAATATTAAGCATAATTTATTATTAATTATTATTGTTGTAGTGTGATATTTTAGATTTCACTGTGAACATGGACCGTGTTTATGCCTGATACCCAGGCGGGCACTAAAAGGGGTGGAGCAAAAGTAGAAAGAAGCTAGCGACCGAGAACAGGCTAGGACCCAGGTAACAAGATTTGTATCCCATCAGCTCAAACCTGTTTGATTCTGTTCAATTCAAATTTCTTAAACTCCACTAAACCGATGATTCTCAATATCTGTGTCACCATGATAGTAGCCACCATCTGAATAAAGAGGAGATGGTTACATAATCATGACTCGTGATGCAAGGGGCGGGGCACCAAGCTAGTATCAAAAATTATTAATGTGTGACAGGAATTATGCACAAGATCTTCCAAATTTATCATTGTGGACAGTTGTACATGCGTTTCCATGTATTTCTATATACTCGAATCTTGATCCCGGATGCAGAAACTATAAGGTGACCAGGACTCGAGCCACGCCCACAACATGGCGGCACAAACTTGCCCTTTACTTACCTGACCAATACCGACGACTTGAAACGAGGGAAACCTATTATAGTGGAGAAAACAAGTATAGTAAATAATTTGTAGGTATGTAGAGTATTCAAACGTACTCGTATCTAGTAAGAACTGTCTTGTTGACAAATACTATGAGAATTGAGGTGATTCCGTAGAATACAGACGAGCCCACTTGCTTCCACATGGTCAAGTCCATCTTTCCTATGAAACTGTCGGAGTCCAGCTGTGATGTGACTGGTGTAGCTGATTGCGAGGTACAGCCGGTACGTCTTCTCATTCCATGCCGCGGTACGCCTTCTGAGCACACAGCTGACGCGCGCGCGCGAGTTCGAGTTCGGTTCAGATAGCCCCGCCTCCTTTTTCAAATTTCAAACTGGGCAGCCATGCTCTCTCAAAGACTTGTCCAGCCCTTCAGGCGGCTCAGCAGCAGTGGTGTGCTCTACCCTGTGTTCGAGTCCATCTTTGACCTGACATCTTCTCAAGCAGCAACTAACAGAACGACCAACATGACCCGCTACAAGCAGGCATTAGATGTCAGAACACATGTACTTGAAACTGGTGCCAAGAAGCCACAAAGAGGCTCCCAGCTGCAGAAATCCTCTGTGTATGAGAGAATAGAGTATCTAAAAGACCCAGGGACTAGCCCTCTGCTGCTGTCTGTCACAGCTGGGCAGCGTCTTCCTTATGGCAGCGTTGTAACTGGGGCAACTGTGACAGCACTGGTTAGGGTTGCAGGAGAGGTGTGTGTGGTGTCTGCTAATGACTGGACTATCAAGGGAGGCACAGTGTTTCCAGTGACAGTCAGAAAGCAGCTCAGAGCTCAGGAGATCGCCATGATGAACAGACTACCCTTAATCTTTATCGTGGATTCTGGAGGAGCATTTCTACCTCTTCAGGTGCATGTCATGCATGCTATCACTAAGTGGGCGTGGCTTGCTCTATTATGGATGACAAAAATTAATGTGTGATCCTTTGATTTCTCCCTCTCTCTGTCTCTCTCTCTCTCTCTCCCTCTCCCTCCGTATCTAGTCGGAGATCTTTCCTGATAAAGAACATGGAGGGAAGGTTTTTGGAAACGAGGCAATCATGTCCTCCATGGGGGTACCCCAGGTGAGGCGCGACACAACAGTAAATCAGTGTACCTGGATATACGAGTACGCACTATGCCCTCGATAGCAGATGGGATCATGTAAATCATTCATCCTACGTGAAAGAGGAAACCAGGAAATGGCTGTTTAATTCGCGTCCATGAAGTGCACAAGTTATTGACTTATTTCTTTGTGTTATGGTAGCCAAACTCCTCGATAATTTGGACTCAAGTGGGTCCGATAATCCACTGTTTCGAGAGTTTAAATTAAAATATGCACTTTGAATTCATTCCACAATCCACACCCGTGCGGTGAAAGTGTCTGATTATTCAAATTACCAAAGTTCATGACAAAATACATTTTTGTGTATTACTTTTTGTTGTAGATCGCAGTCGTGTGTGGTCCTTGTACTGCTGGCGGAGCCTATGTACCTGTGATGAGTGACGAAGCTATCATCGTCAAGGGAACAGGGTCACTGTATCTCGGAGGACCTCCACTTGTTAAGGTAATCAATCACAAACAGTGAAGACTAAAGATTACTAAAGAAGTGGAAATTCACTAATCCATACATACATGTAATCAGGTCCAATACAGAGTCCGGATTAGAGAGATTTCCTGATTTGAAAAGTATTGTCTTTTGTGTCCTTATTTTATGGGCGATCTTTGATAGTATCTTATCCCTCACAAAACATTTACGAAATGTTTCATATTTCAAGGACTAATAACACAGTTCTATTCCCGCGCAAAATGCCCATTATAGCGTGGTGTTCAAGTTCAGAATTTGTCAGGTGCACTTCATTTAGTCGACAGGGTTTTTGTATTACGAAACGAAAGTATTACTCCTCACATTACTATGGGCACAATGTGGAAATACTAGGGTGATTTTCTTCTTCTACCTTGACCTGGAGACAGGCTGACAGCTAGTATCCCATAGCTTCCCATTCTGCTACAGTAGGGAAGCCATGCTAGTGTTCTCAACTAAGTAGGTGTTTATCAATGGACTATTAACCTTATCATAACCAAGCCTGTTGTTTGGGTTATGCAGTTGTTAAGCTTTGATTGTTTATTTTATGTTGCTATGACGATTAGCTAGTCTGTGAGAAAATTCCTTTCATCAGATCCTGTTTTTGAGCAATCCTAGAGCATTCTCAGATCTAGAGTTGCATGAATGATGGTCCCTTCAAAACTGCAAAGTGTTTGAAAGATGAGTCTTCTTCCTGGGTACTGTAAAATTTTTTGACTGTGTTAAAATTTAGCAGTCCGGGTTCAAATTTTCTTCGGTGTTTAAATTTTTATTGTTTTATATAAAATTACTATAGGTCTCGTGTATGCAAGACCTCTTGTTTTTGAGTACATTTTGATGGTCCTCAGGCCTTCCTATGAGAAGCTAGTAGCTGTGTTATCATTGCTTAGCCCCACGTTGTGTGCAGTTGTGTATCTTCTGCATAGCCTACTTAAGCAGCACTCAGACTCCCAGCCTGCTCCCATCACTGTTGCTGTAGTGAAGTGGGCAGATAGGAAGTCTCCTTAAGCACCATGGTGATAATCACACATAATTATTATTAGTGTGAGATTATCACAGGGTAGTTCCTTAGTAAATAAACATTGCTGTGATTTGGTCAGGTGATAACCATCTCTTCTCCCATCATGTTGCTGTAATGAAGTGGGCAGATAGGTACAGCCTGCACTCAGCTATCATGACTAATCCTTCATCATTGTTGTTGTAATGAAGTGGAGTCTAGTTAGTTGTAATGCTAATCCCAGACAGCTTCCATCACTGTTACATGCAGGGATGAAGTGATTGGTACAGAAGTTTCCTACTTCTTGCAATAGTAAAGCGTAGACCGTAGAGCGTCACCTCATGCACTAATGTGTGAAGTCTTTGATCATCCTCCATCGTGTGAATAAGATAACAATGCCTTCACACATTAGTGCATGAGGTGACGCTCTACAGTCTACGCTTCACTATTGCAAGAAGCAGGAAAACCGCTGTAGTCCATAGACTGATCCAGGAGTCTGTAAAAGTGCTATGCTGACTAGGTAGCCTTTTGATAACAGAAGCAATACAGAGCAACATTCTACAGATCATGTCATTGATTCTTTTCTAAGACTATGTAGGTGCATGGGTTGACATATATATTTCTTCATTTGAGTGGTAACTATGGCGATATGGATATGTACTTCAAACTTTAAGCAGCAAGAATGCAGCTATGTCATTGGTTGTTTCCAACTATGTACTTGGTTACCTGGAAAACCATAATAATCCTGCACACAGATTACTTATTTACTGGTCAACAATTAAGGAACATGCACAAGTACTTAGCTGCAGCTGTTCCGGAAATGAGGTTTCTATTGCACTTATTTGCTGCAATGTCACAGAGACTTAGCTTCGTACATCAAGGTTCTAGTGGAAGAATCTTGAATATGAAAAGCCGAAATACTCATGTACATTGGCTCATGTTCATTGGTTTCGTTTTCCTATGTAGATTTTTGCCAAACAACTCAGCGAAACAATGACAATTGATTTGATCTAATAATAACCATGGTTACCTATAAACCACGCTGTGTGAACACCACTTGTGTGCTGTATTGTATTACAGCGAGGTTAGTTCTTGTATAGTCAAAAGCAGAAGTATGACGTTGATCTATCATATTCACTTCTAGTCACGTGTGTGTGGTGTGTGTGTGTGTGTGGAGGCTTCTCTGTGCATCGATGCCCTAGACAATAGTCTTTCAATCTCTGCCATCTAGTTCTCGGAACATCAAGTTACAGATGTAACACATACACACACTCTCTCTCTTACACTCTCCCACTTTGTGGGAGTCGGGTGACCGTTTCACAGTACCTAAACAACAGGACAGGTGTGTGTGTGTGTGTGTTTGGTTGTTAAAGTCATACTTGACTTGCTGTACAAAAACTTTGAAAACCATTGTGGTCCTGTAGAGTGAAACCAGTCATCTTGTACAATACAATCTCCTGATTATAGAGCTGGGTGACCTGATTTCAGTGTATAAAGCGAGGTTTCTCTATAATTTTGTGCACCCATTTCTAAAAATCTTTTATCCAACGGTGCTTGCTTTGGGCTATATTGTGAGAAAGGTGCTTTGTCATCTTCATACAGGCAGCCACAGGAGAGACCATCGGTGCTGAGGAGCTTGGTGGAGCTGATGTTCACTGTCGGATAAGCGGTTGCACTGACCATTACGCTGAGAGCGAAGAAGAAGCCATGTCCATTGCAAGGAGGCTGGTCGCTTCACTAAACAGCCGAGAGAGAGGAAGAAGAACTATAGCAGAAATGAGAGACCGTGATCCAGGTGAGAACAAGTGTGTTACTGAGCACATGCTATTAGGTACAGTTACTTCCAAGCCTGTTGTACCGACGACCATTTTACAGCAAAGAGTGGGAACCATGGTTGCTTACAATCATGCGTGCTGTACTGTACAATTGCACTGCATATCGCAGAAAGAGATCACCAAAGAGGAAATCGTTACATAATGAAGTTGTATGTGTGTATTGCACGAGTTTCTTAGCGCTCTTTCCCTAAAAACAACGTCTATGTCATATATCCTATTGTGCCATATGCAATGTGGGTACAATTGAAACTCGTGGATTTGGCTCCTCGCGGCATAATTATCAGTCAGACACCATTCTCTTACTGTTGCTGTTGTCACGTTTGTTTACATGATTGGTTCAGCAAAGCCTTTATTGCATTCCAGAGACGGAGATTTAATTAAAATACTAATCCACTTAACGCTCTATAGTCTGTTTCAACAGTATCTGTCGTTGCTTGAAAGGGCTCGAGAATCTGACAAAGTTGTGTTGTTGTCACAGAGGTTTTCAAATTCGGCGTTGTTGCGTATCACAGCTTCTACTCAGCGTGTGACAATGGGTTACATATTGTCAGAAAATAATTGTGTTTGTGCGTTTTTAGCTAAATCATCGTACAAGTGCCTTTTCCTCCTCCTCATTCTTGCTCAGCAATTCCGGCTAGCAATCACGTTTCTCGCTTGCCCATATTCGATTGCACACTCCGCTCTGTCTCTGCTACAAGCTCTCAAAGGGTTACTGTAGGCATCGCATAGCTGAAAATGTTCGTAAGACAAAATTTTTGTGATAGAGAATTTACAGATGTTACTCTTTTACACCAAAGAAAGGACATTATTATGTGTATAATTTTTCTACGTATTCGCAAAATTCACGAAAATTATCTCCCGCAATAATTTCCCACTATAACAACTACAGTTTCGGCTAAGACTGCAGCCATGAGCAGCAAAGGAGCTCTGCCAGTAACCCTTTGACAGAGAAGTCCCTAAGACAATCTCAGTACTAGCTATTGTACGGTTTCTTAGAGAAACTAGATCTCTGCTCAGCTGTGGGTAGTAAATAGTCAAACTAAAGTCTTATTGTCAGGTGGGGCACTGCTTGATAATTGATAGGATCGAGCAAGTATGAATGGAATTGCAAAACACTGTTTTACGTAATTATTTGTGTGAGCTGTTTAGCTCAGCTGTGTGAGTTGTTAATGTGCGTTGATTGGTATAATGGTCTGTTGATACGTCACATGGGAAGCAGTTCTTTATGATTCTATCAACACTCACTAGCTTTGTTGAGTGTTAGACATGCTTGCACATTTCGTGGGTCATTCATAGTTCATCAAATTTCCTCAAGTGCTAAATACTAAATTGTAAATACTTGATAAAAATTTGATTCAAAATTTTTTTTGATTAAAATTTTATATCTAAGGTCAAAATTTTTGTCAATTTTAAAGGTTTGACTTTCGTTTTTTTGTAGAAGAGCCTAAGTATTCTGGTTTATTGGATGATATGGCTTCGCTCGTGCCGGCAAACGATACTGACGAAAACTGGCCGATTATGGAGGTGAGTATATTCAAATTTGATGTGTTAACTATATAATTTTGTTGATCAAAGCAAAAATTTGTGTTATGTTGTGTATTTTGTGTGTTTTCTGTTCAGTAACATTGTGTATATCAATTATCATAATAGGTTTTATCACGTATTGTTGATGGAAGCCGATTCCAGCAGTTCAAAGCTAATTATGGAGTAAATCTAATATGTGGCTATGCACACATTGACGGGTAAGTGCCGTGGGAGTAAAGAATACCCAGACATGCTCAAACAATCCTCATTAACCACATGGACTGCACATGGTAGACTCTTGTGCAAGAGAGGAAAGCACAAATTTCCCTCAATTATACTGTAGTACTGTTCTGGTCACTTTGCATCATTACTTGGGCTAGACAGTTTCCTGTACGCGTGAAAAAGCTGTCAGCTCCCCAAAAACAGCTGAATCACTAGGCTGTGGTTCTTTGCATAAGGTGCTTGGTTCGGGCATGCACGAACAGGCTGCCCTTCATGACGCAAGAACGTCCGTGCGTAAACATCTAGAGAAAGCATTTACATAGGGAGCCTCTGTATAGTCGACCAGTCAGAACCTCTGAAATGCGGACAGAGGCTTAGCGCAGTGATGTAATACACTTAGACAAGTTGAACTTTGAAATACGTACGCCTCGTTAACCAGGACAGAATCGAATCCGGAAAGGCTCCACAGTACTGTACTTGAAACTTCATGTACAGAAGGGATGGAGTCCCATGTTGAATGTTTTTCAGGTTTCTTGTGGGTGTGGTAGCAAGCAATGGTGTTCTTGATGGGCCTGCGGCAACAAAAGGAACTCATTTCATTCGAATGTGCTCAATTCGAGGTACTCCACTCATCTTTCTTCAAAACACTCCTTCTGATCGGGATTTTCTGACGCCTGGAGCTTGTGCGGATCCAACTACACTGAAAGCAAGAGGTCAAATGATGGCGGCTCTTAGCTGCTCAAAGGTGAGCGGAGAGGAGAAGGAGAGAGGGGGAAGGGGAGGGAGAGAGAGAACTAAAACCCATAATAGTGCTGCTTCACTTTAGTGGTAAGTAAAAAGGCTTACTAAGTGATTTAACTAAGTAGTGTGTGCCTACTCTTAATGTGATGTTTTTAAGGAAACGATCTCAATTAACTATTGAGCATTCTCAAATGCAACCACTTCACTGCACTAATCAGTGAGACAGGCTAGGAAATCCTTCACCAGCACTGAGTTTCCTTATGGTGTGAACAATAGCTGTGGGCAAGCAGTCATCTACTAGGCTTCTGGAAGTGAGAGAGAGGGGGATTGTTGTTATCTTTGCACAGTAAAATCACAATCAGAAGCCAATGGAGATGCACTATTGTATGTTTCATTGTAAACTATTTGGTCACTGTTTGAAAATACCGAGGGCATAGTAAAAGAATCAAGGACTAGTGTGCTTTTTGATAAATGGAATTATGATAGTGCTTATGATCACAAGAAAGTAATACCGATTCGAAGAAGTGTGGTTCATTGAAGCAGTGTGCTCTGTGGTTTGTAGTAGCGAGTGATAATATTGGTGATGTTCCATTGCTTTGTCTCTCTGGGCAGGTAGCCAAGATCACTGTCATTATGGGAGGTAGTTATGGTCCAAGCAGTTATGCAATGGTACGCAATTTTACATAATCACTCATTATTTTTACAGATGCATCATATTTTTATTCAGTGTAGTCGTGCTATGCAGCCTAATTTTTTATTTTCATGGCCGAATGCTCGAGTGGGTGTGGCTTCACCTGATCACATGATAGAGGCACTAACGGTGAGATATCATACTCTTTTAATAACTATTTATAACTGCTCTTTGTCAGGGTAGCACCACTTCAAACCAAAAACTAAAACAAAGGTACGATTGTATTGTAACTGCTGTAGCTGATAGCAAATTTCCAAAAAATGCTCTAAAAACTGTCGCAGCATTGCTTGTCAAACAGGTGTCATTACAGCTTGTTTTGACCTTAATTTTGACCATAGACAATGCTTTAATCTCTAGCCCAGTGTCAGGTTTGTACATTGTTTGTACGATTCTTGACCACTATATAATCATGTACTTGTAGTTATCATCAAATATGTAATTCTATACTCTCCAGTTGCTTATGTAAATAAGTAGCTTATGTTAGCTTAGCCTTGTAATCTGTCAAGTAGTCGTTATCTATGAGTGAAGTGGTTGGTTTAGTCAGTGGTGATTGTGAACTCTCTGGTGCAGGTTTGAGGAAGAAGTGCAGAACCATACTTCACATGTTGTAGACGACGGCGTCATCCTACCTCATGAAACAAGACAGGTAATGGATGAACAGAGCATGCACACACACCAAGGTCAATGGTGGGTAGGTAGCTAAGGTCACTGGTGATGGTAAAACCTCAATTCTCAATACTTGTGTGCTTCTGAAATAATGAATTAAATTGAGCTTCTATGCAATGTATTCACATTCATTTGCAGCTGTAAAGCTTGAAATTGGCGGTTATTACAGTGCTAAAGTTTAACCCTCTTTCATGAATAATTATTGGTAATGTATACTTTTTGTTTCGTACTGCACATCTGAGCTTGTAAAGTGACTCTATAATACCTCTGTTTGATACAGGTACTGTCACATTGCTTGGAGGCTTGCTCAACGTATCCTAGAGCAGCTGGAGCGGATTCGAACTTTGACCTTTCTGTACTCAGAATGTGACCTTTATGTATATAAGTGTGAGAAATTCTATCATTTTGCTATAAAATGTAAAGTTATCTGAAGAATTGACCTTTTTCTTTTACGTGGTTACACTTGAAATCATAAAAATTCATAAATAAGTCAAAACTCAGTTGGGTCCATACGCACACACACACACACACACAAGCAAAAAATAATTCAGATGATCTAGGATAGCTCATATCAATATCAGTTGTCACTTCTGTCTTAACACTAGTGAAAAATTTTTCGTTCATTTTTTGTCTAAGGAGTAGCCAGGCCCTGTACTTGTCTCATGATGGCGTCTAACTTGGTGCTCTTTTCGGTAAAAGCGGCTTTTTCTTTGTTGAGCTCAGCTCTTTCTGCTTCAATGCGTGCCTAGAGAGAGAGAGAGGGAGAGAGAGAGAGAGAGAGAGAGAGAGGGAGGGGGGAGGGAGGGAGAGAGAGAGAGAGAAAGGGAGGGAGGGAGAGAGAGAGAGGGGGAGGGAGAGAGAGAGAATAGAAGGGAAAGAGAACAGGAAGACGAGCGAGAGTGAGAAAGAGATACAAGTTATGTGAAGGGTAAGATTATCTGTCAATAGTTATCTGTCGGCAATGAGTAAAGAGGTAATTATAAACAAAAACGTACAATAACTCTCGCAGATGAATCAGTCCGATCGCTTTAAACATGCACGTAGGACTAGAATTTAACAAAAATGTCGATGATAGTATTGTAGACCACAATCGCATGTGTTCCTCTCTTCACACTGAATAGCCTCACAATGGAGCTGAATTCTTCAGATTTCAGTTCTTCAAACTACCAAACCACGCAACAAAGCTTAGGGTGGTAACCAAGGAGCTACTCTATAGCAAAGAGGTGACAGTATGACAATGAATGCCATAGTGTCGCTATAGGATACTGCTTGACCTGACAAACACAATAGCAACTGCTCTACAAGTCAAACCTACTAGCAATTCAGTGGTGTGAGACTAATGTCAATGGGCTTGCGGCAAGAGAGAGAAACTATTAGACCCTCCCAACTCAGCAAAGATCTAGTGTGTCTGTGGTGAATACCAGAGATCAAGTCAACAACGCACAAAAGAGAAGGAATGGTTAATGCTGAGTGCAGTATTGTGCTGTGGGTTTGAGCTATCAACACTCAGCATTATGACATCTGACCTCCTCAGATGAGATAGCACATTTGTATAACAGTTGAACAAAAATGTGTGATTTCATCCCTTCCACATCCTATAGTACTCATTGACCTTCTCAACCAATCCATGGAAATGGACGACTATGCTTGATCTCATTCCTCATCTTGCTCGTAACAACAGCATTGCACAATCGTAACAAAACTAACGGCCCATGCACTTATAATTAAGACATTATTTCAGCTACTTCTTGTTCCACACGGCAATGTGGCTATGCTTGACTTCAGCTCAAGTTTCAAATTACATCAAATTAGTTCTAGTTATTAACTGCTACACACCCAGAGTTCTAGTTATTAACTGGAGAGTTCTAGTTATTAACTAGAGAGTTCTAGTTATTAACTGGTACTACACCCAGAATTCTAGTTATTAACTAGTATTGCACCCATAGTTCTGGTTTCAATTCCGCGTGATATGTGGAATGAGCGAATGGCTACGGATGGTTTAAAGGTAACAAAATCCTGGTTATCATTCCAAGGGAATTAATACAATAGAATACCTCTAATTTAGACACTCTCGGGACCTACAAATAGCATCTATTAGGAAAGTGTTGTTAAACTTGCAAATTATCAATTTGGAAACACATTAAAAAAACCTTTTGCAAAGTTATGAATCTCATTAATTTTTAGCATACCTAGACCAATTCACTTGATGATTGATATTATAATTCTACACAACAATCGTCTAGCTTCCAGTTCTATTATGACGTGTAGTGTGCGCCCTAGTTCTCGGCAGTTGGTTTACACAAAAGAACCAACAGAGACAAGGCTTGACTCAGTTGATTCATTCATGGTTTTCCAGGCATGGGTGGATGTGACCTCGAATACTTATTCACCACACTTATTCAAGGCATTTCCACTTAACTTTCCAGGTGATCAAAGGTCTTATTCTTCACAAAATGGGTGTTGACCATCGAATTCTTACAACACTATGTACACGATGATGTCGCCATAACGCCCACACATGTCAATGCTGTGCCTACCCAGTTTTATGGAAATAGACAGTACTCAACACCACTAGGCTAAGCTCAGTCAACCACTTCAGACCACTTCACTGATTGGTCTGGGCTTCCATGGAAATACTTAACAAAACATTCAAAAGATCACAGTCTTTAGAGTGGTACAAAGTGCACTATCATCACAAGGCTATTAACTTATTCTAAATTCTAAAATGTATACGATAAATTATTCTAGCAGTAGTATTTCTTTACTGCTGAGAAGACTGTCACACCGAAAAACATACGAAAAGAAGTCAAGCACTGTGAAGATTGTAAGTCAATGGAAACAGCTCTCAGCAAAAGTGAACACAGAGGAGGAGACTGGCTGTTTACTTAGATACATGTTGTGTTACCGCACTGGTTTATTTGTTGTCAATATCTGTTGCCCAGAACAACACTGACTAGAACCTGTGTACAAGCTGCTCAGATCATGAGCACAAACAATAACAAAATCTAACAATTTGTGATTTTCACTCTAGCTGACACCATTTTTTCCAGTTGCTAACAGCCAATTTTACCACTTTTTTGCAAGCTAGCTAGTTACAGTTGTAAACATTTTCACATGTCTTGCTACAAGTGAACAATATTTCTAGGCTGGTGATAATAACGCCTCCCTAGACCATATTTGGTCACTACCCTACATGTTTTGTTTACAGGTATTTGTAAGCATGCAGCATAATATTACAATGCATGTTATTATGGAAGTAGTCTAGCCAGGTGCTGTGTTTATAAATAAGTACTTTACTACGTTTTGGCAAACTTTGTCATTAGGGAATTATTGTTGCAGGTTTTGTTTTAAGCCCCTTGTGTCTACTTTAGAAATATAGGTTCGTGTGCAGCGGACACGTGTCACTCATGAAAAGTATATTTCTAAAGTAGACACAAGGGGCTTAAAACAAAACCTGCAACAATAATTCCCTAATGACAAAGTTTGCCAAAACTATTATTTGCCAAAACTTTGAATTAACAAAGTTAGCCAAAACTAAGAATTATTGTTGCAGGTTTTGTTTTAAGCCCCTTGTGCCTACTTTAGAAATATAATTTTCATGAGTGACACGTGTCCGCTGCACCACGAACCTAGTGATCATTTCACACGTTTCAACAGAAGCACGTTAGACTAAATTTTGGATGCATGTTCCGTGAGAAAGGGGACACTAGAGTGAACCCAAGGGCATCGTAACAAAGCCAAGGTACTTTAGAGGCTTAGCAAATAGTACTAGCCATTCACCGAGACCTGAATGTATTGACCTGATATTCAGCAAAAATACCAATTTTGTAGGTAAATAAATTCTATGGTTTTGTGGCTCCATCTGAAACACAAATTTTTATGCTCTATTCATACACTAAAGTTAACTTAATTTTTGTATAAATTATTTTTTCAAATCCAAAAATTTTTCTTGCCTTATTTGACTACAGTCTAGTGTGCCCGGACTACTGTGCATTGATAATATATCCGGAGCTTATCATTCCAAGGAGCGTACAACTTCAAATAGCGTAGTGGTAATAGCACAAAATATATCCACCACTTGGAGCGTTGAAAAAAAAATCTTATTGGGCAGTTTTTATACGAGCCGTACGGCTACGCTGTACTAGGACTGTATAAATCTCGCGCAATAGCGGCCCATTTATTTTCTGCTGTTTCACGGTTGTACGCTCCTTGGAATAATAATCTCCAGTTGCTATAGACACTACATATTAATTTTTGAGTCCCTCTTTCCTACTGTAGAGACTAGTTATTGACGTGATGGTGTATTTGAACTAGTCATCAATCCATGTGTGTTATGTGTACAAACAGAAGCACATACATGAATTAATATTTATTGATGTTTATTTTTAATTAACTATTAATAACTACATTGAGTTTTGTGTGTGTGTAAACAAGTACTTAATGCAGCTGTACCTTCAATAGGTAAGCATCAAACATGTGACAGCGCCAGCTCAAAAGTATGGCTTATATCAACGATTCAGCGTCACATTCAAGACCCGTGTGTGTGTATGTGTGTGTATGTGTGTGTGTGTGTGTGTGTGTGTATGTGTGTGTTAGCCTTGTACCCAGAGTCCAAGGCTAGCTGGAGCGTGTGTTCTACCTTGTCAGCAGCTAGTCTTTCCCTCTCAGCATCGTTCTCTTCCAGATGTTGTCTAATCCATTCTTCATTGTCTTTAATATGAGTCTCCTTCAATTCTTGGAGTTCCTGTAGACAACAAAAATTTGTTATAAATTTATCTGTGGTGATGTATAACAACTGTTGAGTCTAAGGACTAAAGCTTGCTTGGGTCATGCAATATGAACTATGACCCAGCTTAGTAACACCCAAAACAACGTCTAAACTAAAAACCAAAAATATTCACACGTAATTTTTGTTCTTGTAAGTGACACTTGACTCACAAAATTGAGCTTTTTATGTACAAAAATACATAATTTGGTACACAATTGAACGCAAAAAGTTCAAATTATTATTGCTGTTCACCTGTTGCTGTTTATCGTAAGTTTCATGCAGCTCTTTTCGCTCTTCATCGAGTTGCTCACGGTCGGCTGTAAGTTTGGCCTCTAGTCTAAGAACAAAATTTACCAGTGACAATAATGTTAGAACCGGAATACTTGCCTGTCCAGTTCTTGAAACTTGTTAGTGATTGTGTCAAACAATTCGTTGACTTGTGCAACGAAAACTGCTCTCATCTTGTCAAAATTTCTCGGCTCCACTTCCTAGCAAGTAAAGCCCAAAATTGGTAAGGTTAGTCAAGTTCACATAATATTATTTTGAGCAAATTTAATAGTCACGGCATGCCTAGTACATGATGTATATGATTAAACTCGGGACATGTACCCCATTCCCAAGGTACCATTGCGGTCTTCAAAATAGGTTGCTAACAGCAACATCAAAGAGTGTTTGTAAACAATTTAACCCTGTTAACTCCAGGTACAATTTCACCCAGGCAATCAAAGAGATTCCTTAGCACAGTTTTCCGTTGAAAAAACACCCTTTCTGATGCAGGGACAGATTGCAAAGGTGTGCCTGTGCAAGTAGTGGATCACTATTCATTCTTGTGTCTAAAAGGCTTCCAAACAAAAGCCATACTTTCAAAGGATCCGGAAGCAACAATTAGCGATCTGGTCTACGTGTCTTATCAAAGGGTCAAATACTCGTCAACACACTGAGTTACAGTTACAGCAGGAATTAGATGATTTGAACACACGCACCTACCAACAGCACATCTCTCCAGCACATACAGGAAGTGATTTATGCTTTTGAATTTATCAAGAAATCTTTGAAACACATTCATTGTTACGTAGGTCAGAAGCTTTGAAGCTAAGTCCGCGACGCATTTAAATGCATCATCACTGAATAGTTGAACAAAATAACTGCATGGTCTAAAAATAAGGCAAATATTTGAATAATGAGCAGCAGCGTCTTTGACTTAAGGTAAAAAACCATTATGATCTGTAAAGCCTAGTTTCAGACCATTGCAACTTGATATAATTGCGGATTAAGCGCATAGTTATGACTATGATGAAACACAGTGAGTTACCACAATCTCTAATAGCACAATGCAACTATCGGTCAGTGCGTTGAGAACTTCCAAAATAAGCTTTGTAAGACACATAATATTAACTATGAGTACTTCGTGTACAATTATGAAGGTAATTCATAGCAGCATGCGTTCTTTGGAAGATACCGTATAGCAGGAAAGTTTCGCGGGAGAAAATTTCGCGAATTAAAGGCTATTCGCGAAAATATTATCTGTGAATGTCTTGTTTTGTTGACAAAGATAGGGCAATATTCGTTAAAGTTTTCTCCCACGAAAATTTCTCGCTATACGTTACAAGTTTCTGACACTGGCTTACATGTACGATTTAATCGCATTGCAATGCACCAGTTTAGCATAAAAATGACACACTAGTCATAAAAACAATCTATAGAACAAGGCATACAAAAACACCCGAGTACTCCCCGTTATATAACCGTGTCTGTTAGACTAGAAGCAGTCGTGACGAGTGACGAAAGAGATTGTGCCCACATTGAACAAGGTTCACATGACAATAACTTAGTTAGTTCTAAATGTATTTGAAATCGGTTCAAACAGACAACACAACAAAGAAGATACCAATCAAATGTAATAGCACAGACACCAACAATGCCCGTGTTTAGGGCTGCATCAATGTCACGTTGTTTTTTTGTTAGCAAGAGGAGTTCACCGTCTCTGAGATCACTGCTAATGTAGTCTTGACACTAGCTAATTGTTGCCTTCCTGAGCGACAAGTTCTCATCTTTTATCTTTGGAGCGGTGAGCAAAACACATTTTAATCAATTATGCATCTGTATCCGACCAGCACAGAACCTGTGAGAAACCAACTCTGAAACTACTTGTACATCACATCAACACAATCGTCAGAATCTACTTTGTAATTAACAAAGACTTGTACCAATTTGTACCAATAAAATGCAGCTACAACAAATTATCACGCATCTGTACATCATAACAAATCCGTGCATATAGTTATCTTCTTCAGAGCAAAATTCTCGCAGACAAAGTAAGTGTGTGGTTGGGTGTTTTCATTGTAGAACCCAATAACAGTGCAATTTTTTGTGCCAGTGCACGGCCCCACCATCTCATTCCTCACCACCAAATCAGCTATTTAAACATACATCTTTCTTTTGTGGCGTCAATTTGTCTGGCAACCATAGTTAACCTCTGTGTAAAGGGTTAATAAATCTCTCCATTATTTCTTATACCTAAGATACATTGACAACTGGACAACCCATCTTAACAAGATAAATAAAAAGCTTTATTGACAAATAAAAAGCTTTATTGACAAATAAAAAGCTTTATTGACAAATAAAAAGCTTTATTGACAACTGGATAATCAATCTAAAATAATATAAAGGCTAAATAATGTTGATATTATTTAAACACTAGTTATAATCTCATGTTACCAATATGCATACTAATAGTGGAGACACTGGTCAAGTGATTGTAAACATGTTACCAACGTCATAACCATGGTAACAATTACACGATGATTTGTACGATGTAAATGTGTGATAATTGTGTTGTATCTGCATTTTTATTGGTACAAATTGCTTGGTACAGGTCACATGAAGTCAACTGCATGCCTGACATTGCTCGGTTTTCACACCTACCACACTAGTATGTGTACAGACGATCTTTCTGTAACACAAGGTAGCGTCAGGGCTTCAAATTAACTTGTTTTCAATTCAGCCAGCAGGGCTAGTAAACAATTGTAACTAGCTCAAAACAGTTTCTACTAGCCCAATGAAAGGTAAGCATTTAGAGGTTACAGATATATTGCAGGATAGTAAAATACAGATAGAGAATACATTCAAGAACACAACTGCATCAATTTGTAATAATTATGTGATCCAAAGACCAATGAAACTAGCCCAATGAAATAATTATGCTTTTGTGAACTTGCTTCTACTCAAATTGTCTTACTAGTTTCTCTAGCTAGCTGGGCTACCAACCTACTAGCCCAAGCTAAATTTTACCAGCCTCGGGCTAGCGCTAATTTGAAGCCCTGGACCACAGCTTGCTAGACAATAGTGAAGCAAGGTATAAATTAAGGTTGAAGTGAGCTTTTAAGTAGCTAATTAGTCAATTCTAAGTCTCAATTTTGTAACTATGACGATAGTTAATGTTTTATAGCTCAGTTAATTAATGATGTAGTCTACAATTATACTCCATAATTGAATCTCGATAGGTGTTCATTTGAGGTATATTTGCATGTGTCTGACATTATACATGTAGGCAGTCAGGTGATGTCAAATATGTGCACTGACATAGCTAATGCTGACAGACACCGGGCAGGTGAGAATAACTAGACTATGTAATTCATGTCAGCAAAGATACGGATTGTTGACTGTATAACCAATATGTTGTGAGATTACAATGAAGTGCATGAATGTAGGTTATATCCCACGTTAGTGGGATATAACGAGTCATACATCCCGCTAACATGTGATATTGCCATGCTAAAGGCTGTTCTGATCTTGGGCACGTGACGTGGAGGGATGTAGATCTATGAACCGTTATCTCCCTCAAATACGGCGATCTGATTGGTCAGAATAGACTTAGTATGGCATAACAGGAAGGAGCATTCAACTCAGTTTTAGCAAAAACTAAATGAGAATTACTATACAGCATAATTATGCCGAGGTGGGGGGAGCCACGTAAGCATACAGTAGTCTGTTCGTTTGTGTGTGTGTGTTGGCAATGCGTATCTCAGCAACCGCTTGCTACTAAGCGCTGAAATTAGCAACACAGGTAGATCTCAGTATCAATTTTTATGAAAAACAAATTTGGCAGAATTGCGATTAAAGGCTTTGTTTTCGAGTTATGGCGTGATTTGCTCGCCTGGACTGCCGTTGCGAGCGTTCGGGCTTCCTTCAGAGACATGCAGTACTGTCCACAGCTGGCTACATCGCGCTTGATATGTGACAGTGCAGCTCATACGACTCCATAAGCAGCAATGAAACTAGCAAGCGAAAGCGTCTTCAGACTCATCTTGCTCGTCGAGTGAGCCTGAGCGAGCAAGCATTGATACAGTCTATGCAGGTCAGTCTTCAGTAAACAGCTAGTATCTTTATTAGAACAGCTTGTACAATGCATTTTAGCTTCTGTGCTCCTGAAAAATTAATGTGAAATGTCATGCTTGAAATTGTAATAATAATATTAATTATTAGTAAATGTCACGAGCAAAATATGTGACAAGTGCATGTAATGCTCACTTGAGGAGTGGGAGCTGCCAACGTCTTCCTAGGAGCTGGGATGGGTGTGGCCGTTTTGTACTTGCGTCGAGGAGGAATAGTAGGCGAGAAGCTGTGTCAAACAGACAATGGAGGCTCAACCAATAATAAAATAGGAAAATAAAGACCATTGAAATTATACCACAGATCAAATTTTGATAACACACGAGAGAGCGAATATAATAATATCAAGGATTGCAAATTATTTTGTAAGAATCCTGTATGGATTTACACTTCTTTTATCCACAATTTCAAAAATGGTCCTTTACACTATAACTATGATGGAAATCAAATCCGCAACTTCTAAAAATTAATATTCTGCAAAAGGTGATAAGCTATGTACAGCACCTTTGCTGAACTATCAAAATCAGAACTGGAATTATAAACTGGTGTATGGTATTCTCTTTCTCTACCCACTTTGCAGACGGCACGTATACTTCACGAATCCAGAGATCATCAAAGGTCTGCTCCGTGTCCATTCCACCAAACAAGATCAACTGCAGAACACACAAGATAGGGAGGGTCTAGCTGAGAGCAGTGAGGGTCTAGCTGAGAGCAGTGAGGGTCTAGCTGAGAGCAGTGAGGGTCTAGCTGAGAGCAGTGAGGGGTCTAGCTGAGAGCAGTGAGGGGTCTAGCTGAGAGCAGTGAGGGGTCTAGCTGAGAGCAGTGAGGGGTCTAGCTGAGAGCAGTGAGGGGTCTAGCTGAGAGCAGTGAGGGGTCTAGCTGAGAGCAGTGAGGGGTCTAGCTGAGAGCAGTGAGGGTCCAGCAAGTCATATTAAACATGATAATTATGATGTAATGAGGTATCCAAATTCGCGTAGTAATTATACCTGTGCGTGGGCGGGTGTAAAAAACATGGCGCCACTGCGCACTAGGCAGCAAACTAAGCGCCGTTATCACACTATTTATATGTTTTGCACCGTTTCGGTGTAGCTTGCTAGTACAACAGTGCTAATTATTTTCGCTCCAGGTAAGTCGAAATCATAGTTTAAACCAGTTAAAAGACCTCGGTTTTCGGTGCATATGTGAATTTGGATTCTTCGGACTTCGCCCTCGGTATCCAAATTCCCATATACACCTCTACCTCGGTGTATTTATACCACAATGAATAAATGCAACTACACATGTATTTTTCTAAGCCGGGAAGGAGTGAATCTTATGATTTCCCTACCATCTCACAAACAGTGCTCATGCATGCTGCAATTATTGTCTTGATAACCGTAGAAAAATAGTACGATTATGTTACAATCCAGATACCTATACTCAACGAAACAACTATTATTCACGCAACACACGTGTTACTGCGTGTGGTTAATTGTGGTTACTTGCTTGTCCTATGTCTATTCAAAATTACTTGCACATGCATAATTTAAAACAGGAGCGTTTAACTCCAATGCACACAATGGAAATATCCAAACATAAACTCCGCTGCGTGTGGCGCACGTAAGGCTTTACGTTTGGATAAATTGCGGCTAGTAGCTTCATTACAAATTATTTGAGTACGATTAGTTAGTCGGTATACTCACCTTATTGTTACATACAGAGACAGAATGGCTATAGCGGCCATTGGGAAGATCACTACCATCTGTGTTAGCCTGCTGCCATTGTATGCTGTCTGAGAAGAAATGAAGTGATCAAGATTAACGTGATGCAGATAAATTTATCATTGGATCAAAAATAAACTAGTAAATTAATTTAAATTTATATAAAATTCGTAATTTTAATTTTGGCAGCTTAAAAATTTTAGGTAGTGGGTTTACAGTTGGTTTACTTGCTGACGCTATTTGTCATAAATATAGTCAAATCAGAGCCTGGTTCACGACTTCACAATACTCGATTGAGTTATTATTGTCAAAATAATTGAACGTGAAAATTTTTACATTCTAGTAGGAGCCCTTGAGGAGCAAGGAGCCCTTTAGGAGCAAGGAGCCCTTGAGGAGCAAGGAGCCCTTTAGGAGCAAGTAGCCCTTAAGGACCAAGGAGCTCTTGAGGAGCAAGCTTTCCCCTTCGTGTCACAATTTGAGCACCAACACGAAATTGTAAAACATAAAATCTGAACAGAAACCGAAAATTTCCATGTTTACAGTATTATTGAGCCCAGGAGCGTAGGAGCGTTCAACTGTGGATAATGAAATTTAAAGCCCGTCGCTTGCGCTGCAAAGACTTTCTTTATAAAGAAGGTTTTGCTGGCTGCATAAGATGGCGGTCATGGCTCTGGCTGAACGCTTGCTTGGTTTTTAGCTGGATACAGGCAGGACGAAACGTGGATGAATGTATAGGTAGGAAATAGCGAGCCACAACGCACAAAGAAAGGCACAAGTCCCAAGTAGCAACAGCGCATTGCGGCGAACTTTAGACTTCGACATTACTATAGCAAATACGGTAGTTGAACGCTCTTTTTGAGCCTCATAAAACTCAATTTAAAACAAATTAATAGCAGTTTTTACGTAGATGACAGCACATCGTGAACCTATCGTGCACTGCCATATTACTATCAGAGGGAAGTGACTTACTCTGGGCTGTGTCGATATAAAACGTGTCGTTGAAACACTTCTCTCCATCATCCATTGCACTGTATCCCCCTGACACGACAAGCACCTAAACAGACGGTATGAACATTAAGGGAGTTTACAAAGTCTTTCCCAATGTTCGAATCATTTTGTACCACCATTTTTACCATCTGCACAGCACGGAAAGTTACATTTGATAGTGGGTTACAGGTGTGTTTCACAACATATTTGATCACGTGAGATCAGGATCTCACGCGACAAAGTGAATATTTGATACATGTGAAAACCAAGTCTCACGCGACAAAGTGAATATTTGATACACGTGAAAACCAAGTCTCACGTGACAAAGTGAATATTTATTTCACATGTGATCAAAAATCACATCTAATTTTAGCTGAAATTCATATTTGATCCACGTGTGCATCATATACAATCGGAAGTCTTGATTTAATATAACTTTTCGTGCTGTACTGGTACTAACAGTTGACTCTACGTGTCTCTAGTCAGCTTACCCGATCACACACAGAGACCATGACTGGATAATCTCGAGGAGGAGGAGGTACGCCAAGATCACACACCAGTGTCCATACCATTGTGTCTAAAAGAGACAAAATTCTTTTAACTTTTTGCATACACAATACATTAACAGCAAATTCATTAGCAGAGACACTGCTCCAAAATAAAACTAGCAAGATGCAACATGCTATAAAATTAATGAGAAACTTGGTGGTGTTAAACTTGGAGATACTGTACAAATTTATTGATGATAATATTTTGATTATACCATTGATTGAGAAATTTTCGTCTATAGAATTTTAATCTTTGCGTTACTTAATTTTCGCTGCTGTATATTCATCATTCACGAGTTTAATTGTCATCACAAGAGGACGCACAACAAAATTATTTGACGATCAAATTTTTATTGTTGAGCAACCTAAAAAAAAATGTTCTAAAGTATTTTTAAAAAATTTCTTTTTATATTTTTAAAGTAATAAACTTCGTACTACCAGTGATTGCCGTTCTTACCTAGGTCAAGGAAGTGCAGATCATTGAGCCAGAGGTCCTCCCCAGCACTTCCTCCAAACACAGCTACCCTCCTGCCGACAACAGCACTGCCGTGGTCACAGCGAGCCTGGGGCACCTGACCCTTGGTATCTGGACACAGCCACTCCATACTGCCTAGGAGAGCAGAAACAATAAATATTTTTGTGTCAGCATGGGTATGATCTACTTTCGAATTTTTTATTTAAAAAGTTATTATTGAGTAACACATGCTTTTTTTTGAGAAGAAAATCAAAAGTTTTGGGCAGAGGAAAGGGCTCTGCAGACAATGCCTACAGATATACACATCGCCAGCACTATTTAATGTTTTTATAACTTTCACATACGTGCTTTTGCATAACACAAAACAATTACGGAACATCTATAATACGAGGGACAAACAGCCAGTAGTTAAACTAATACACAGGATATCGATAACTTTAATTCATCACTTTCACTCACTAGTATCCAGGATGTGAGTGCTGTTGCCTGCTTTGCCGTTCAGCACACCACCAAACGTCACTATCTGTCCATCGCCGGTGACAACGGCAGAGTAGCTGAATGCCTCTGGAGCTAGTCCAGTAGTCTCTGGACGCTTCCACACGTGCGCCTCTATAGAAGTGCAATAAACACACCTGAAATACAGCAAATTTCAGCTATCTTGAAACACCTGTCTAATGTCTAATGTTCAATCCAGCATTTCATCAACTTAACACTTTAGCGCTAACTAGTAAGTGAGCCTGAGAAAGAGAGTTTTTGGCTTCAAGTTTGTGAACATTGCACTGAGCTGCTCTATCAATTGCAGCTATTAAAAACACATCATAATTAAAATGAAAATCCAGGTCATCAGCATGCAAATAGCCACAGTTACGAGACCATGCTTTACAATCATTAGAAGTTATTGATGTAAATGCAGCTGTTATTAAGATTTATATGTCTTGCACTGTTTGGGCAGTATCTTCATTGGCCTATAGAAACGATTTCACCTTACTAAAGCAGTGTTCGATAGGGTTCAAGTCTGGTGAATATGGAGGTAAGAAGAAAACAAGAGCCCCAACACTATTTATTAGATGAATTACGTCGTCTATGCAATGGATGGAACAGTTGTCTATGACCACAATTGAGTTCGGGTTCACACCATGCAATTGACAGAGCAGCTCAGTGCAATGTTCACAAACTTGAAGCCATAACTCTCTTTCTCAGGCTCACTTACTAGTTAGCGCTAAAGTGTTAAGTTGATGAAATGCTGGATTGAACATTAGATATTAGACAGGTGTTTCAAGATAGGTGAAATTTGCTGTACATAATGGTAGCATTAATTTTGTTTATTTTACTAAGTGACGACAACTCTTGAGAGCACCTGTGACAACACCGTGTGACATACGAATTTGAACCTACATTGTAGCATGAATAGAACACCATTCTATCCGCTACAATACTGTTTTAATTGATGATAATATGCCACACAACAATGATCATTGCCTTAAAGCTTTGTGAGTGTCTAGAGATGTTTTTTTTTTCAAATTAGAAAACCATTGTAATCTTTCCAAATTTAGAAAACCATTGAAATCTTTCAAATAATTATTCAGAAAACCATTGAAAGGTGTCTTTTTTCCAAATTTAGTGCTAGAGAACAAAATTGAGCTTGATCCTTTATGTAAGTACAGCACGGCTACATAGCCTAGATTGATTCTCCCAGTTAAGCATAGCCTACTGTTGAATAGCAGCCATCAATGCGTACCTGTGTCCAGTGACCAAGTTCCATAGATACTGTTGGAAGAGTTGTCTGAGTTGGTCCCTCCTAACAGATATATATTAGTACCTATAGCACTGGAGAGATCACACAAACACAGTGAGTGCTTTCACTTCAGACATCAAAGAGCAAATAAACATCAAATAAAGATGAATGCCGACAGTAACTATTACGCAAAGACAAGCAAGTACAGAAACTGACCACATACTATTTAAGATGGAATTCGGTAAAGCTAAAGAGTGGTATCTATATACATGCAAAAATTCTGTATTATCATGATGTCAAAAGATCAAGGTCTTGAGTGTTAAGATTTTGACGAATGACAAGCTTTGGTGAAATCAATTTGACATGCAATGCTTAGTTCTAATAACAGTAAAGAAATTTAGCCGAGTCAAATTTGACATCAATAATTTTCTTCTGCTATAATGGTATTTGTGTGTACAAAACTACAAGAATTAGGAATTTTTAAATACAAAAAATTGTCACTGTCTTTATTCAAAGCGACTTAGAGTCTGAACTCCACGCTATGCTAGCATTGACGAAATACTTATTCTGACCTGCTAGTTGGTTGCACAGTGACTCAGTGCATCACTTACATGAAGGCGTGTCCTTCTCTTGCTGATGGCAGCTCTCCCTGTGGCTCTATCTTAGTCCAGTTCAGATCATTTGAGTTGTTGTCTGAAGGAGGGAGGGAGAGGGAGGGAGAGAGGGAGGGAGGGAGGGAGAGGGAGGGATGGATGGAGAGAGAGAGAGAGAGAGAGAGAGAGAGAGAGAGAGAGAGAGAGGGAGGGAGGGATGGAGAGAGGGAATGAGGGAGGGAGGGAGAGAGAGAGAGGAGGAGGGAGGGAGGGAGGGAGGGAGGGAGGGAGGGAGGGGGAGAGGGATGGAGAGAGAGGGAGGGAGAGGGGGGAGGGAGAGAGGGAGGGAGGGGGAGAGGGAGGGAGGGGGAGGGAGAGAGGGGGAGGGAGAGAGGAAGGGGAGAGAGAGGGAATGAGAGAGGGAGGGAGAGAGAGAGGGGGGGAGAGAGAGGAAGGGAGAGAGGGAGGGAGAGAGGGAGAGAGGGAGGGAGAGAGAGAGAGAGAGAGAGAGAGAGAGAGAGAGAGAGAGAGAGAGAGAGAGAGAGAGAGAGAGAGAGAGAGAGAGAGAGAGGATAGGGGAAAGAGCAAAGACAACAACTGAGTACATTTGTGTAAACAAAATCACAACCAGTTTGGGGGGGTTTAGTGAGATATGATAGCCACATTGCAACAGGTGCATGGTAGCAATAAAATATCTTGTATACATGTAAACTAGGTTGAGCTGAGATGTCAAAGACGATCGAAGTATCACAGAATGCATTAAAATGTAAAATAAAAACAGTATAATGGGAATACACTTGAGCCCAGTCGAAAAGGCTCCAGTTATTGGCTGTTTTACTAGAATGTGTATGTCTCACTAATGTTCGAGGGCAAGCACTGCCCTCTGAGAAAACTAGACTAGTTTAAAGGTGTCTCAGGACTGATTGTGTTTACAGTGTTTGAATTTCAATGTAACTATGAAATAGAAAGACACAATGCAACCACTAACAATTCGTGTTTATCATATCATCACACGCTCACAGCAAACACGCTAATCTCTACAATCGAAAAATCTGCTATTTTTTCCAAATTAAGAGTTTGCTCGGCAACACTGCATGTTAGTCTCTGTGTTTGTAGTTTTAAACACAGCTCTTTTTGACCAACAATGGTTTGTTTACTTAAACAATGTTTGCTTTTATCGTGCTGATATTCCCTTGACAGTCCACGTCAAATAGATCTTCAGCTTGCTATCATGCATAGACAGCTAGTATTCATGTATTCAATCATGTTTATAATACAGCAGCATGTTACACGTACTGGAGAGACAGAACAGATCTGCTAGATAGACTGTGGTCTCGTCTATGACGCACGAGCCGCCGAACAAGTACGTCTTGTCTCCAACCACTGCACACGCATGCCCTTGCCTGCATGGAGAACGAAATGAGAGTCATGCCTGATAGACGTGCTGGATGAACCACAGCTAGCCATAACAGAAGTAGATCATACCGTGCAGATGGTGGACTGCCTTCAACTGACGGCTTGTTCCACGGTTTGAACTCCACAGGCTTACTAGTAGCCGTGGCCATGCTTGGAGATCGAAGAGCACCTCGAACTTGCTGTTAGCTTTAGATTACGAGAATATCCGGTAGATTTGTTTGTTTACACAGTATACGGTAATATACGGTTTATCAATGGCGTCTAAAGGCTTGGGGTACAGACAGGCAGGAGCGCCTAACCGAATCACCAAGTGGTTTAGAAACTTCTTGATGGGTGTAAGTAGCTACAAACTTCTCCAAGCTCTATTATTCACTTGCTAACATGCATGTTTTAGAGACCACTTGAAGAGAAACCATGGTTACGATCTCCCAAAGACGTTGCCTCGAGGTAGAAAGGCATGGAAGGTGTCATCACTGTCATGTTTCACCATTTTTGTGCTCTAGGTCGCCTAATCCACCCAATATCCCAGAAGGCCCCGCCCACAAGTTATCTGCTAATTACTACTACTCCCGAGACACAAGAAGAGAAATGCTACCTCCAGTCCTTGCACCATCGCTGAAGCACCTCACTGATGGAGAGAGAAGCAACAATGTCACCAGGTCAGTCATACTACATATGAACACCTTAGTTATGACTGCACATGTCTCAATCGTGCTGATGCAAAATCTTGCAAATTTTCATGACTGTACAGTATTCTTGCAATGCTGACGCAATAATATTAATCTGAAAATGATTTAACTCACAACTCCTATTCCCAACTAAAAATATTCATTTTGCAGCGAAGAGGTAGCTTACCCAGAGCTGACCACACCCCCTGTACCTGGAGTGGGTCATAGATGGACAGAAGAGCAATCCTAGTCATCCAGAACCTGTAACCGTTAGTTGCATAGTAATTTATGTATAATTATTTCGAGATAACTAAAAATTATTTTCAAAATCACACAATTTGAAGAATTATACTATAATAATGCACGTTCAATTTTGCAACCTTTAGAAGGTTTTGTTCAAATTGTCTAGTATATGGTTGCACTGCTTTGCAAGACCGTACTTCTCTATTGCTAGACGTTCACAAGCTTCTCCCTTTGTGCTCTTCCAATCTTCCTCAAGTGCCTTCAAGATGGCGGCAGTAAGTCCTGCTGTGAATTCCTCTTTATCCTCGAGAGTGCCTACTTCAGGCACTAGGAAGCCGACATCATGTGACACAAAGTCTCTCGGACCGCCGGAATCAGCACCGATGACAGGCGTACGACACGCCATGCATTCAAGGAATATCAATCCGAAAGCTTCTCTCTGAGACGGACAAACACCAAGATCAGACACATTGTATAGCTTGGCTATTTCTGGATGAGTCCGGTGACCGAGAAAGTAAGCATGCTTTAACCCCTTCTCCCTAGCCATGTCCTGGTACAGTTTTTGATCTTCAAGAGGCCCGGTACCACAGACAATTGTGGCTACTTTTTTGCCTTGCTTTCTGCCCCAAGCTTCGTACTCTACAGCTGACGCCAACAAGCAATCTAGTCTCTTTAAAGGAGCAAATTTTCCACAAAAAGTGATGACCTTGTCTAAATCACCAGGTATTGATATAGGTGACTCTGTGCTTCCCTCATATGGAACGGTAGTGAACGAAGGTAGTATTTCACTTCTTTTAGCAGACGGGTCATACTTGAATACATTAGTGTTGATACCATTCGGTGAAGCAACAATTCGATTTGCCGGAAACTCAGGGAAGACCTTTTGAAAGGCATCAATTTGTTGGACGGAGAGAGGCAGTACAACGTGCACTGGGCCATCAGGTGTGAACACAGCTTCACGTTGCATGAATGGATGAAAGCGCATTGGAAATTCAGTGGGATTCTCCTTCCCTAGTTCTAGGATAAACATTCTCATGGCAGTACCGTGCACGAACACCCCCAGTAGTATGTCAGGTTTGCCTGCAGCTTTACGTCGAGCTAGGACGTCCTTCATCACGACAGGGTTCAAGAAGCAGTGGTGAGCCAACGCATGTGTAAAACACTGACCCGTTTCATTCTCACACTTTTCCATAAAATTGTACACAGCATCGCCAAGGCGCTGTCTGTAGGCATCAAAATCGGCTTCGGACATTGTGTGCCACCTGTATGAACTAACAGGAGAGACAGACTCGCATATCGGTATGTCGTGATCTAGTTTGAACACTTCGTAATCTTTGCTCTCCGAGTATTGTGTTCGAGAAGGCCACATCGACCAAGAGGAACATCCTTCCATCGTGTTGTAGGTTATGTGAAGAGCCTCGTGTACAATACCACTGCCCGGGGCAAAGCTGCCTTGTGTCTGCCAGTTGTTGGTGCCCAATTGAAACACCATCGCTCTGCTCCCTAGTCCAGACATCGCAGCAGCAACACTGAGAGATCGAGGTTCTGATTATGATTTCAGAAAGGCGTGGCTAATTATTATGACGCATAACTATTTGGCGCACTTTTTGAAAACTATAGTACAGTCATACATGACAACTCTGATTTTAAAATAGATATAAAATTTGCTAAGTGTCTCTGCTATCTCAAACAATAAGTTAAGCTGTATTTACAGCTGCTCTAATGGGAGCAGCCAATGGAGGAATAGAAGAAGGCAAAGGGTTGGGAGGAACTCTCTTGTAGGTTCGTCTGAACATGTCATCCACTAGTGTGAGGTAGTAAGTGCCAGGCGCCAAGTCATCAGGTGAAGACACAGGTTCATACGAAGACTTGTGGTGCGTGTCCTCGCGTAGTTTCATGACGGCTTCAAACTCTGAGGGAGTGAGTACTTTTCTAGCCTTCAAGCGTGCTGGAACGTCTGACAGTTTCGCCATCAGTGAAGAGAGAGGAGAAGAAGGAGAACAATCATCTGAGATACGCAGACAGTACAGAGAACTGGCTAGTCCTGATCCATAGGAGAACATCACTACACGCTTGCCTGCCACATCAGAGGGTTGGTTACTGTAGAAATGAAAATGAAAACATTATTTTTTACCTGTGCTGCAATTTCAAGCTTGGAAATTTAAAAAAGCATTTTATGAGTCTGCAAAAAGCAATCCTTAGCCAAAAATGAATCCTGGTTATCAAGACATAACACAAAATGGCTGTTTACAGTGCATTTTGTCAATAGTGTATCTTACCAGGCTAATA
Source organism: Haliclona indistincta (assembly GCA_964017065.1). NCBI lineage: Eukaryota > Metazoa > Porifera > Demospongiae > Haplosclerida > Chalinidae > Haliclona > Haliclona indistincta. Next base: position 11,442,119 of record OZ024790.1, read on the forward strand.
AAGACGCCAGCCCTCCGTAGACTGAAGCAGTGTACATGTTGCCCACTTCCCTCCCCAACAAAGTGCTGGTGAAGGTTTTAGCCTTGTACAAGGTCTCACTGGCTTTAACCATTGCTCTCTCAACCTCCTTGTCGTACAACGTGTCCTGCAGAGTCCTGCCCCTGTAATTAAACCAATAAAATATTCATTATTACGAGGCACACCATAATCTCAACAACAATCATAGCATCATTGAGCAACCAACCTGTACTTCTCCAAGCCGGCATACTTCCCACCATCCCCGGTTTCCGGAGTAGATTCTTTCAAAAAATCATTCAGCATCAGTCGAGCAAGACTCTTCTGGACCAGCTTGGTGAACGGAGAATGAAAGCAGAAGTACTCAGCTGAATCGAGAGTGAAGTTGGCGCCTTTGGACGATGATTTTTGAGCAAGCTGTTCATAGCACTTGTCCAGTGCATTCAGATAACAAGAGATGGACAGTTTTCCGTCAACAACTGGGAATTCAGAGCTCAGATTTGGCTTGTAGAAGTCATACACGTGCTCCATATGAATAGCCCGCATACCTACATACAGAAATAATGACGGTTTGAGCAACTTACAAACACTTTGTTTTGTATAACTCGATAGCCTTGCCCATCGAGTTATACAAAAACTCGAGAGGCAAGGCAAAGCAGGGTAAGTTTTTAAAGCAAAGTAGGGTAAGTATAAATCTTAGTGTTATCACTTCCTTCCTTTAAGTTTAAGTATGGGCACTTAGATCATTTGCAATAATGAATTAAGGTATGTAAAATACACCATATTGGAAGAAATTAGGTGTACAAGTAGCAGCACTTGTACTGTCATGCCGTAGGCAAAGCTAGGCCCATGATAAAGGATATAAAATTAAATTATCACTGTAAAAATGAGCATTTCCTACATACCAAAGCCCCTAAATGGAATGAACCACTATTGTGACACACACACACACACACAGACCTCTTTCCAAGATGATTGGAGCGTTTGGACCAATGAGCATAGCCACAGCTCCCGCCCCGCCAGTTGGCCGAGCATTTCCACTAGCATAAACAGCTATATCGGCACAAACCACTAGACCAAAACGACCTGCAAGAATGAGTAAACACAAAACATAAACACAATGGTTTTTGAAGAGATTTGTCATCTCACCGTCCCAAGCACTGCTTTCTACCCACGCAACAGAGTTGAAGAGTGCCTGTGTTCCTCCGAAGCAGGCATTGGTCGTGTCGATGCCCTCAATGTTGGTATTACCACTCTCAGTGAATAGCTTCATCAGCACTGTCTTCACTGATTTAGACTTGTCGATGATGGTTTCCGTACCAACCTCCATACGACCGATATCCGAATACGAGACGTTGTTCTTATCCATCAGACTCTGGACTACCGTCAGCGCCAGGGAATGGATGTCTTCTCGATCGGTGCAGAAGCCCATGTTAGTCTGCCCAAGACCAATCGTGTACTTGCCTGCGCCACACTGGTCGTGTTTCTCGAGTTCGACCTGATCCACGCAAACAGAGGGAAAGTACACCTCCATAGCAACGATGCCGACATTATTGGGCCAGCGTCCTTCCTTCAGCGACTGTGTAGCCATATTTACTCGGTCAGCAGTGAGCAGTGTTTGTAGATATTCTGGTGGTGAAGTGTGATCGATGGTCTATTCCGCCTCAAATCATGACAAACATTCACACGCCACCAGTGGAACAGTCCATGAAACACGTTCGCACCACTGCCTCAGACGATACTAAACATGCGAGTATAGAGAACGAGCTGCAATGATAACATTCATGGGACTAGTCGAGCATGTGGCAAGTCTATTCACAAGAGGCGTGTCTCAGTGGGTGTGCTCAGTCTAAATTTTTGATTGGGGGCGTGTCTTCATGAGTTCGAGCTAGCTAGCTCGAGAGGTGAGTTTCCATCTCCAAAACTCTAAGAAACGTTGCCTATCATCATCCAGGCGACACACGGATCTCTCAGCTATGGATAAGGACAATGGCTACACAGTATTCACCATTTTTGACGCTTTCTGGACGTACGCGGCAGAGGTGAGAACTGACAAGAAATGGCGCCTAATGCTGCATATTTGACCTGTCTTTGTATCTCCACGCAGGCGCCGACCTACCACATCATACTAGAGGTTCTATTAGTGCTCTGGATAACGTACCTGTTGCTCTTCTCGAAACAGTACCATCCGGAGCGAGATAGAAAACCAACCAAAAAGGTCAGCAAGTGTGTTGACACTCGTAGTATTATGTAACAGAGGTCGTGTGGGTATTGTACTATTATAGGAAGAAGAGGAGCTGATAGAGGAATGGCAGCCAGAGCCACTGGTACCCAACATCTACCCTACAGATAGGACTGTCTTGACTAGTCCTGTAGTCACTGGGTAAGTGGTGCATGTTTGGGAGGACTCAGACAGTTCACCTTAAAAGGACTGAGATTGTTCGATTTGCAAGCTGGCTGTGCCTCACTAAGGCACAGTACAGGGATTGCAAGTTGCTTGACCGAAAATTTGCTGCTAGCGCATGCGCACAGTACATTATCTGTACAATTTTAGTATAAAGAAACACGTGATGGGCAGGAAGCAGTTTGGTCAAGTCTCAGGTCAAGCAACCAGCAATCCCCTGTAGCACAGGTTCAGGTGGGACTGCCCACACCTGCAGTGGGAGGGCACAGTCAGTATTCTTATGAGCTCTTAGTCTGCTGTTCCAAAAGTTGCATTGTTTCTTGACCATAATAATTAATAGCACGTTGCCTCTGTTGTAAAAGTACATCATGATGCAATAAAATTATACTCTTTCTTTCACTCCAGTCTTGCTGGTGCCCATGTAACTGTTGATGGGAAGGAATGCCTCAACTTTGGTACGTACAACTTTCTCGGACTATTGGATAAGAAGAGAATACACGTAAGTAGTGTCTGAGTGTACTTGTTTGGCTGAGAGCATTGTTTGGCTGAGAGCATTGTTGGCTGGTATTGATTGTGCTCTTGTAGGATGTCGCAGCTAACACTATTCGTAAGTATGGAGTCGGGTCATGTGGGCCTCGTGGATTCTTTGGAACTGTTGGTGAGAAGTGTGTGTGTGTACGTGTACGTGTGTGTGTGTGTGTGTGTGTGTGTGTGTGTGTGTGTGTATGGGTGTGTGTATGGGTGTGTGTGTGTGTGTATGGGTGTGTGTGTGGGTGATAAGTGTGATGTGTGCTTGTGTGATTGGTGGTTGTTCTGGTGTATAGATGTTCATCTCCAGCTGGAGGAACAGCTAGCAACTTTCACAAAGACCGAGGAAGCTATCCTCTACTCGTATGGATTTGCAGCTATCTCCAGCGCCATACCAGCTTACTCAAAGAGAAACGATGTCATCTTTTGGTGAGTGAAGTAGAATTGTGATGTTTTAAAAGTCCATTGCTCCGTGATTTTATTCCTTATCCTCATTCCCATGCTCCGTGTGTTATCCTCATTCCCATGCTGTAGTGATGAAGGAGTGTGCTTTCCCATTCAGAAGGGACTAGTTGCTTCGCGCAGTAAGGTCATATATTTCAAACACAACGACATGCAAGATCTAGAGAGACTAATCGAAGAACAGATAAAGCTTGATAAAAAGGTACGCAGCCGTGCAGGTTGGTAGAATTTGTAGTGAATTTTGGTATTTTCCAGAATCCAGCGAAGGCAAAGAAAATGCGTAAATTCATTGTAGCTGAAGGATTGTATCTCAACTATGGGGACCTGGCACCTCTACCAAAAATGGTAAAATCTGTGTACTGTTTTTCAGTATACTCATAGTATACTAACTGTGTTCCAGTATATTCATAGTATACTAACTGTGTGTTTCAGTATATTCCTAGTATACTAACTGCGTTTCAGTATATTTATAGTATACTAACTGTGTGTTTCAGTATACTCTTAATGTTGAGTACTTTTTGGTTGCTAGGTTGAGTTCAGAAACAAGTATCGTATTCCGATAATTCTGGAGGAGAGTCTGTCATTTGGTGTTCTCGGTAAAACTGGCCGTGGAGCAGTGGAACACTTTGGACTCAACGTCAGTATAATAATTATAACTTAGCTAAACAAATTTAAGAACAAGGCTTCAAATTTTGATGTATACGGTAAATTTGCCTTGAGCACTCATCCTGACTTGCATATAACAGGTTGATTTTCCGTTTTGATATGCCCCTGTACTAAGAAGTAGTGTGTGAAATTTCATGTCTCAAAAAACCCTCAAATTTTATAGTACTCGTCTTGAGAACTTCATTTGTGTGTTTTATGGAACATTTTTTACACCTCTCCAGCCTAAAGATGTCGATATTATCTGTGCCTCGATGAACATGTCTATGGGATGCATGGGTGGATTCTGTGCCGGGAAATCGTTCATCGTCGATCACCAGCGCTTGTCCGGCCTCGGCTACTGCTTCAGTGCTTCTCTACCACCTCTGTTAGCCAGCAGTGCAATGGAGGCACTCACCATCATGGACGAGTCTCCTGAGCTGTTTCAACGTGTGAGAGATAAATCACGTCAACTGAGAGAACTACTGAATGAGTGAGTCAATGGTACCGTACAATACCATCTAGATAATCATTTGGAAATTGGAATACTGCTATTCGTAATTTTTTTGTATAAAAGTGGGTTTGTGTGTTTAATTTTTTCACTAGGACGGATGACGAAAATATATTATTGCCGAGCGCCTTAGCGCGAGGCATTTGATCGCGTAGTACAGTTTCGAAATTGTATGTTTGTATGTATAATATATATATGTCACGTTTTGGAACCCGCGGGGTCTCGGGGTCTACTTGACGTTCTTTCATAAACACTACGTTCTTTAATAACCATCCATTAAAATGGACGACAGCGATTTGCCCAGAGACAGCGATTCGTCAGACTCACTCGTCAGCACTACCGCCGATGCTTTAGCAAGATCCAGGGCTTTGGCACGGGAGAGAAAGCGCAGGTGTAGAAGAGTTAATTATAGGTAATATGCCTATTGGTCTCATCACTGCGCGAGGCAAATTCATGCTGTAAGTATACCTAGTATCATATGGTCTGAGTATTTCATCCAGTATGCAAGGTTTTGAAGCTTTTGTTGGTTGTCAAGTGTCAACTTATCATGATTATGAACAGCTGGTCTCAGTTACTATACAGCTGCAGGACACACATAATGAGACTAGCCTTGCTCTCATTATGTGCTTCCAACAGCTGTCTTATAATAGTGTAGATACAGTAGCCACATAAGTGATTTAGAGTGTTGAGGGAATGGTTGTGTGTGATATGCACAAAATTGCACATGGAGACATGATAGTAGGGTAGCAGTAGCTTTTGGATGGTCAGTCTAGAGACTGGGTGATACACATGTACAGTACATGATGTGCTTTGGTTTAAATCTGTGCTTATTCTCTAGTGTTGAGGGGATGGTTGTGTGTGGAATGGAGAGCTGTCCTCTGATTCACCTGAGGCTACAGCAGTCCAAGGGCTCTCTTGCCGAGGACCAACAGCTGGTGGAGAGTATTGTAGGCGAGTGTCTTGCTAATGGACTGGCAGTGGTGTCCGCCAAGTACTTGGAACAAGAGGAGCGCAACCAACCACCACCAAGGTAGAAACACTAGAATGTGGTGCAGTTAGTTGTGATACAGTAACATAATGGTGTACCTTCTAAAAGTCCTTGAATGCTTAGTTTCAGTTAACGTTTGCTAAACCTACACTCCTTCACTGGCTTTTACCGCCCCAGCATAAATTAAATCTCTCTCAGAGGCCCTGTACTATACTAAACCTGACAGTAGCAGTACATAACATAAGCATATAAATTTTCGCCATGTAAATTTCACATTTTTTGATCAATTAAAAAAAATTGTTGCTACTTTATGGATTGAGCTCAGAGCACCCATGGAAAACATGAAAATTTTTGTTGTGCAAAATTTCAACATTTTATGGTATACATTCACCTTTTGTTTCTAAATAATAGTTAGACAGCGAGTCTGAGGATCTGTGCGATTTAGAAACCCGAGGCCCGTTGCTATGGTGTCCGAGCGTAGCGAGGACACTATAGCAACGGGCCGAGGGTTTCTAAACCGCATGGATCCGATTGGACGAGCTGTCTAACTTATTTAGAGTCTACTAGGTTACCTGTTTTGTAAACACACTTGCAGGTCAACATGTCTGACTAGAGCACGATGCTGACTGCTCTGTCTGTGCGGCGAACTAGCTGATTCAACATAAACAAAGCTTCTAGTTCGATGTAGGACGAACGGCAGTACTACTGACCTGCAACCAGCAAGTGTCGCCGAGAAAAGATCGACCAGAACGATCGCGCTCGAGCTATTGATGGTCGTAGCAGCATGGCAGGGGAGGAGCGCCAGGCTATATATAGGGTGGAGCTTGTGGCAATATGGCAAGTGACCTGCGAACGAGTAATACCAAGGAATACTTCGGTACCTGGGACATCAGCGTTCAGCGCTGCTTAGTTAGCATTCCATACTTTGGTGAGCGTCTCTGGACTAATACAGTGTCCTTCGACTTCGAAGCTGTAAGAAACGCATGTATACTGAGCCCATTACAGCAAACACACACTCCATTCTTTGCTTATTTCTGAACGCCTGAGGGTACACTTAGAGCTTCGCTAGCGTGACTCTACAGGAATTAGAGTCACGCTGTTGACCAATCATATTACAGTATTTCAAATTAGTAGACTCTAAGTGGTTGTGTAGCTACAGTAGACAACTTTCAGTCACCAATTACACTCGTCTTTCCTCTCTTCCTCTCAGTATAAGGTTGGCAGTGTGCTGTGAACACACGGACCAGGAACTGACTGAAGCAGCTGACATCATCAAAGCAGCTGCCGCCAAGATTATCCAATAGAAATATTTTAATTGAAAAAAATCCACAAGTTTGACTATACAATTACAACTAAATTTTTATGAACATGGTTGCAAATAATTATAAATGTGAACCACATGAATGCAAAAATTATTAATTTTTTAGACAATAATCAGGAAATTGTATGGTAGCTAGTATACAACAATTAGTAGATCATAAAACGTTATAGAAAGTCACTAAAATAACATGGGACACGAATCAGGGTTAGTTACAATATTAATTTGTTAAAATCAATAATAATTTTATACATAGACACACAATGGCTAAGCGTTCAGGGTCAATCAGGATTTTCTAAACGGATTCATTCTGTCAAAGAGGCTTTTCCACATACTCTTTTCCTCCACTGTTTCTTCTTCAACGAAAAGAGGACCTTGTTGTCCTCTAGGATTTTTCATCAATTCGGACACAATCTCTGCTTGTTTTCGAACTCCTTCGAGTGCTTTGATTCTGTCCAAATAACGAGGTCTAGCTGCACTCTTTTCAGATTCTATCAGAAGGTCGATGTATTCAACCTCCGTGAGATGATTCGGCTTTAATGCAATCTCTTGCAAGCGCTCTATGCTTGTACGTACTTGATCTATTTTACGCAAGACAGCCGTGTTCATTGCGGCTAATTCTTTTTTCATTTGTACGATCACACCTTCCACCTCCTCTTTATTGGATAAAGCTGACTCATATCGCTTCTTCAGGTCGTGGGAAGTTCTGATTTCCACTTCATCGACAGTGTCAAATTTGTAAGGAGTGTTATAATGTACTCTCCATGAGCAATTACCAGGACAGACACCACATTCAGCATTCCAGGTACCTCCATTTCTGCTCATTGCTGAACAGTGTATTTTGTCTTCATGAATAGCAAAAGCGCAAAAATCGTGACAAGTATAGTTACATGTGAGGCAATTTGTAGTGACTTTTCCTGGCGGAAGGTTTATCTTTCGCTGCTTCGCTACTTTGACTTGGTAAGTAAAGTCTTTATTGGTGAGGATATCGGCTTCTCGATCTTTTAGAACATGTCTTTCTTGTCGTAACTCATCAATCTTTGCCAAACCTGCATTGATTTGTGGTTGCAATCCCTTAACAGCTGTTTCTAGTATCTCTCGTTCTTGCATAACTTCTCTGGTTTGCTGCAGACTTTGAGCTTTTGCAGTTGAAAATGTACTGAAGAACTCATTGAAACTTTTGACACCCATTTTCCAGAACATGCTATCAAATTCATCATCTTGTGGTGATTTTGTAGCAAAAAGTGCAGAATTGTTGAACTTAAAGAATGCTTTTGAAGGTACATTAGCAGCCTTTATTGCATCAAGAACAGGAGGTCGCATTCCATCAGCAAAAGTGATCATCAGAAAGATATTGTCAGCTACATCTTTGCCAAAGACAGAGAGAATGGAGTCAAATACGTATTGTTGTGTTGGTGTTAGTCTTGCCAGAGGGGCCTGAGTAACAAAACCAATCCCATGTAGCTGGTCAATACCTTCAGCTCCAGCTATAGAAAATAGTTCCTTGATCTGGCTTACAATATACTTGTCTCTGTCTAGTCCTTCGGTGTCACCAAATCCTGGAGTGTCAATGACTGTAAGAGTGTAATCGAGAGAAGAATTGTTTTTGTAGAAAGTATAGGCAGTGATGTTCATAGTCTGGCTCTTTGACTGATCTTGTGAAGTAGACTCAGCAATTAATTTATAACGACATTCATCTTCCCAGCTAACACCCATGATGTAATTGGCCATTCCATTTATCAGAGTAGTTTTTCCTGCTCCAGTGGCTCCTATTACCATGAGTACCTTGTGTGGAACACCCAAGTTACGTTCTTGGCAGGTGCATGCTGCTTTGCTGACATCATGGGATCCGACATGAACCTTAAGAATATCTTTCTTTCTCATGACACAATGTGTTGGTAATATATAGGTTGGAGGATTGCTTCCTGGAATTGGTTTAAGACCTTCGTAAACCTTTGCACCCCAAGGCATAATCTTTGCTGCAAATGGATCACTGATTTCACCATACGAGCTTGTCCCAGCAGAAGTTACCGCAGCAACTTTGAATACATAGTGCCTATTTTGAGCAGCAGAAAACACAATATTTTCCGTAACACCGCTAGTCTTCAGAGGATGCCAAATGTGTGGTTGTTCATCAGTTTCTTGATACATGACAGAGTAGTACTCAATGCCAGCATAATTTGGTCGCAGCCACTTCACTTTAAATTTTTGGTAAGTTACGTTGTCGACAGTAGGCTTCCCTGATGGTGGAGGCAGTTTGGTTTCAATGGGATCAGTCAATTCACTGTCAGGGCCAGGTCCCACAGTGGTTTCTGCCCTCACCTTAAAAAAATAGACTGTTTTGGGTTCTAATCTACGCAAGTTGCACCTCTCTATAGAGGAGGATATTCTGTAAGAATTCCAGCTATCATCTGGATCATCCACTGTGCGAAAGAAAATTGTATAACCCTTGACAGTGTCAGCACCGTGTTCAGGTCTGTCCCATGCTAGCTCGATGCTGCTGTGAGTTATCTCAGAAGCACATGGCTTACCTGGTCGACTGATAGGCAATACAGTCTTTATTACATCACTGGGCTCACTTTCCGGACTAGGTCCTGCAGCAGATTCAGCTCTTACTTTGAAAGTATATATTGTATTGGGACTAAGGCAAGACAATATAGTATGCTCTTCTTGAGTACGTGATTCAAATGGCTTACCACCACGAGAACGAAAAGTAATGGTGTATGACCGGACAAGCTCAGCTCCGTGTTTAGGCTTTCCCCATGCCAGATGCAGGCTGTTATGGGTTATGTTTGAGGCTTGTGGCTTACCTGGTTGATCAGGTGGCAATGTAATCACACATTCTTTACTGCCTTGACTACAGCCTGGAGTGGTTTCTGCTCTCACTTTTAAGCAATAAGTTGTTCCCGGAACAAGATTAGCCAACAAAAAATTCTGATTAGCATCCGGAGTGGTTTGTAATGACCACTGATCTGGTGGATCACTCTTAGAGCGGTAACTGAGGGTGTAAGAGTTGACATTTTCAGCTCCATATTTGGGTTTATCCCATTTTAATTGAATGCTATTAGAGAATAAAACAGATGCTTGTAGACGACTTGGTTGATCAGGTAGCTTAAACGGAGTGGCAAAAGCATCTTCATACAGTACTACAAAATCAAATTCATTGGCATCAGCTGCTTCAATATCGCTGTTTGTGACAATGTATTTTACTGCATTATTTTGTCTGCCATTGGTATCTACAAAATCTTTAAAGGAACGAAACTGCCTTCGCATCTCTTGCACGAAATGTTGATTTCTGTGCCAAGGTAAAGGAGACTGGCTGCACTGACTAACTTCATTTCCTTGCAAATAAGCTTCCATTTTATCCAATTCTGCATCTCTTCCCCAATTTATTCTGAAGTCAAAGCAAAGAACTTTGTCTATTTGAAAATCACTGATTATACTTTCGAATCTACCTGGCTCAAAAGCAAGCAAAATATGATCATTTTGCTTCAAGGGTTGCAAGTATATACTAAGATTCTTCACTTCAGTCTCTTTTCTGTTGATCCAAGTGCGTAAAGACCGACAACCAAAGGGTGAGCAACTATTATTTTTAATAATTTCTCCAATCTTTGCCTCATCCGTATCACCTCTACGTACTCTTGGTAATAACATTGCGAGAGACTTTTCTAAGTTGGTACTGTACTCATTTATTAGACTATTTAAATTTTCAAGGTCTTCTTTCAGACCATGGAAGTTGGAACACACCTCGCTTCTACTAAGGTCATTGCTACGCATTGTTATATCATGCAGAGACTCCATGAGCTGACAGAGCTCATCAGCCAACCTGGAGCTTATTTTATGTACCAAATTTTGTGCTCTGCTATCTAACTTGCCAAGAGGATATAGCCAGGCTATTTTAGGAATGCTCCTTTCTTTAAAAAGCTCTGGAAGCTCTTGATAAACCTCGGCTGCATCACGAAATGTGGCTGGATGTTTTGGTAAGACAACATCTCCATAGAACTTGCAACGAACCTTGTCTTCTTCATCAGTGTCTATGTTAACAGAACCATCTTCTTCAACTGGCAATTTGGGTAGTCCCCCAACCTTTACTTTTAAAATTTCATGAATTTTCTTACTGTTTTCATTAGCTTCGATTTCTCTGTCAAAAACAAAGAAACCTGATGGTTTCTTTGTTTTTGACAGAGAAATCCAGAGAAATCACGTTGACAGAGAAATCACGTTGTCACTGGCTCCATAAACTATGCCAGTGACAACGTGAGTAGCTATGTCTTTGTCGAAGACATCCTCAAAGTCAAAATTTCCTAACTCATCCACTCTCAGTTGTTCAAACGTGGTAGTCGATTTGTACTTAAGACTAACACGAGCTTGTTTCTTAGAAGATTTTTGATCATTAAGAAACTTTGCAGCACCCTCCACATGCACCATGCCACTCAGTAAGCTAAGCTTTAGGTTAGCATCAACGCCTAGGTGGGTGGTCTTTTTTATGAGCGTGTCTTCAGCAATGACCTCAAAGTCAGAGGACTCTAATGGTGTCTGAAATGTGGCAGTTCTGAGTGCTTCTGAACCCCAAAGGATAACATCAGGAATCAGACTATCAGTATGACAATTGTATAGCATTCCAAGTTTGAAATGTTGCCCTAGACAGGGCATCTCAAGAATATCAGCACATTTGACTGTTGAGAGAAAGCCGTCAGCAGACATTTTGAAAGCAGCTTGATGCTGAAAGCGCTATGGCTATGTAACTACTAGCGAATTTGTTGTAGTTCAAAGCAACGTGCAAAAAGAGAGGACGTTTGAAGAAGTAACTTTTCTGCTCTTGTCTAGCAATTGATATAAATCCTCTATTGACAGTGGTAGGTTTGTAAGTTCATGCATGTACCTGTATAATTATATATGAGATGAAAATGAATTTTTCTGAGTAACATAAACATTATACACATGCAGGCACAAAATTATATATACATCATTTCACTGTTCACTCACAACAGCTGGAGTACAAATTATTTAAGATTACAGTAAGTAAGTAACACTATAAAGTGTTGTAACTGTAAAATTCTGTGAGATTCTCAGCTAGGACCAAATTTGTCCAAGGTGGATCATTTTCGTTCAAACCGAAAAGTATCTTAGGAAAATTTTGTGGGCGGACAATTTCGGCATCACCGTACTATTGCTGTTCATTGCTCAGTTATGCTACTGGCTACAATCAGGAGCCCATAAGAGGATGGCTCATGCTACAATACATGTTAGACTATTAAAAATTTAGTTGTTTTAACTATTGTCGGCAGCAACAATGTAGTTTGTTCATCACGGTGAATTGTTCAAACTGCAACTGTATAATGTTTCTATAAGCTAAGTCAACAAGTTCCACTTTCCATATTAGGGCATAATAATTATAATAATATTAATTTTGAAAAGAGGTCACATTTCCTACTTATAGAAGCTTATAGGGTAGTTTATAGCTTAACTGTAAAGTTTGGTCAATTTTTACAATGGTATAATGTGTAAATATTATACGTAGAAGCTGTGTAGCTACAGATTGAATGTTGTTAGCCTCATAATTTTAGCTCCCTGTACTGTTTGATCACGAATTTTGAATGTGTACGGCGTGATAAGAATTGACCCCAATTCACATGCTGCTCAATATGTGAGAAAAAATAGCCGATATCATAGGAGAACTAGTGACACTTTGATATTAATACTGTTTGTGTCACATAGTATTGATGCTGCAACATAAATGCTCTAGTGTACAAATGACAAAAATAATATTAATAAATTCCTAGTACGGCTAAGAGACGCATACCATACCAACGCGCGCGAGACGACAGCATGATCGATAACATATATGCATGCACGTACGTCTACACCATACTCACCACGTCACGTCGTGTATCAACCAGTAGCCGAGTACCTAGTAGCGTCCCGGGTCTCCAGTCGATTAGAATGGTGACGTGATTTAGCTACGGCACTATGCAGTGGAGTAAACACATTGTAAAAACGTAACAGGGCAGTTAAAATTATAAAAATCTAGCTTAAAACTATGCGGCACACCTGCAAATTGTCAGCTAGAAAACGCACCGAGAGAAACTCGCAACTCTTTACTGCAAGACGGTATGCTGATCCCTCGGCTCAGATCACTGAGATCACGGTACGGTGCAGCTAGCTAGCTGCATGCGCTGAATAACCTTCACGCATGCGCGATTCAGCCGAGCACGTGCACGCGTCACGTGTACTGCGATTTTAGTGAATCTTGATATCTAGAGGAATGGATACAGCTCTCAGAGCTCTTTGACAGTTAGGCAGCTCAAACCACGGTGGAAGGAAATAGTAGGCCGCCTACTACTTCCTTCCACCGTGGATCGAACTAGACAGCGTCTACTTCTAACATCTCTGCGAGTGTACACAATTGTTATCTTCTCTCAGATAGAGTTACAAACACGCATGCGTGTGACACTTGACAGTACAGTATTGCAAGATCTCGGAAAACCACTGTATCTATCCTCGCATTGGATTGGTCATGCATGTCTACTTTGATCCACTTTCACATAGTACATGATGCAAGATGATCATGTTCTAAACGGTTGTGTCACTTGCTTGTGACTATACTCACAACCCAACCACAGAAGGATAATTTCATCGAGTTTGCTTATTAGTTATGTTGAAGCTGGTCTCAAATCTGTCCCTTACAGCCTTTAGCCCATAGCTAATGACACTATTGGCATCATACTTCGAATTTCATCAAAAATGCTGAAATTAAGCCAAATTGTAGATTACCAAACGTAAAAGTATCCAGTGGGTTTTCGGCATGTCCCCACAAAACTGGATTTCCTTGTTTTCTAAGGCTTCAATTCTTTTGCTGTCTGATCTTCAACTGTTATTGTATAGGACTCTTCCTTTCGATCATATCAAAGTACTCCACTTCTGTAAGACGATTAGGCTGCTTTGACGTGCTTCATTCATTGCACCAAAAACAGCTGTAGACATGTTGTCAAGCTCTTTTTCCATGTTTGTGATTACAAGTTCCACTTACTCCTTATTAGACAGTGCTGATTCATGACGGACCTTTAAATCCTCAGATTCTGGTTACCTTTTCTTGGTAAAGTTCAAATCAATAAGGATTATTTCTGTAAAATGAAAATTCCATAGGCAGTTTTTAGGACAGGCTCTGCATTCAACATCTTATCATTGCTGAACAACGGTATTTATCTCCATCATTAGCATACATGCAATCCTGATGACATGTATAGTTACATGTGAGGCAGTTTGTAGTGTATTACTGCTTGGAAGGTCTACCTTTGACTACTTTAACTACATAAGTGATGTCCTGATTGGCAAGGATATCAGCTTGACGATCTCTCAACATTTCTCCCTGTTGTTTCAATTCATCAATTTTGCTAAAAAAAATCAGCAGCAATTTGTGATTGCAGCTCCTGAACAGCTGTTTCCAAGCTTTCACGTTCTTCTCGAAAATCTTGAGATTTCGCAGTTGAAAAGTCTCTGCGAAAAATTCATCAAAACTGTTGTAATTCATTTTCCAAAACATGCTCTCAAATTCATGAGCTTGTTGTGATAATTTTGCTGTAAAAAAAGTGCAGAATTATTGAATTTAACGAATGCCTTGAAGGGTACACCAGCGGTTTTTGCTGCATCAAGAACGGGCGGTCGCTTTCCATCACCTGAAGTGATCATCAGAAAGATGTTACTAGCTATGTCCTTGCCAAAGAATTCGGTCAAATATATAACGTTGTGTTAATGTCAGTTGATCTAGAGGAGCCTGAACGACAAAAGCCTATATTCCAAATAAATATTATAGTCGTGCTATTCTGCTTTTTAGAAACGGCGCCTTTTCTAAATAAAGCACATTGTTGTACAACAGGGAAGTTTGTATAACATGTAAACAAGGCAGATTCAGACCGACTGCGAGTAATACAGTGAGTCTACAGTTAATCTAACAATGACATTGCCTCAGAGCATTTGGTTGTTGTTATTGCTGAATGTTATCAACGTAGTAACCGGTAAGGCCGCCATCTTTTACAGTACACCGTCTCAGCGAATTACCGTTTTCTCTTACCTATTTAGGCCAGATAGCCATCTCGAACGGTCCCATTAGACTGTGGAGAAATGGCACTACGTCACTCTCGTACAGCTCTGGACGAGTACAAGTTGTGAACGACCATCAATGGGGAAACATCTGTGATAACGACGGCAACTTTGGAATAACAGAGGCGACTGTAATCTGTCATCAATTGGGATACATGACTGCTACTGGCTACAGTAGAGCGAGTAGTGATACGTGAGCTCTACACACACACACACACACACACACACACACACACACACACACACACACACACACACACACACACACACAATGATGATTGCGTGTGCTAGATGACTTATATCTGCCATAGAAATTTGTGTGTGCAAAGTATAATTAACATTGTAATGTACATCTTGCTAACTGTACAGGATACATTCACTTGTTGGCGGACAATGTGTGATCAATGTAGACTAAGCATACTAGCACGTACCAGTAGTCTGATCTCGGGTGATTTGCATATTAACATGTCCTCCTCTAGCAAGAGTCATAATACCAACTAGTCAATACATGCAGCATGCCTAGATTATGATACATTGTCATGTCAGCTATGATTTTGGATTTGGGTAACAGATATCTTCAGTAAAGTTTTGAGAAAATTTGTGCAAGGGAGTTCAGAGTTCAAAAGTTAGTGTTAATTAGGATAATGATCTGTTTTAAAGATTATAACAGGAAATTGTCATGGTTACTGATCAGAATTTATATGTCTTCTTCACTTATAGATTTAGCAATATAGATTAAGGACAACAGTTCATTACCTAAGAGTATGCAACCATCAATGACTCAATATACCCCATTGGACAGTGTTGGGCATTTTCTGCTACGTCACAAGTTTGTACAGCACAAAGCATTATTAGAACTGCAATGCTAATGATATTCACAACAGTAGTAATGATAATCATCGCTATGCATAGGTAAACTTGTGAGTAGAAAATGTCCAACGCTGTCCAATATTTCCAGTTGCATACTCTTAGGTAATGAACTCTTGTTAGGATGTTTGTAATGTATTATGCATTATCCCTAGGTTTGGCACTGACACCTTGCCAGCAGTGCTCAGCAGTGTGAGCTGTTCTTCTGCATCATTTCTAGTGATTCACCAATGCGATTATTCCACTCCTTCCACATCATGTACTAATAATATTGATATATCGGTTACCTGCCGTGAGTTAATACACACATGAACATAATTATAGTGAAATAATATACTTGAACTATTCATAACAGAGTGTTTTAAAATATCATCACCAAAGGACATTTTATCGCGGCACCAAAAATTCCCCTATCGGAACCTAAATTTGGCGATTTTAGCGATCAAATTTTTTTTGGCAAATGGCTGTTCTTGAAATTGAAAAGGAATCAACTCTATAGACCCCTTGCGGTTGACGTCACAAGACCACACCTACCACTTCCGGGCAATAGTGGCCGCCATGTTGGTGTACCATGCATAATCGTTAATACATGTACAGTAATGGTGATCTGTGCAGTTATTGCCTTCTTGAAAGTTGTGAAGCTGTCTCTAAACTTTTGTAGTTCAGCATTTGGTCTCTTCAGTACGGACTGGGGTACAGAATCAAGTAGACGCAGACCGTGCACTGTTGTTATCGCTGGCCACTTCACTACGTCGTCATCCCACAGCATCTCCTCGTATGAATCAACGCCGCCAATGAGACTGATCTTTTCGGTGTATCTTGTTCTTGCGGCATCGTTCAAACTAGCTGCATAGCCAGCGTTAAAGCGCTTCTTCGTACACTGCTGCATTCTCGGCTGCATTGCAATAGATTATGCGCGCCGTACGTGGTACACCAACATGGCGGTTAACAACCGTTGCTATGAATAAACTATGCGAAAAATGACGTAATTGCAAGGGGTCTATATATGATGTATAGATTGCTTGTGCTTGTGCATCACTGTCGTTTTCTACTTAATGATTCATTACACATGCATATAGTGTGATACCCACCTACCACCAAAAATTGATTGAACGTCATGAGTGTACATAAGATTTTGAACTAGCCGGAACTAGCAACACTTTTGGTACTGAAGCGCTGTTTATTACCATTGCAGACACAAGCCACTACTTCAATGATTACATAATGATGTGTTGTTATATAACTCTGCAGTTTCTCGCAGGATCTGGGTTAATCCTTACGCTACTCAAATTCGTCTTAGTGGAGGAGCCACTGTCAATCAGGGTCTAGTTGATGTTTACTGTAATGGACGATGGGGAACTATTTGCAGTAGTGGATTTGGCAAAAATAATGCTGACACAGTTTGTCGACAATTGGGATATGAACGAGCATATCGATACAACCACCTCTCAATGTGAGTGAGCTAGCCTTTTATTAACATTATAATTTTCACGAATGTGTTTCTATAGGCGTGGTGATTCCAGTCTGCCAATTTGGTTCAGGGGTCTTTCATGTCCCTCAGCAAGAACGTGTGTTAAAAATTGTGGAATTAGTTCCTGTCCAAGAAATTATTTCTGTAGCCACTCAAGTGACATCACTGTTGAATGCCGTGAGTTGTTATGCTCTCAACCATCATTCATACTCGAAACATGCATTTAAATAGCAAGTTTGCCATCAGCAATGCATTAGTAGTTAACGTCACGGATATACATAAATTTCATGTTACTGCTCTGCTATTCACAGATTCTCCTTCTCGTTATACCTCAACTACTCAAATTACCTGCAACAGATATATAAGTAAGTGTAGATTTCTACATGTGTATGTTGATTGTCTTTATAGAAATTAAACTTCATGCTAATCATTGGTTGCAAAGAAATTAAAAAGATTTCTATCGAAATCAAAAGGATGTAGGGTTGTGAAATCTACCACTGGTCCACAATGCAATCTAACAAGGAACAAGCTTGGAATGGTAACATGATTGACTTGCTAACAGACCATAGATCCCTACATCAGTGGCTGTATATAAGATGTCACAAGCGGAATGCACGTCAGGTGTCAACAGCAACTAGCTGACCTAGCTATAGTCAACCACAGCAGCCACTGATGTAGGGATCTATGGTCTGTTAGCAAGTCAATCATGTTACCATTCCAAGCTTGTTCCTTGTTAGATTGCATTGTGGACCAGTGGTAGATTTCACAACCCTACATCCTTTTGATTTCGATAGAAATCTTTTTAATTTCTTGTTTGTATCCTTTTTACTTTTTATTGAAGTGCAGTTCAATATCATGAACGTACTGAGCCGTTTCCACCATTGATTTAGTTTTCCTGTTGTTGATGGCTTTTCTTTATTATTAACAATTTTAAACTTGATAGCTAAAAATAATTATTATGCTGTACATATCAGCTCGCCTACGCATACATGCATGCACGAAGTGCATACGAGCCCCGCCCACACTAGTTTGTAGATCTGAACGGCGGTTATAATTATCTGGCAAGCGCAGAATGGTGATCCTATACGTTCAGACGATCTTACCGTTCTTCGAAGACTCCAGACAGATATGTGTTCTCCGTGATCCATACGGAGCGGAGATACTCAAGGTAGTGCTTGGTCACGTGCGCAAACCACTGCTTGGTCACGTGCGTATTGCGCAATCACAATAATGGCGTCTAACACTTAGCTGACAATGGATCACGATCGAGAACTCGCGGAATGTATATCGCCGTTTCGCTAAAAACAAAGTTCAAAAGGCACCTGCCAGGAGAATTTGACGACTGTTCGTGGGTGTTTTGGTCTCGGCAATACTCGCGTAAAGGCGCTAGGCGCGCTGAAGAAGAAAGAAAGAAGAAAGAAGAAAACGAAGATGACGAAACTCGATTTTCACCGTTTCTAGGTTCGTCGCTTTAGTAACAGTGTAGAGCACTCTCCTTGCTACTGTAAGATGGGGCAACGCCAGAGAGCAGATCTAAGTTTCCTTGAACGTATAAATTCACCACCTGGCGAAATATCAGCGTTTGAACGCTAATACATGTATGTAGCCGCCATTTTGTTTTTCCGTTCAACCCTACATAGGGAGGCACTACCGTGCCTCCCTAATATACTGGACTGCTAGTTTGAAGTAATACTCATTACTGGAAGATGTAATGTCAACTATGCATGTGTTTGGTAGTTGTTTAGTCCATAAATGGACCTAAGTGACAATAAATTGAAAGTCACTAAACTTTAAAATGGACGTACATGTATTTGTCCCGTATTTTTGTGGGTATACAAAATACACTTGCATACACTTATTTAAAAATTTCGTAGCAAGAATTTTGTGTGTTAATTTTGGCATTGACTCTATCCACAAAATTTTGTTACAGCCAATGTATAATTATATGTACGTTGAATACCAATTTGTTCACAAAATTTGCTTGAGACTAGCTACTGAGATAAATATCTGTTTGCTTTATCAGATGTGGATGGAGCCATGATACTGTGGCGCAATGGTGTAACCAACCCTGCATTTACCTCTGGTCGAGTAAAGCTACTCTACTACGTTCGGTGGGGTAATATTAACAACTGTGGCCCAAAAAACTTAGCACTAACAGAAGCTACAGTGGTCTGTCACCAGCTGGGATATACTGGAGCAGTTGGTTACTCCACAGCAGGAGATGATTCGTAAGACACTCTTCAATAGTTTCGATAAAATCAAGTGATGTAGAATTTTAGCTACATGTGCCTCCGAATTTATGTGCATGCAAAAAATTGTTGGCATAAGAATTAATGATCTGTACTGTACTGAGCTACAGGGGCGTATCTGAACCCGGGCCCACACGGGCCTGGGCCCTACCATCAAACTGTGCAAATAATTATATTCATTATTAATTGCTATTATATTCACGTGTGTGCGCACAATAAGAATCAAAACTTAGTGTACCACAGAGTCCACAGTGCAGCGGTGCAGCTGATCAGTCCACTCAACTTCTCTGCCAAGTTGCTACCACAAAAACAGTGTTACTTTAGTCCGCATAGCTAGTAATAAAGTATTGTTTTGCAGACAATAATGACCGGATATGGGCGTGGTTAACTAGGCGTGGTCAATAAAAATTAATGAGGCCCTACCAACAACAGTGGGCCAGCTACGCCCCTGCTGAGCTAATGTACCTTTTTGATATTCTTTCTGTTATAACTAGAGTTCTTAAAATGCATGCTGCTGCCAAGTCTGCGTATACATGTACATGCTGGCTCAGTGACAGCAGGAAAACTCTCTCAAGGAATTATATTCAACAACCAAGCTGTTGAGAGCTATTTCGCGACAATCTTTGAGCAGTAAAGCAGTATTTTGATGACATGCACACATACGTTCCCGTAACTATACCGCCAAGGAACCCTCAGGTGTCCAGGGTGATGAGCTGAGTCTCATATATGGTACAAGTCCCATCAATATGCTCAAATTATTAGCTGTTGTAGTTGGTGCAAGACAGACTATAGAAACATGATTAATTTTGTATACCCTTCGAGTTTTGAGTGTATGATGATTTTGCCTGCAATGTGCCCATCTGCAGGTTCGGCATTGACACTAGCCCCACAGTGATGGGTAATGTGAGCTGTTCTACTTCTTCATATTTGACGATACATCAGTGCAATAACATTATTGGCATTTATGATCCACCTTATTCCAGTATTGGACTCATCCCCTCATCTTGCAGACAAGATATCAATGATATTGCTGTAACCTGCTGTGAGCATTATGTAATTGCAAAATTACGTGATTAGCAGTGGTGTATCCAGGATTTGGAGTAGGAGGGTGCTTAATTATATATTCATACAAACCACACCCATTATTTATTGACCACGCCCGAAATTATTATTATTATTACAGTAAATTTGAAATTCAAGCAAGCTTTGCATAATGCAGCTGTTCTCTGAGCTAGTATAGTAAAACGTGAATTCCTATGGCAAGCAAGCCACTAATTACCTTACTAAATAATGGCAAACATTAATTATTTTTGCTAAGCATGGTTAACTATATCTTATGCCTCATTAAAAAGAAATTTCTGGTTCTTAGGGGGGTGCTCAAGCACTGAAAGCATCCTTGTAAAAGCGCCCCTGATTACGTAATTGTAATTGCTTTTATGCTGACTTTTATGCATTACATGCATACTAGTCTTGCTACAAGTTGTTATAATTGCCAATTTAAAATATTCTTGCAGAGATTATTTTATACACATGCTATGTCAGAGGTGTTATTCAATGTATTTAGTAGCTAATCCATTTCTCATGCATTATCGCAGACACCAGTAGAGTATGGGATAATCCTTATCCTCTTCAAATTCGTCTTGTTCGAGGATTATCTGTCAACCATGGTCTTGTTGAGGTGTACTGTAATGGACAATGGGGAACTATGTGTGCTAGATCATTTCAACGAAATGATGCCATTACTATATGCAAGCAGCTTGGATACAGTTCAGTACGATTTTATAATTATGATGATAGGAAAATGTGAGCCTGAAATGTACGCATGTGCTAATAATCTGTTTATTTGTTGTAATTTGTAGTGTTGGAACCTCTGACCAACCTATCTGGTTATCTAATGCACGATGTGGTACAGTACGTCCTTGTCTTGGTAACTGTCAAGGTGCCACTTGCCCCACATCACGTGCACAAACCTGTACACACTCTGAAGATGTCACTATTGAATGCACTTATGAGGGTAAGATGAATCGAAGTCATTCCTGCATATAAATGCTTTGCCATATTGAATTTTGTTTCTTTCAGGGTATGACGATGCTTCTACCACAATGAATGACACCTGTATAAATGCTCAGAAAAAAACAGGTCAGTATAATTATTTTAAAGGTCATTGCATTTATGTAGGTATTGTTTTTCTAGCGCACACAGTTTCCCTAATAAACGGCCCTGAAACTCATCCTAGTAAGCAGACTATAACATGTAGACTATTACATTGTACATGTATTTATTTTTCTAGCACAAACTGTTTCTCTGACAAATGGCCGTCCTAGTAAGCAGATTGTAACTATGATTGCAACATAGTGACATGATTCTCTCTCATAATGTAGCTTCATCAAGTGCTGTCACATCAGGTCTGGTTATTATTGGCAGTGTTCTCGGAGGAGTTGTTCTGATTATAGCAATACTCATTGTATTGTCTGTGATTGTCATAGCACGCAAGCTTAAGACTACAAATCAAAGTGCACCGATTCTAGTCAACCACACTACTGGATATCCTACTATGTCATATAGACCTGAACAGTCGTCTGTTCCTTTTAACTTGCCACAACCTGTCAGTGAAGAACCAGTCACCCACATTCAAACCACTGATTGTGATTTCACTAAGGCTCCTCCTCCTGCTTATGATCTTCATCAAAACTTCACTGAGTACAAAGAAACTCTGCCACCATCATACAGTGAAGTGGGAAACCAACCTATCCCTACACCTCCCTCCTACACAGACTCTCAATAACAGTATAATCATTGTGTACACTGTTGTATCTGTATTGGGCAACAATATCTTTCAATCAAGGAAGTTTGAAAACTAACTTGCAGTTAAACGTACTGCGACAGTGCAACTTGGCATCGAATTCGAGCACCTGTCCTTGAGCATGTTCTCGACCCTTACATACTTGCACGTACAGAACTAAGCATTGTTAATTTGTTAACTACTACAACAATATACAATTATAACTGGTTACATACAGTACTTTGAATTTAATCACTCAGCACACATTATTGAAATAACTAACAAATTAGTTCCATTTGTGACTAGCTAGCTATAATATTGAGAACAAAAATAAGTAATGAAAGCATAGTGTCAAGAATTGTTATTGTAAGGAAATTAAATTCTAATAATAAAGTAAAGTAGTGCAAATCATATAAGTCATTCAGTAAATAATTATCATGATGGCAATAACCACGAAAACCATGCTCTCCAATCTTTCTCTGGCTGATCTTCAGCTGTGAAAATAGGACTTGGACTTGTCGTTTTTCCTTCAGTTATTAACTTGGAAACAATCTCTGCCTTTCTTCTAACTCCTTCAAGTGCTTTTACTCGATCCAACCAGCGAGGTTTAGCTTCACGCTTTTCTGACTCAATCAGGATATCGATGTACTCCACTTCTGTAAGATGATTAGGCCTCAATGCTATCTCTTGTAAGCGTTCTATGCTTTGACGTGCTTCATTCATTGCACCCAAAACAGCTGTAGACATGTTATCTAGCTCTTCTTCCATGTTTGTGATTACGACTTCCACTTGCTCCTTATTAGACCATGCTGACTCATAACGGACCTTTAAATCCTCAGAGGTTCTGGTTACCTTTTCTTGGTAAAGTTCAAATCGATAAGGATTGTTAACATGCACTTTCCATGAGCACTTTTTAGGACAGACTCCGCATTCGGCATCTTGGGTGCCTCTATTATTGCTCATTGCAGAACAACGATATTTATCTCCATCATTAGCATACATGCAATCCTGATGACATGTATAGTTACATGTGAGGCAGTTTGTAGTGTATTTTCCACTGGGAAGGTCTATCTTACGCTGTTTGGTTTCTTCAACATGATAAGTGAATTCTTTGTTGGTAAGGATATCGGCTTCGTGATCTCTCAACATTTGTTTCTTTTGTCGCAATTCATCTATCTTTGCTAGACCAGCAGTAATTTGTGGTTGCAATCCTTGAATGGCTGTTTCTAATCTCTCACGTTCTTGCATAACCTCCCTAGTTTGTAGAAGACTTTGAGCTGTTGTACTGGAAAATTTATCAAAGAAATCCTTAAAGCTTTTCACGCCCATTTTCCAGAACATGCTATCAAATTCATTATCATCTTGTGACGTTTTTGTTGCAAAAAGTGCAGAATTGTTGAATTTAAAGAATGCTTTTGAAGGCACATCAGCAGCCTTTACTGCATCAAGGACAGGAGGTCGCATTCCATCAGCAAAAGTGATCATCAGAAAGATATTGTCAGCTACATCTTTGCCAAAGACTGAAAGAATCGAGTCAAACACATATCGCTGTGTTGGAGTCAAGCGTGCCAGAGGGGCCTGAGTGACAAAACCAATTCCATGTAGCTGGTCAATACCTTCATCACCTTGTATAGAAAATAGCTCCTTGATCTGGCTGACAATATGCTTGTCTCTCTCTAATCCTTCTGTATCACCAAATCCTGGAGTGTCAATGATCGTAAGCGTGTATTGAAGAGGAGAGCCCTTGTCTTTGTAGAAAGTATAGGCAGTGATGTCTTTTGTCTGGCTCTTAGACTGGTCTTGTGAAGTTGGCTCTGCAATTAGCTTGAACCGAAAGTCATCTCGCCAGCGAACACCCAGAATATAATTCGTTATACCATTTATCAGAGTAGTTTTGCCAGCTCCAGTGGCTCCTATTACCATTAGTACCTTGTGTGGAACACCCATGGTACGAGTGTGACATGTACATGATCTGGTGAGACCAAATTTAGACTTTTTAGATCCAACATGAACTTTGACAATATCTTTCTTTCTCATGACACAATGTGTTGGCAGTAAATAGGTTGGCGGATTGCTTTCTGGAATTTTATCGAGATTTTTATACAGCTTTGCTCCCCAAGGCAAGTCCCTTGTTTCAAAGGGGTCACTGGGCTCACCATACGAGCTAGTTCCAATAGCTGTTACTGCAGCAACTCTGAATACATACAACTTATCTGGAGCAGCATCAAATACAATGCTTAATGCAGGACCATTGGACTCTAAATAGTGCAGTTTTTGTTCAGTAGTAGTTTGATAAGAGATAGAGTAATGCTGAATATCATCATAGTTTGGTTTCTGCCAATTCACTTGAAATTCTGTGTAAGTGACATTAGAAATAGTAGGCTTTCCCACTGGCGGGGATAGCTTAGTTTCAATTGGTTCACTGAGATCACTTTCTGGGCTGGATTGGGCAGCTGTTTCAGCCCTCACCTTAAAGAAATAGACTGTTTTTGACTTTAGTCTGGACACATTACATGTGCATCTCTCAACTGAAGAAACTACTCTGAAAGTTTTCCAGTTACCTGTTTCATGTATAGCTCGGTAAAAAACCTTGTAACCTGTAATGGTTTTAGCACCATGCTTGGGCTTTTCCCATGTTAGCAATATGGAATTGTGTGTTAAATGTTTAGCATATGGCACACCGGGTTGGCTAACAGGCATCCCAGTCTCGATAAAATCACTGGGATCACTATCTGGACTTGGTCCTGTAGCTGACTCAGCTCTCACCTTAAAGGCATAGAGTGTTTGGGGAGTAAGACCAGACAAGTCTGCATTTACTAGTGGATTAAGAAATTTATAAATTTTAGATTTACCTTGTGGTAAATAACAAGTGATAGTGTACGATTGAACAAGCTCAACTCCATGTTTGGGCTTTTCCCAAGTCAGTTGCACACTGTTGGGAGTTATGTATAAGACCTGTGGCGTACCTGGTTTACTGGGAGGCAAAGTATTAGTCTCATACACTTCGCTCTCTTGACTACAACCAGCAGCAGTTTCTGCTCTTACTTTTAAACAGTAGACTGAGCCAGGTACGAGGTTCGTTAAAATGGAACTTTGTGCAGCATCTGGAATTGTTTCTGAAGACCAATGATCTGGTGGATCATTCACGGAGCGATAAGAGATTATGTAAGAACTGACATGTTCAGCTCCATGTTTAGGCTTGTCCCATTTTAGGCAAAGGCTATTGCAGGATATAATGGTTGCCTGCAGACCACTTGGCTGACTGGGTAGCTTGAATGCAGTTGTACACCGAGATCTTTCATACAAAAATATGAAATTAAACTCATCAGCAGTTTCACATTCTCTATTGGTGACGACGTACTTTACAGAGTCGTCTTGTCTGCTATGATTAGCAGCTACAAATTTTCTGAAGCATCGAAATTGCTGTCTCATTTCTTGCATGAGTATGTGATTTCTGTACCAAGGTTGTGAAGGTTTCTTAATCTGACTTACTTCCCTGCCATGTATGTAAGCCTCCATTTTTTCCAGTTGAACATCTCTTCCCCAAGACAACGCAAAGTCAAAGCAGACGACTGTCTCTAGATCATTGATAAAAACTTCAACTTCACCAGGCCCAAAGGCCAGATGAACTTGCTGCAGCTTCTTCAAATGCTCAAAATATGTGTCAAGAATTTTCACTTCGCTTTCTTTTTTTGAAATCCAAGAAGAGAGGGACTGACTACCGAAGGGCGACTGAGAGTTAGTCATAATAATTCTTGCAAGCTCTGCTTCATTAGTCTTCCCACAACGAACTTTAGGTAATAACGTTGCCAGAGTCTTTTTCAAGACAGCCTTATAACAATTTATCAGACTATTCAGATTTTCTAATTCTTTTTTCAGCGAAAAAAATTTGGAACATACCTCAGTTCTGATAAGGTCATTGCTCCGCATTGTAGCATCGTGCAGAGACTCCAAGAGATGGCGGAGTTCATCGATCAAACTTGAGCTAATGTCGCACGCTATTCTCTGTATTCTGCTGTCCAACTTGCCTAAAGGGTAGAGTAAAACCTTTTTAGGAACACTGTTTTCTTTTAGGAGCTCTGGTAGCTCGTGATAAATTGTTGTTGCATCATGAAATGTAGCTGGATACTTTGGTAAATTAAAATCACCATATAATCTGCACTGAAGATTTTCTTCACTTTTATCAGTGGTATCCATTTTAACAAAGCTAACTACTGGTTTTTTTAAGCCAGGGAGTTCTCCAACTTTTACCTTTAAAGTCCCTTGGATGTCTTTATTTTCACGACCTTTAACTTCTCTGTCAAAAATGAAGAACGCATCAGCACCATAAACTATGCCAGTGACAACGTGAGTAGCTATGTCTCTGTCAAAGACATCCTCATACTCAAACTTTCTCATAGCCAGCTGGCTCATGGTCAGCTGTTCAAACTTTGTAGTAGATTTGTAGTTGAGGGTAACACGAACTTGTCTTTTAGAAGATTTGTGGTCGTTAAGAAATTCTGCAGCACCCCCAACATTAACCATTCCACTAAGCAAACTGAGCTGTAAGCTAGCATCAACACCAAGGCAAGAAATCTTTTTGCTCAATGTATCTTCAGCTACGACCTCAAAATCAGAGGTCTCTAATGGTGTCTTAGACATGGCATTCCCGAGTGCTTCTGAACCCCAGAGGGTAACACCAGGAATCAGACTATCAGTACGACAATCATACAACATTCCAAGTTTAAATGGTCGCCCTAAACAGGGCTTCTCAAGGGTATCGACACATTTGACTACCGACAGAAAGTCATCAACAGACATTCTGGAATCAGCACAAAAAGTGCCACTAACTACAGGCTAGCCAATTATTTTAAGCAGTTATTTGCAAAGAATCGTACATTCAATGATCGGAAAGAAAAATACTGCAGCTGGCAATGTGTTGCAAGGTTTTGTCTAGTAGAGCAAGGTTATATTTCTTGCTATGTTATATAGTCCTTGTGCGGATACCTGTGTATGGAATAGAATTTTTTAACTTCACAACTGTTTGAAATAAAAATAATATAAGGTTGTTGCTGGAAAGCGGAAACGCTCGTGATACCACAGACGTTACTTTTAACAAACAAAGCTCGCCGTATCAAGTTAGAGCATAGACTAGATTTTGTGTTGCACAGAAGAGGTAACTTGACGCGCGCTACCAGAGAACGAGACGAGGTGCACGAAGAAACAAAGAGACTTTTCTAATTTTATTGTAGATGCAAAGTTATCGCTAGCTAACGTGCTTCGACTAGCATCTCTTCGCAATCCGATCATATTTATGAATATTAATTAGCAGCTGAATCCAGCTACTAAGAAGCTGATTGGTCAAATATGTCAATGAATTCATGAATATTAACAATGTGTGCTAAATCTATGGTGCTAGTAGCCTAGTACCCCTCATTCGACGCGCTCCGTCCCCTATCGCCACACCCCTCGAGTCGATAGAGGGTCCCAAAGCTCGCTAGACTAGTCACAACATTGACCATAAGTTTAGCTTTCACATTCTATTCAGCCAATAATCCGAAAAAGCACCCCAATTAAGCTATTATCCAAACAGAATTTGAAAAATCAAAACATTTTAAAAGGGGCTCACAGTACACAAGTAGGGAACAGCCTATACTAGCTTATACAAGTAGTATACATACAGGCACGAGCCACAGTTAAGTTTTGTTGTGTATAGTGCACATGTAGTTATGGATGCTGTTCTATTGTACAACATACATGCAGTCTAACAACTTAAGTTTTTAACAAACACAAGTAAGCTTCACTGTGTACTTACTGAGCCAAAAGTCTCTCTATGAACACCATTTCTGAGTTTCTATACTAAGGGTTAAGGCTACCGACTTGTCACATTCCTGAGTTTCAGCAGAGCTGTTTTTGCTTTTGGTGTGTTTTTTTAGATTATACACACGTACAATGCGTTGACTGTTTTTGATGCAATCGGTAAACACGTGATGATGTCCCTAATCTGGTCATTTAACTTGCCCCAAGGGTGACCGGTTACACTGTATAAGCTTTTGACAAACTAAAAGATGCATGTGAAGCATACAGTTTGTGTAACCGGCATACAGCTATCAGTTTGTGTAAGTAACATGGCTGCATGTATTATATGACACTGTATCTGTTAATGTTAGTATTCCATCAGTCACTGAACAGCGTTGTGCCCAAGTACTGAATAGTGGGCACCAAATGCATGATGAGTACACTATACATGTATAAGGATTCAAGATAGAACAAAAATCTAATACTATACATAAAGATTCTAAGACCTAACAATTCCAAATTCCTTATATAATTATATATTGGAAAGTTGCATAGTAATACACATGTTGAGTGGCGGAAATATCGTTGCGCTATTGAAGTTGTATGCTCTTTGGAACAATAAGCAGCTACTGAGATTCTAGAACAATAGTATGCAGGAATTTTAATGTATGTCGTACATAATAGACCATGCAGATGACTTCCCTAGGCATTCTCCAGCTGCATGGAGTGTCAAAATAGGCTAGGGTTTGAGTTTTGGCCTTTGGACGGCTCACAGTATCAAACTTCTGAAATCCATCGCTGGTAGGGTGGCCCTTTCAGCTAACATCTCGAAAAGTCTGGCATACTCCAATCTCATCCAGCAGCTCTCCATCAAGTTATGGTCTTTCAATGCCAAAATGATATTATTCAGACTGCACTCCTTGTCTCCCACTTTGCATTTTGCTTCTTCCTTTTTTGATTCTGTCTACACTAACCATTTATTAACTTAGAACTTTTGTTTGTCGCAGCCCTCTGGCGCTGCCTTTTATGTGTATTATTTTTATTGTACTTTTTGTATGATAATAGTCAGTCGCACGCATTATCGGCCGCGTACAAGCGCGCACTGCCTTCATGCGGTCGCGCCTGACATCAAAATTGCGTGAGTATCAAAAATTAAACTATACTGTACATGCAAGTAAGACTGATACGTGCCGTGCAGCAAAATCACTGAGTAGATACTTACCATACGGCTATCGGACTTATACAGGCTGTCACGGTAGGATAGACGTTGATTCCTGAGTTTCTACTCTGTAAAAGGTAGCCTGGCGCGGCAGGTAGCTGTACTGTGTAGGTGCGTACCGTTGTATTTATACTCAGATTGATCTGAATGCGTTATAGCATAATGATGAAATCTTCACGCATGCGCATAAAATTATTATTACGCGCAACATCATCATGGGCCCATGGGATACGCGCGTCGCATCAAACTAGCTACATGTAGCTCAAACGCTAGCAATGCTAAGCTAACTCAAGGCATGCATGCACCGCACGTTCAGCTTCTCTGCAGTCAGTGTGTGAAGTAAGAATTTAAACTGTAACACTGCAGAAAATTTATAGCACCACAAGGACAAAGGCTGAAATTAAATTTTGACCAATCTCAGGCTACGGTCCTACATGTAGTCTGTATGTGTCCTCCACCCCCACATGCTTAGTCAAGCATTCAGAAATTAATAATTATAACAATTAATACCAAGTGATCAATGTGTTAACAATAATATCCAAATTCTTAACATAGCCATGTCATACACTATTACCAAATACTATGGAGGAATACTACATTCTAAGTATAGTGCATGAAAACAGCTAGTTTTAGAAACTAAGAACTGCTTCTACCTCAACCTGTACATGTATCACAATGTTTTTGAATGGCTAAGAGGCCTATGCATATTTTCGCCTATGTATTAAGTATCCACATATTTAGAGAATAAAACCTGTGCAAATTTGAACATCTAAGAATTTAAACAGAGGCTTTGCTAAACCTTCATACAGCCACATTATAATTAATTCACTGTGTGTAGTAGCTAGCTGTGTACAATAATTGTTGTACTGATTCAGTTTGCACCTTACAAGATAAGACTTTCTAGCAGCAATTAAAAGCTAGTTTTTACAATGAGCCTGCGCACTCACCTACCTGTCTTCGTATTAGTGGAGCCATAGGGGGTAAGTTGGGCAGCAGGGAGAGCAGATGTTTAATATCGTGTCAAACAATCGGAGAAGAAAATACCGAATTAAAATTTATTCTAACTTACTGTGTACGTGCCAAAAATAAAGAATTAACTTCTAAAAAACGAGATTGTTTATTCAGCTGTGCTTACTCTAAGTACTCTGTAATGTTTATTAGCAAATACTAGTTTAAATGGAGGAGGAATGAAGGAAGACAGTAGAGCACAGAATATGCCATTCGCACGATCTTCAGGAAATTCCTTATCATAAACCTGAATCAATGAAAACCAATACTCAAAAATTGACAATCAATTTCTAATTTTTTTTAGTGTGATCATGTTCAAATGTGAGATACAGTGGAACACACGAAGAGAGTAGAAAGATGTGTTTTTGTTTCCTATCTCAGAAATTAATTGACTATTTACATGCTCTATCCTTACTGAAGCTCATGAAGTATATGGCTCCTCATCACATGACATGCACATGACACAAATTAGCGCTCTCTATGTGCATGAAGTAGAACACGTTTGGTTAATAATCTCGGCAACTGTTGGTAGTTAAGAGATCATAAAAGATATTTGAACTGTGCTCCAGTTAAGAAAATATCAAAACACATTTTTCTGCTTTCTTCGTGTGTTCCACTGTACTTATATAGCTACTATGGTTAGTTACCTCATGAAAGGCACAGCCTGGTCGATATTGTCTGTGACACCAGCTATCTTCTACAATGACATAATCAGCTTGTAAGTCACGCAGGGTAGCATGGATAGTAGCAGAGCTACGTCGACTGTATACAGTGTAGATCTGCTTGGTTCTCTCTCTGTGGGTTGAAAATGAGCAAATCTGTCAAAGATATTTCCCAACCTAATGCCAGCGTCTTCGTAATGGGGATGGTTAATAATTGGTCTACCAGTAGCAAGCTTCACAGTAGCCATTGTGGGCATCACTCCGGCAAAAGACGAACCTGAAATGCAAAGTTACTTGAATCCTAAATAGCAACCACAGTAGTGTATCCATAAGGCACCTTTTGGTGTGCTACTGTTAATCCATAACACCTGTAGTGTAAAAAATAAAGAAGTATTAAAATTATGTGGTATAAGTTACCAATGCTTACCAATTCTTCCATTTCTGGGTGGTTAAACTCTCCTGTAACTGACTACAAACACACACACACACACACACACATCTTAATCTGATCACTGTACAGTATTGCTCACTATCTGACCACTGAGGTTCCATAGACCAGTTACAGAAGCCATTACAATAACTCCGCCTACCAACCACTTACGTTGACGACCAGACAGCATCCACATAACCTAAACAAAACAATAACTAACGTCACAGCGAGAGGTCTACTCTTAACCCTTGGGTCACCAAAATAAGCTAAGGGTTTTGTACAAAGCTCAATTTCTATTCTGGTAACACAATGTAAGTTTTCGTTGCATCGTGCCGTGACCTCTGTGTATAGTGACCTTTTTGCTACAGAGCAGTCCAGCTGTGACAGTGAGGTGAGGAGTCAGGAACAGCTTCAACCTCATGATCAACACAGCCAGCACAGCAAACAACAGCGACTGAATAACATTGTAGCACATCTGTATAAAGGCATTATAACATCAAGTGCACCATTATGACACATGAAACACAAACCTCCGGTAAATGTTCATTTTCAAGAACTCTATAAAACATAGTTTTGTTCAGGGTTTTATAGATGATAGTGCAGTAATCTTACTTGTTACTATCAGCAGTACTAGCCTTAGAGTCACTAGCATCAGTAGTAGTAGAACTAGTGGACACTATCCACAGGTTAGTAGCCAGGTAATACAGTACCTACACAGTCATAATTGTTGAGATTTATAAAACTCAAAAATTTATGCGAACCTGGTAAATAACTATTAATGAAGTGACCACACCCACTGGAATCAGGAGAGTAAGACAGAGCTTGCCAGCATAGCTCAGTGAGAGGAAGTCAAACTCTAAAGCACATGTGTACAGTTGAGTGTGAAAGTCCGAATAGGATGTGAATTTTGACAATAGCAAAGCACCAATATGGCTCTATAAGAAAAGAAAAAATATTACATTATAACATGAGTGGAAACGGCACAGAACTTGCTTTACAGCATCACAACATGCGTCCCTACATAGCCAGCGACTCTTGACTGTAAAGTACATGGTTCACAGCTTACACGCGATACTGTGACAATTGTTTGTTCACAATTTTTTTTGACGTGCAGTGTATAAAGATCGAGGGGGTCAAAAATGCTTGAAATCATGCATCATCATCGTATATGCTGCCTGGTCAAATCACCGCTGAAATCATAGCATTCTCGTATGCTTATAATTATACTAACACCCATACTCAACTAAATTCTGAAATCATAAAAATCTTTAAAAACCCTTCAGAGTAGATAACAAAATGTTAGATAAGTGAAATTCATGAAATGCAACCTACGTCATCATCAGCTCCGATTAGTCTAGATATCGCTGTCTTCAACAGTACAGTACCAGTCGTCCAGAACAACACTTCAAGTACCTATAATGAACAAGATGTGTGACATGGCTGCTAGCAGTTCGTACAGCTTACAGCACTTAGCAGGAGCAACCTGACACAGTTGAACAACCACCGAAACTGTGTAACAATCTAAAGAAAATATCAGTGTAGTAAAATTCTTTAGCACACATGGTCAACAGGGTTCTCGCTAGGATTAGGAAGCCAAATGGATCAGTAGCTATTATACCCACACCACAGCATCTAATATACTACTTCGAATACCTGTCCCAGTGGATAGAAGATGATTACTTGTTTATACACATGTAAAAACACCAACTTATCCTAATACCCAAATGGATCACAGTGAAGCCTAAACCAAATGGATCTAGGAAAACCAAATGGTGTGATCCATTCAATAACTGCCTAGCAAGAACCCCGATGGTCAATTGTGCTGACACTTTCGCAAAAGTTTTGGTGTTAGAAATTTCGTCATCCATTCTTGTGACGAAAATCAAAGCATGGTTAACATGCAGCGACGAAAATTAAATAATCTGAAAATAAATATTTTTATAGACAATCTACTCATCAATGGGATAGCAGTCTACAACTATAGCACAGCTTACCAGACTAACGAGCAAACCAGCTGCAAAGTAAGACGAAAGTAGGAGAACATTTCCAAACTGAATCACGATGTTGACAACCAATGCGGACTATACAAAGATCAAAAATAATGAGTAATTTCATGATTCACTTACAAAGAGAGATAGGACTATTCCAATGAACTTATGTTTGGGTATCAATCTGATCGTGTAGATAGCAAATAAACCAGCTACCTGTGACAATAGATAGAGAAATCACAAACAATCCAGAATTGCCCGATGAAAAAGATCAGCTTGCATGAACACACCTGTGTGAGTAGAGTGAACTGTGCAAACTGTAAGAGAAGAATACTCAGTGAATAATAGCACAGCCGTCATATAGTTGTACAGTACCTGCCAAGGTATCATAAATGCTACAGACAACACAGTCAACAACAGGTACCAAAGAATGCCCACTTTCTTCTCCCTAGGTACAGATACGTGTATGTTATCCACGAGCTTGTTTGTCTGTACCTCAGTATGTGAGTGACACACAGCAGTTGCAGAGGAAGAAGAGGCATTGAGAAACTTTCTCTTAATGGTGGAGTCCACATTACACGTGTTGCCTACTCAGATAAGTGATGAGGTAATGAATTTTGAATTCATGTGTAAACTAACTTCCCCATGGTTATAAAAAAACATGGCTGCAGAGAGAGCACCACCTAATACACTGTCACTGAGGGAATGGAGTAACTTAACCAAGATGCATTCACTACATACAGACCTGAGGTAGGATGATAGCAGGAATATACCAGCTGGTAGAAGTGCATTGAGCGCAAAGATGCAATAGACATAGAAATAGACCGGTTCGCCAAATCCTGCAAAATATATTATTATGACTTGTAATGATTATTATTTTTCATTTTATTGAGCTTGTAACGTTGAATAGTTCCTAAACAAAAACTTAATAGTCTACAAATCAAGCCCAACTGTAGCAAAATTTTTCATAAATGTAGAAATTTTACGCATGAATAATCTCATTTTTTAAATGGTGCCCTCAAGTGCGAAAATTTTCTATACATTTCAAAAGTTTACATGGTCATCTGGACAAAAAAACGCAATTTTTTTTCACGTTTACGGTATTCAAATAACACTCGCAGTACAGTAAATTGGGTGCTTACCTGAGCACGTGTCCACAGGAGGCAACCCATAGCCTCTCTTGATGGTATAGCAAGTTGTACCAGTCACTTTGACACTTTTCAGTACAGCTGCAAGACCACGATAACTTGCACCCAGTACCACCTGCAATTAGTATTGGTAAGACATGATAAAATCAGTCATTTTTCAACGTGTTTTCTCGCATTTACATCACATGACATACTTCTATGCAAGCACTTTGATAGTATCAAACTTGGTATGCTCAAATTTTGACTTGGTATGGCCAAATTTTTATAGTATCAAACTTGGTACGCTCAAATTTTTATAGTATCAAACTTGGTATGTTCAAATTTTGTGATAAATGAGGACTTACCTCTGGGTAAAGATTGAAGCGTTTCAGTGTGTTAATAGTAGAAGGATACTCCGTCATGTTGTCATTCAATAGCAGCTGTAATCCACTGGTAAACAATGGAGCCTCAACTAACGTCTTGTAGTACGAATAATACAGTCCCTAGAGCCAGGTGAGTTGAAAATGTGTGGTAAAGTAGACAATGACAGGCTGACCATTTCAGTTCTAAAGGAGAGTTCTCTTTCCAGCGGAGACAGGTGAGTGAAGAAACGATCATTTTCAAACAAGTGGTACAAGTGTTGGCTGAAACACATAAAATCGATACACACCTGATCTAGCACTGTGACACTCTGTTTTACCTGTGTATTGCTCCTATCAGTAACCCTGAGTAATAAAAAAACAGACATGCATTATGCAGGTGAGGTGGCTTGTAATTTTACTGTACAAATACAAGCTAGCTTGCTTGCTTGCTCACAACGCGTTATGTATACTGCTTTCCAAGTTACAGGCTAAGCCCGCTGAGCTACAGAGCTAGCTTCAGCGCTAACCTACTCCCAGCAGAATCAGACTCCGCCTTGTGATGATGGCGTCCTTGCTCTCCAACGAGCTAGCGCTGCCGCTACTGCGCGTGTGAGCGGAGTCTTGGCGTTTCTTCTTTGCCAGTTTCGACTTGGAGCGACCAGAAGACTGTCTGTTCCTCGTATTCGACTGGTCCATAGCGCCAGGCTAGAAAGAAACGGAACTGACTGGGACAAATCACGTGTTAGGTGGTATGTCCCGATAATAATAAATAAAAATTAATTAGTTTGCTATTGAAAGTGACCGGCTAAAAGCTTGGCTTCGTCCTCCATTTCTTGGAGACTCCTAAACTTTTTCACTTCTACAGATTCGCTCTCTTTATCATGACGCTGCAGCTACAGACAGCAATACAAATGATCAGTTATTTTTATCGAATATTTTGCAAACCTCTTCATAAATATCGTCATTTCTTTGAAAGTCTCCTGGTCTCCTCGGAATGATATGGACATGAACGTGTTCCACAGTTTGACCAGCATCACGACCATCCTGTAGAATATCAAAATGCCCTGTAACTTAGTTGCATGGCCGCTATGCAAACAAGCACTGTTCATTTCACATTTTACACTGCAGTAACAGATTTAGCTAGATCATAAAATTCAACAAGACAAAATAATAATTTTTTTACTGCTGTGGGCATATGAGATGCATTCTTATCACTCAACTTGAACTGCAATTGTCAGACTGGTAGCATTGTACAATTTCTCTATCACTGGCGCTATCCGATGAACACTGGTGAATAGATCAGATACTTCCTGTGGAGTGAGCCCACTAAAACGAGGAACAACACGCTTGCTGCTGACAAGCACGTCTAGTTGCAATGACAGCTGAGAAAATTAGACTGCCGACACTCGATCGGACCATAGTTTATACTGGCCGACCAACTTCATGACAATACAAATCAACCTTAAGTTAAGGATACGTCCAGGTACTATGGGCTTTCTGTTAACGAAAGCATAACTGAGGTGAGTCTGTAGGAACACCACGGAGACGCTAATCACGTTTCTTCCAAAATGGACCGCCATGACTTTTCCGGATTTGAGCTCCACCCACACTTTGCAGTGTCACACAACTTAATCGGCTTTGGAGGTATCACCTTTATCAGAATATAGTCTAGCATCAGTGACACACCTAGCTAGTCCAGGCTACAGCTTCAGAGTTGAGACAGACGTTTTTTACTAGCACTATTATGCATGTGACCATTATCTATCATGTGGCACAAGAACAGTGCTCGTAATATTTCAGAGTTCACAATCTCTTTTCCAAACCTTTCTCCACTTTGACATCTTGCAGTATCAATAATTATAACCTGGCTTAGCCTTAGAGTAGACTACCTAATCTCAAAATGATGGTCAGACAACGTGCAATGCAGAAAACATATTTTACGAAAAAATTAATCATTAATTAGATAGCCATGCTCAGGCCATGCTTATAATTATGCATACATGGCTCTTGTTCAAAAGCTAAAGCTTTATAATTCAAGTACGTACAGGTATAGACGTGTATTGTTTGAAAAATACAACTTGACTATCATAGGAACATGTTATTGAAAATCATCATTTGATCAAATCATAATTAATAATTTAAGTCCTCAGTTGTTCTACATAAAATTAAACACTCTAATCATAATTCAAAAAAGGAAGGAGAAAAAAACAAAAATAAACTCAAAAGAACTACACAAAACAAACAATAAAAACAACAAAAAAACTAAAGCAGATCAGGTAAAGGAGATAAAGATTACAAGTACCTATAAGTCAAAGAGAGCGTTTCCTTCTTGAATAGCCATTGATAAGGCTGCTTAAGGTATTTCATGCTTAACTAACATTTA
This sequence comes from Haliclona indistincta, assembly GCA_964017065.1. NCBI lineage: Eukaryota > Metazoa > Porifera > Demospongiae > Haplosclerida > Chalinidae > Haliclona > Haliclona indistincta. Next base: position 11,479,413 of record OZ024790.1, read on the forward strand.
CAACAATTACTGTTTTAATCACTCTAATTGGTCAGGATTTGTGAAATGGATTCAATTTATTGAAGAGGCTTCTCCACATACTCTTTTCTTCCACTGTTTCTTCCACAAAAAGGGGACTCTGTTGTCTTTTGGGATTCTTCATCAACTCTGAAACGATCTCGGCTTGTCTTCGAACTCCTTGTAGTGCTTGTATCCTGTCTAGATAACGAGGTTTAGCTTCAAGCTTTTCAGATTCAATCAAAATATCAATGTATTCAACTTCTGTAAGATGATTAGGCCTCAGTGCTATCTCTTGCAAGCGTTCTATGCTGGTACGTACTTGATCTATTTTACGCAAGACAGCCATGTTCATTTTATCCAATTCCTTTTTCATTTCTATAATCACATCTTCCACTTGCTCTTTATTGGACATAGCTGACTCGAATCGCTTCTTTAGCTCCTGGGAAGTTCTGGTTTCCAATCCATCATAAAGCTCAAATCGGTAAGGATTATTAACATGCACCTTCCATGAGCAATTACCAGGACAGACACCACATTCAGCACTACGGGTATCTCCATTTCTGCTCATTGCTGAGCATTTATATTTGTCATCATCATTAGCATAAATGCAATTGTCATGACAAGTATAGTTACATGTGAGGCAGTTTGTGGTGTATTTTCCTCTTCGAAGATTAATCTTTCGCTGCTTGGTTACTTTGACTTGGTAAGTAAAGTCTTTATTGGTGAGAATATCGGCTTCTCGATCTCTTAGCATTTGTCTCTCTTGGCGTAACTCATCAATCTTTGCCAAACCCGCAGTGATTTGTGGTTGCAATCCCTGAACAGCTATTTCTAGTTTGTCACGCTCATGCATAACTTCTCTGGTTTGTTGAAGACTTTGAGCTTTTGCTGTTGAAAATCTGCTGAAAAATTCATCAAAGCTCTTAACCCCCATTTTCCAGAACATGCTATCAAATTCATCATCTTGTGATGCTTTCGCTGCAAATAGTGCAGAATTGTTGAATTTAAAGAATGCCTTTGAGGGTACATTAGCAGCCTTTACTGCATCAAGGACAGGAGGTCGCATTCCATCAGCAAAAGTTATCATCAGAAAGATATTGCCAGCTACATCTTTGCCAAAAATAGAAAGAATAGAGTCAAATACATATCGTTGTGTCGGTGTCAGTCTCGCCAAGGGGGCTTGAGTGACAAAACCAATCCCATGTAGCTGATCGATACCTTCAGCTCCAACAATAGAAAAAAGTTCCTTGATCTGGCTGACAATATACTTGTCTCTGTCTAGTCCTTCGGTGTCACCAAATCCTGGAGTGTCAATGACTGTAAGAGTGTATTTAAGAGAGGAGTTGTCTTTGTAGAAAGTATAGGCAGTGATGTTCATTGTCTGGCTTCTAGACTGATCTTGTGAAGTTTTTTCTGCAATTAGCTTGAAACGGAAGTCATCTTCCCAATGAACACCCATGATGTAGTTGGCCATGCCATTTATCAGAGTAGTTTTGCCAGCTCCAGTGGCTCCTATTACCATGAGTACCTTGTGTGGAACACCCAGGTTGTGTTCAAGACATTTGCATGTATTGTTGGCACCATAAGATTTTGACTTTTTAGAATTAGGAGCTGATGGTCCAACATGAACCTTAAGAATATCGTGCTTTTTCATGACACAATGTGTTGGTAACAGATATGTCGGAGGATTGCTTTCTGGAATTGGGTCAAGACCTTTGTAAACCTTAGCACCCCAAGGCATAGTCTTTGCTTCAAATGGATCACTGAGTTCACTATATGAACTAGTTCCAGCAGAAGTTACTGCAGCAATTTGAAATACATACTGCTTATTCTGAGCAGCATAAAAAGAGATATGTTCTGTGAGACTGTCGGTCACCAGAGAATGCCAAATATGGGGTTGTTCATCAGTTTCTTGATACAAGATGGAATAGTACTCAATGCCAGCATAATTCGGTCTCAGCCAGTTCACTTTAAAGTGTTTGTAACTCCTATTGGAGACAGTAGGCTTCCCTAATGGTGGAGGTAGCTTAGTTTCTATTGGATCAGTGAGTTCACTCTCAGGACTACTTCCCACAGCAGTTTCAGCTCTCACCTTGAAAAAATAGACCGTTTTTTGTTCTAGTCTAGTCAAGCTGTACCTCCCTATAGGTGAAGATAATCTGTAAGAATTCCAGTTATCATCTGGCTCATCCACTGTGCGAAAGAAAATTGTATAGCCCTTGACAGTGTCAGCACCATGTACGGGCTCATCCCACGTCAACTCAATGCTGTTATGAGTTATTTCAGTAGCACAAGGCTTACCAGGCTGACTAATAGGCAATGGAGTTTCGATTAAGTCGCTGGGGTCACTTTCTGGACTAGATCCTGCAGCAGATTCAGCTCTTACTGTAAAGATATAAGTTGTTTTTGGAGTAAGTTGAAAGAGATCGGCACACTCTTGTGGTTTAGATACTGTGCTTGATTGAATTGGCGTACCATCAGGAGAGTGAAAAGTAATGGTGTATGACTGAACAAGTTCAGCTCCGCGTTTAGGCTTTTCCCATGTCAGTTGCAGACTGTTATAGGTTACATTAGAGGCTTGTGGTTTGCTAGGCTTATCAGGAGGCATTGTAGTAACACATTCTTTACTCTCTTGACTACAACCTGGAGTGGTTTCTGCTCTTACTTTTAAGCAATAGGTTGTTCCAGGAACAAGACCGGCCAACACACATTGCTCCTCAGCATCTGTGGCTGTCTGTGAAAACCACTGATCTGATGGATCGCTCCTGGAGCGATAAAAGAGTGTGTAGTAGTTGACACTAGCAGCTCCATATTTGGGTTTTTCCCATTTTAACAGAAGGCTATCACAAGATAGGACAGATGGCTGCAAACTACTTGGTTGATCTGGTATCTTAAATGCAGTAGCAAATGCACTTTCATACAATAAAACAAAGACAAACTTGTCATTTGTTTCTTCAGCAATATCAATGTCACTATTAGTGACAATGAATTTTATAACATCACTTTGTTTGGTGTGATTAGCATTTACGAACTCTTTAAAGCAGAGAAACTGTTTTCGCATCTCTTGCATGAGAGGCTTGTTTCTGTACCAAGGTTGTAAAGAGGTATTCAGATTTTCGACACTGCCACGAAGATAAGCTTCCATTTTCTCTAAGTAAACATTACTTGTCCAAGATATTCGAAAGTCAAAGCAGAGAACTGTCTCTATTTCAAGATCATTGATGAAAACATCTACTTCACCAGGCCCAAATGCTAGACAAATTTTTTCCTGCTGTTTCAAGTGTTTCAAATATCCAGCGAGAATTTGCACCTCGTTCTCTTTTTCTGAAATCCAAGCAGAGAGAGATCGACGGCTGAAGGGCGATTGAGAATTGCTTTTAAGAATCTCTGCAAGCTTTGTCTCATCCATTCCACCACCACGAACCTTGGGTAGCAACGTAGCCAGGGACTTCTCTAAGTCAGTCCTGTAGCCATCAATGAGATCATTTAAATTCTCGAGTTCATCCTTTAGACCATGAAAGCTAGAACACACGTCAGTTTTCATAAGGTCATTGCTACGCATTGTTGTTTCATGAAGTGATTCCATGAGTTGGTGGAACTCATCGATCAGCCTGGTGCTAATTTCGCTTACCATCCTTTGTGCTCTGCTGTCTAACTTGCCAAGAGGGTATAGCCAGACTCTTTTTGGAACACTTTTTCCTTTCAAAAGCTCTGGTAGCTCTTGATAAACTTTGGCTGCATCACGAAATGTTGCTGGGTGATTTTGAAGAATAAAATCTCCATAGAACTTGCAATGAAGCTTTTCCTCTTCATCCTTACCAGCATTATCAATGTCAATGGAGATTTCCCCTTCACCTGGCAGCTTTTTTAGGCTAGGTAGTCCTCCTACCTTTACCTTCAATTTTCCATAGATGCTTTTAACATTTTCACCACTGTCTGCTTCTCTGTCAAAAACAAAGAAAGCATCAGCACCATAAACCATGCCAGTGACAACGTGAGTAGCTATGTCTTTGTCGAAGACATCCTCGTACTCAAAATTTCCTAACTGATCCATTGTCAGCTGTTCAAACGTGGTAGTTGATTTGTACTTAAGAGTAACACGAGCTTGATTTTTGGAGGATTTGCGATCATTAAGAAATTTTGCAGCACCCCCAACATGTACCATACCACTTAGCAAACTGAGCTTTAAGCTACTATCAACACCAAGATGAAAAGTCTTCTCCTTGAGGGTGTCTTCGGTAATGACCTCAAAATCAGATGTTTCTAAAGGTGTCTTAGACACAGCTGTTTTAAGTGCTTCTATACCCCAAAGGGTTACACCAGGTATCAGACTATCTGTACGACAATCATAGAGCATTCCAAGCTGGAACGGTTGCCCCAAACAGGGCTTCTCTAAGGTGTCAGCTCGTTTGACTGTTGAAAGACAGTCATCAACAGACTTGAAAGCAGCCTGAAGACTCATCGTTCTAAGGCACTATAGTTTTACCTCATGCAAAGATGCGGATGTCGTAAAGAACATCAAAAGGCAATAAACAAGAAAGACGTGAGTGCTAGTGATTTAATATTTGCACTTGATGGAGAGATTCACAGGGATATTGTGCTCAGACTTGAATTTATACCTGTGTATACAGATAGAACCAATGAAACAATTCCCTTTTAATATTATAATTACTGCAAGCACACATCAAAATAGGGTGAAACAAACCCAAAATAGGGAACACGTGCAATACAAACCCACATCATGTGTTGTGGTTGGGTATAAAGCTAATACCGTATAGTGGGAATTTGGGAAATTGTCGTGGGCTAAATTTTCGCAAATCAAGCACTCCAGTTTTTTCGCGAGTTATATAGCTGCATAAAGCTGAAAATAACGTAAGCTTGGTATCCATTATCCAAGAGCATGATTGCTCAGCTATAGTCTAATTCTACGTAAAGTTGCAAAAACCAGGAGTATGCCATTTGTTTTGTCGTCACGTGATCGTTTCTATTGTCTCTTTGTGCTGAATACCTACATCTGTGATTCTATTGTGTGAGGTAACAGAGGTATAGTGTCCTCTAAGTATAGGTTAGAGACCGAGGCCAAGGGATCTACGCGTTATAGAAACCCGAGATGAGTCTAAAACTTTGAGTCTAAAACTTTCTCACCTGTATAGATTTTGTGTAATTTTGGCCTTGTTTAGGACCGTACTGTAGTTTGCATGATCATCAAGCACCCGCTTTACAGCATAATGATAGATGAACTAGTTACCCAACTGTTTGCCAAGTCTTTTTCTTAACTAACAATAGCAGTTTTTATTGCCTAAAAATAAATGATAATTGGTGTTTTCCAACAACAGCCACTGAACCGCTGATATCTTCGAGATGAAATAAGGCATGTGTTCCTTACTTTACACACATACTCTAGATGGATGTATCAACTCTCTCACCAAATCATATAACTGTAGTTTAATTTTTATGACAAAAACATTTCATGTAGGTGAAATGTGGTAAATTGGAATGTTTAGACTGGAAGTACTGTACATCATTTGTTCTTGTAATAACAATGTTATGGCTTGTTATGAATGCACTTTCACTAAGTAAACTGTGGTCTATCTGTTCACGGAAGGACTCTATCTGTTCACAGAAGGACTCTATCTGTTCACGGAAGGACTCTATCTGTTCACGGAAGGACTCTATCTGTTCACGGAAGGACTCTATCTGTTTGTGGAAGGACTCTACAGCAAATAGACCGTCGGATCTAATAAATCTGATTGGTCAACAACATTGAGCTATACTCTAAGGCATAGATATGACAGTTTTTTGGATGAGTAGTATGGATACCAAACACATGTTTGACATCAGACTAGTTGTACTAGAGTTGAGCTGATGCTGTGCTGGGCACTTCGGTCGCTGCATTTACATTGCGCATTGTTTTACTGAGCCAGAGTTAATCAAGAAGGTAGTTACTTGCTGTTTACAAGGGTGTGGTATTATGCCAAATTTCTACCCTGCAAGCTTCTCTAACTCCTACAGGTAATTCAATGCCAAAATACAATTGAAATAGCTGCGCACTAATATAAAACTCGACTTGCAGGACCGTGTGTCCACAACTGAGATCAAAATGGCAAATATACAGTAGTTGTAATGTAAACAGAATCGTTATAATTGCGTGATTGCGCACGATGATAATAAGCCTTTCCCAATAAGCCAATGGAATGTATGGGTGGAGTAAATTAAACGTGACGTCACTTCTGGAGTCTCACTGCTGCTCCACTAGCGGCTGTAATGTATGGGAGTGATTGAGAAAATGGACAAACTTTGGGCTCAGCCTACTCAAGCTGGGTTTTGGGTAACTTTGAGTGCCCAAGCCTGGCTATTAATAAGAACTAGAATCAGCACGATCGTGATCTAGTTGAATGATGAAAAAGTGATGCCAGACATAGCTGTACAAGAAAATAAAAAGATTTCTAACGAAATCAAAAGGATGTAGGGATAAAGAAATCTGTTACTGGTCCACAATGTAAACCAACAAGGAGCAAGCATGGAATGGTAACACGATTGACTTGCTAACAGACCATAGATCCCTACATCAGTGGCTGTACATAACATTTTCACTATACTATAATTATTTTGTCACAAGCTAAATTCAATTCAATGCATGTCAGGTGTCAGCCAATAGCAACTAGCAGAACTGCTGCAGTCAGCCACTGATGTAGGGATCTATGGTCTGTTAGCAAGTCAATCGTGTTACCATTCCATGCTTGCTCCTTGTTGGTTTACATTGTGGACCAGTAACAGATTTCTTTAGCCCTACATCCTTTTGATTTCGTTAGAAATCTTTTTATTTTCTTGTTTGTGTCCTTTTTTCTTTTACAGTGAGTTTCAAATTTTTGGTGCAGTTCGAATTCAGCAAGATAATGTATCTATTTTTTGTTTCAATCATTGGTTTGGTTTGCTTTCTTGATAATTGCTTTTTAACTTGTAGCTCCTATAAATACTGAAACTAGCTTATGCATTCATGCATGCTGCAGCCTGGATGCACAGCATACGAGCCCCGCTCACTCTGGTTTAGAATTTTCTGTATGGCTGTGATACTATCTGGCAAGCGGCAGAACGGTGATACTACACGAGCTTACTCTGTGAGTTGTTCTTCGAAGACTCCAGACGCCAATATGCGCTCTCCATACGGCGATACTCTACAAGTGTGTTTGGTCACGTGAGTATTACGTAATCACAATACTGGCGTCAAACACTTAGCTGACAACTGTATCGTGATCGTGAGCTCGTCAAATGTATATCGTCGTTTCGCTAAAAACTAAGTTCAAAAGGCACATGCCAGGAGAATTTCACGACTGTTCGTGGGTGTTTTGGTCTCGGCACTGCCCGCGTAAAGGCGCTAGGCGAGTGGAAGAAAGAAAGAAGAAGAAAACGAAGATGACGAAAGTCGATTTTCACCGTTTCCAGGTTCGTCACTTTAGTAACAATTTCGAGCAATCTCCTTGCTACTGTAAGATGGGGCAACGCCAGAGAGCAGATCTAAGTGTTTTTGGACGTACACAATTCATCACCAGGCGAAATATCAGCGTTTGAACGCTAATACATTGTATGTAGCCGCCATATTCTTTTCTCGTTCATCCCTACATAGGGAGTCACTACCGTGCCTCCCTAATAACTGGAACGAACGCATTCTGAAAGAAGCACAGTTTTGTGGAAGTGCCAACAATGTGTGAACAGTTCTGCTTTGTCGGTGTAGAGTGTTAGCACACAGTAGCGCGGCGTGTTGGTAGCCATGAACAATGGTTGTTTACAGCGGGAAGAACACTAGTACAGCTTGCTACAACGTTCAGCAGAAGTGCAGTAGTATGCAGAGCCGGCAGTCATTGTCGTTAGTAAAGTAAACAAAAACAAGTGAACGCTACATCATGCATCTGTGTACCCTGCAGCACTGGTTGTCAACGTAGAATGCGTGTGAATTTCATAGTAACAAATAGCCAAAGTACAGTAGCACAGTTTAAAAACTTTTAAACAGTACGCGCAGTCTAAAGTTCGCCTATTTTCTCAATCACTCCCATACATTACAAATGGGACTTCGAAATTTAATTCACGTTTGATTAATGCTTAAGGGAGCTTGGTACTAATTAATATTCATAAGGCGGTGCCGATGCTATCGATTTTCAGATGTAAAGCAGCTATGAAAACATCGCTAGCTGCATAACAACACTATTAGATGTACTCCAAGTTTTAGTGAGAAAGCTTACCGGAAAGGACCGCCAGAGGCGTGACAAAAACCACACCTACTCGTCCGAAGAACTTTTCAGCAGAGCATGCCAGGTTGCTGAAACCACGTTTCTAGCTATGGCTATCTCAGGAGCGTATAAGGAGAAGGAGCGTGTAACTAACAGAAATATCGGAGCCTAAAGTCCGCCGCTTGCGCTGCAAAAACCTTCCTTATAAGGAAGGTTTTTGCAGGCCGCATAAGACGGCGACCATAGCTCTGGCTGAACGCTTGCTTGTTTTAGCCGGAGACGGGCAGGACGAGACGTGGATGAATGTATAGGTAGGAAATAGCGAGCCACAACGCGCAAAGAAAGGCCCAAGTTCCAAGTAGCAACAGCGCACGGCGGCGGACTTTAGGCTTCGATATTACTAAGCGTATACGGTAGTTGAACGCTCCTTCCCCTTATACGCTCCTGCTATCTCGACACGAGGAATCTTGTAACGGAGAGCTTTTGGCAGTACAGCAGCGATGAACAGTACTTAGGTAAATTACCTTGGCTGTTGAGTACGCAATTCGAAAAACTAGTGTTGGTCACATGTAGATGACGATCTTGGCGCTGTATAAGCGTACTCAAAGACTTCATGCTTGAGTTTTATAATGTTTTGTGCTTTCCCAGCACGTACAGCGGTTTCACAACTTCTTGCAATGTAAAAGCGTCAACCATAGAGCATAAACCATGTTCAATCTGAATCACGCAATGTAATAAACCTTCCAAATAAGGCACGGAGCACACTTTACGGTTTTGTGGCTACGGTTTTGTGGCTATTTGTGGCTACTAAAATTGCTGTACACGAAGTACAGCATGCTACAAAGCGTGTGCAGCAGTTTTCTGAGATCTTGCAATACTATTCCATCAAGCGTCGCACGTACGCATGTTCGTAACTCTGCTTGTGAGAAGAAGACTGTGTACGCCCGCAGAGAAGTTAGAAGTAGACATCTACTACAACCTTCTACCATGATTTGAGCTGCCTAGCTGTCACAATGGCTCTGAGATTCCTCTTGAGATCACATTGAGCTAGCCTCGTTCCCAGGCCCTTTTTCTCTAAAGAGCCTGGTACAGAATGCCTGCGCATGCTACATTTGCCCCACTTTCTGGGACAATTGGATATTCTTGTTACATGTCCGTGACAAGCAAGTACTTTCTTTGGCGCGATCATAGACGTTCAGCAAGCACTGCATTCTTTGCTAGCACTTCTTCACACTCGCAAACGTCAAGGAATGCGTGTAAGAGCTTTCTGAGCAGTAGTTTGCAAGAACAAAATCTCGTGAGTTATGTCTCCCCGCCCCTTAATCATCTCACCCACGTTATCACATTTTCATTGCCACTTAAAATTGTTAATATGCGTCCATGCGCAGACAGTCTGTACCAGGCCCTTTTTTAAAGAAAGGGACTGGGTACGAGGCTACACATTGCACATGCACAGTCCTCGTTTAAGGTCAGCTGTTGAAGGTTGAATGATCTTTGCAAGATCTTGGAAAAAAGCTGTAATGACATTCACAAACGTATACAGATATTCACAACCGCATAGTGATATTCACAAGGTACCGAATGCCTTATGAATATTAATGATGACCTAGCACCCATTCCATTGCCGTTACTGGGAAAGGTTTAATGAAAAAACCCTACTATCAAGCGATCAAGAAAGCTATACTGGTGATATCAAGTGACCAAGGTCCAAGGCCAAATTTTGGACAATCATGACTTTGAACCTGGCCATAGACTGAGGACACCCCTTGTACATGTAGTGGGTGATGGTGCATGGGTGGGGTCAGCTGCTTAGCTGCATCACCATAAATAACACATTTATCACATGTTCATAGATTTTGCACTATATTAACAGATTGGAAAATAGCGGAAACTCACTATAAACAAGTCGTACATTTAGCTTATACACTGTCACCAGCCGAAGATGGGCCGCTACGGTTACGGTCACTGGTCAACGCCCTGAGTGATTGCGAGTCGGATACTGTACGTAGGGAAAGACAAATTACAGTCATGGAATTAATTCTTACGATCGTGGGTACCTGATGTTTCTATACTAGTACGAGTGTTTCCTGAAGACGTCTTGAGTCGAATAAGTCGATAAAACATCGATGTTTTGCGGTAACATGAATAAAAAGGTACCGACGGGGTACCGATGACATAATGAATTATTATGACGTTACATCTATGTATCTCAAAATAGCCTCCATAACTGCTTTCGTCGAAATTCGTGCATTTGCTTAGCTGTACACGGTCTGGTATGCTTTCACGAATTGCTGAGTAATTATGTTGTATAATAATAATCGTTCTGTTTTTATTATCATTGCCGCTCGGCAATGATATGTAGGGATGACCGCGATTTAAGATGGCGGCTACTCATGTGTGAAAATGAGTTATCGCACATATCTCTATACTGTTTTACATTTCTACTGTACCTCTAAGTGGATCTGATAGCTTAGTACGCTGCTCTGTACTGAGGGTGGGGTTAGTGCATGTTAGACTTGGCAAAAGATAAAATACAAACACCATAAAAATACAAAAATTCTACACAGCACTAGCTAAGAGCCAGTCAATGCCGTCTTCTAATCCAGAGAGTGTCCTCAGTACAACTCGACGAACCTGAACAAAAGTAATTGAGAGAAGGGAATCAAAGATAATTGCTAATAAAAATTATGGTCTCACCTGCCAGGGGTTATGAAGGGAGCAGAGGTCAACTTTGTCAGCAACCGCAAGTGGGGACAGTGGATTGGAGTCGTCATCCTCATCAAGTTGACAACAGAGAACAAGTAAAGCAGACTGCTGTGATCCTGACTGCAGCATTGCTCTCAACATGGCGGTGTCTTGAGCAACAGCTATGAAAAAGAACCGAGCTCAATACAAAACAGTTGTTAAAATGAAGTTCACGTACCTTCTTTGTCTAGTTTAGTAGCATCAATGACCAGGATGAATCCATTAGCTTGCTGACATTGCTCCTGGACAGCTGCTGTTAGCTCTGCCTCGTCTTGTCCATCTTGACTATATGGAGACACAAGCTTGTTGATTCTTCCCGATGATGAGTTTGCTCGACGCTCAGCTCTACAAAAAGGTGACACACAACATAGTAAGTGCTATTATGTTACTATAGTAACCACTTTACTCACTTGGTAGCGGTATACAGTGTAACCAGATTGATGGGTGTGCTTCTATGGCAAATACGAACACCAGAACCAACCCCTGTAAAGAAATAAAAAACAGTTATGAATGTAGAGACAAAAGCATAGAATCTAAGATAGAGCAAAGTGAGGGTTTTAAGTTTGGCGTACCATCTTTCCCGGGAAACAACCCGGTTGGTTGATAAGGTGACTTTGGCTGCCAGAGCATGGTTTTGACAAGAGGAACCGATTCCAGTCCAGAACCAAACATGAGGAGTCTAGGAGATGTCCCTTGAAGGCGACGCATCAGTTTCCGTAACTTATGAGTGACTGGTTGAGTGAACGATTGAGTTGGCAGTGACAACCTGTTAGCATAGCAACTAGCATATCTGGATGGAGAAAAGAAGCATCAAATTCTGTACTACAAAGAAAAATGAAACAACCGGCCTTCATTTAGCGAAGCACTGAGGCCCAAGGGAGTGTGTACAATACTATAACATAACTATTCAATTCAGAATAGGGAGAACTATCAAGAGACAACACTTACAATACTGACAGTTAATACTAAGTGCATGCAGTAGTAAGTTACAGACTTATAATAGAGGTTGTGCACGTTACGTCACGATCGTTCCCATTTGTCTATTTTCCGTGCACTCTATAGCTTGCTTGGAGGGCAACTGAATCGAGCAAAATGGTAGGGTTCTCTATGACGGACTTTCGTGTACAACCTCTATAGTTATATCTACAATTCTAGCTACATGTACATGTATATGTCTTACATCTGTTGCTCAGTAAGGTGATCAGATGACAAGGTGTCTTCGTACACTTTCGGGTGTGACAGGTGACTGAGGACGTGCCAGTGACAAGAGTCCTCTTGTAGCCGTCTTCTCCACACCAGATGATCGCCGGCTACTGAGTGAAGCTGCTGACAAGTCTGTCCTAGCCGGCACAGCGACTTGGCGTCTAGGAAGGAGGCTACGTGGAGCAGTACACCAATCGGAAGATCATTCAGTTGTGTAGATCGCTGCTCCCCATGTGCATCACGATCTCTTCTGATCACAATCGAGGCTGTCCCAGCAGCGAGGGAGCTCCCACAGCTCTCAGCCTGCTCGTGAAGACGGAATGTCTGCTGACTCGTATTGGAGACCGTTTTTACTGAACGATCTTGATTATCAGTCATGATCGGGTGAATAGCATTGTTGTACCAGACGGATAGCAGCTCGGCGCTGTCTTTGAGCAGTCCTCTGATGAAGACACCCGTGTCGAGAGTAGTTGAGCGGTTGCCCTCAGAAACTTCTTGCAAAGTAGACATGACTTTTTGGAATGCTTTGTAGCCGCAGGGATACTTCTCCGACTGGGTTGACGCAGAAACACTTATATTGTGTCTTATCCATCACGCCAGCTTCTTTCTGCAACGACAGAAGAGGTCGTGTCATCAGCATCGACGTGGCAAGGCTAGGTATTACGTCATTATTACCTCATTAACCACGCCTCCTAATGTGAACGTGATTGAAGAAATCTGATTGGTTGAACGGCACAATATAATGGTTTTCTTACACGTGGAAGCTGTGGAAAATATAAAAGCATTATCTTACATTGTTCACACAATATCTTCAAGCTCTCACTAGTCTTGACTCTGCTGCAGCAGGCTGACTTAAAAACTCTTACGAGTACCTCCACGAATTAAATCATCGGCTTGACCATCACTATGAAGATCATCATCGTCGCTTTCATTGGCGCAATCGCTATTCTAGGTACTGTTTCCGCTCAGCCGACAAGTTGCACGGAAAGTGATCGGACCGAACTCAAGAATATTACAACCCGAGTGGACGAGTGCACAAGTACATCCTGCCGCCGATCGGAGAATGAAACCAACTGCCAGTGCTGTGTCCGAATTCGTGACTCTGACAGGAGTAGTCGTGACGAAATTGCGTGCTGCCGTCAGTTTGCAACTGGACTAGATCTATACCAGCAGTGCAAGGATTCTTTAAATTCGACTAGTGGAGACAACGGCAACCGTACCAAAAGATCTAATCATTCCGATGCTCATATTGTGGATTCCTGGGTTCCATCGATTGGCTGCAACTTCGAATTTGCCACAGAAATGACTGGAAGCGGCGGCACACCAAGCGGTGCAGAAGAGATAGTTCATGCAGTTTCTGCAATGAGTCTACTGATCAGTATTGCCGTGGCTACAAGCTTCACTCTCTGATAGGCTTTGCAGAGAGGCCGTGCCATGCACCATCAATCAATTGGACTGCAAAAAGCATAATTAATTTTTTCTTATGCATGGTGACACATGTGAAATTGTTGTGTAACGAATCAATACCTGTTTTGCAACTTTTCAAGCATGTCACTCGACATGATAGTTAACTTCTAGAAAAAGACCTATAGGGCTATATGGCTAACATAGCTGTAGACTATACATGTACTGGTAGTGCATTATAGTCACAAAGTTAATTCACAAAATAATAATAATATTATTATTCATATTATTATTCAGACAGCTGGTATGCAACACCAGTATAATAGCTACATTGGTTCTAGTGCATGCATTGTACATTAGATCTAGCTTTAATTAAGGTTTCAGATTTATGCAAGCATGCAGTCCACATAACAGCTAGACACCCTATTGAGAATTAAAATATAGAATTTTTATGACTACCATAGGTTAAAACAGCCTAAAGTATCACCTCAATTAGCCCGGCAGCCTGTAATGTAACTAAGTTAGGGCTAAGGGTTAGGGTTAGGGTTATAGGGCTATAACTAAGTTTATTATTATGATTTACACACAGGAAGACTGCCTGAACAAAAGGAAAAGGAAAAGAACAAAATGGGATGGTGCTTGTAAATAGTGCTTGCACATTATAAACACTTGAACTGGGAGTGGGACTGAGGTGCACTTCAGTGATTACTTGGGTCAAGATATTCAGCTTTTCATCACTTGTCAAAGTTAATTGCATGACATTCACATGCAAGAATGTCACAGAACCGGCCCTGATTAAGCCACTAATGTAGGCCAGTTTTACATTTGCAAGCGTGGTCTAAACTCATTCCTCTCCTTATCGCAAGCATCAACCCTCAGTTTCAGGAGTTATATTTATTTGATGAGTACGATATGACTGAGAGGGAGATGGTCACAGGTGCAATGCAGTAGTGATTGTTGTCTTCATGACCCTTGAGCCAGAAAGTTCAGGATCAATTTACATCCTTTCATGATCACTCAGTTAACTTTTATCCAGTTCTAGTAAATTAATGTAATAATCATGATATTATGTACATGCATGTTTTATTGTATACCAATACCAAGTCGAAAATGTGTTTCAATGCCATAGACATAGGCACATTGGTTCATTGTTACAGATGATGTGGCTACGCCATCTGGCCTGTTACATATTTTCTCAAGACCCCTAAGCAGACTGGGCGGAGATACTGCTCCGCAAGCGGCTGCATGATGGTGAGATTGTTTGTATTGCATTAGCTGTTTTCTTTTGCCTTAATGTTTTGAATAATAATTCTATTTTAGCTGTGGTGTAGTTCTCAATAGGGTGTTTTTGCTGTTTTAACATTTCTCAGCATCATTTTCTTGTCTTATTCTAAGAATTGTATGTATAGGCATCATGAATTTGACTTATTGTGAAAATGATGGATGTGCATTTTTGAGCTTTCAAAACGATGAATACAATAGTTGATTTATTCTTTTCATGCATGGTATGAATTTTACATCTAAATCATGTAAGCCGTACAGGTTACATAAATTTTAGCTGATTTTGCATGTCAAATTTTTAATAATTTTACCATTGCACTTGGTGCATAGCATAGCCATGAGCTGCATGGTTATAAAGTGGCTCATTTTAGCCTTTTATTTATGCATGACTTATCACTTTAAGCTCTGTACTACGTACCTTATGGAACTATTGTGATTTGTCTATGTTCCAGATCCATGCAGTCCACATAACTGTGGATAAAATTCATGATTCATAATGTTTATATTATACAATTCCTAGAACTAGACTGCTTGGTAGAATAACTACTCTTACCAAGAAATGTATAC
>OZ024790.1:11495037-11662623 GCA_964017065.1 Haliclona indistincta
GCAGACTTTAGAACGTGTTGGTTAGATTGTAGGGTTGTTAGATTGTTGGGTAATGGACTTAAGAAACACTGGGAAGGAAGCACTGGCCAAATTGATGAAACAATCATGCAAAAGACGGCATTGTAATAAACTGAGTGCAGTAGACAGCCAGTCGACAAGGTAAACAAATTGATACTTACATAGTGAATGTTATTTTCTTATTTTTATGTAGTAAAGAAAACTGAGATCAGCATGAGGACTCTGAAGACTATAGCTCTTGTCATTCAATACATGGTTTAATCATGTCAATAATTCACAGATTTATTGCCAATTTTTATGATTGGACTGCATGCAAAGTTCAGTAAAATTATTTACACCACTCTCTGCTTCCGGAGGCAAAAAATAAAGCATTATACTTGCCATGATATTATGCGCGGCTTTTGTTTTCAGAGGAGTCACACATCACCGCGGGACTTGCTGCTAGCTCCGGTGATATGTGACCCACCGTGCGCGGCGTGAGTCACAAATCACCGGTGGTGATATGTGACCGGGGGTCACTCATCACCGGGGGTCGCATATCACCGTGACACCGGTCTGGTATTGGAAAGCGGGCTGGCCCGGCACGGCACGGCACGGCTCGGCACCGCTTTTATGGCTAGTGTCAGAAACGCTAACAACGCGGGCCGGGCCGGGCCAGGTTATTTTTTATCGACCTACAGCCACTGCTATGGTGATCTAGGCTTCGCCAATTGAAGAAACAATAATACTCGGTGTGTCTGTCTTGAAAAGGAAAGGACCACGTAAGAGAGGACGCAGCAAAGCGTTCGTTATGCATTGCGTACCTTCAGCATACTTCTGCGTGCCCGTTGTTACTCAATCCATAACATAGCTCTGACAAGAGCTGTACAGAACAAAAATGCAACAATACATGCACCAGCACAGATACAAACTCGCTTCAGCTATCGTTGCTAGGTAGTCGCCATTTTATTCTCCTACGTCACGAAGTCTCCGCCTTTTACAATCGACTTGGCCCGGTAAAATATTGTGCAGTGTAAACGCGTGCAAGAACCGTGCCGGGCCGTGCTCCCACGGCCCCAGTACAGTGTAAACGCGGTATTATAGACAACTGTGCTGTTGAGAAGATCTGTGATTGATCGATCAGGTGATGATGCTCTTGAAAATAAATTTTGAATAGCCACCTTACCTTGTGAAGCTGTTAGTCTTAGCATTGACCAAAGAACAAATTTTTGAGACAACAAGAAACAAAACAGTATTAATTTTAGTCATGAGTAGTGTGATTATAAATTACTTAGTAATACAAATTCACACTTGTTATAAAGTTTAGCACACCTCTATAGATCTGTTACACAAACATTATTTTTCAAAGTGTGAGTAACCGTTAATCCTGTGCATTTTGCTGTGTTGTTGAAGACATGTCTTATGTTGATTCATGTAGCAGCTGGCTTTGTTGGTTCTTTGACGTAAGGATTCAATGGTGTCCGTGTGTGACTATCACTGGGTACTGGTATTTCTGATGCTCCACTGAACATTCCGACCATGCGCATGTACGGTTCACCATCGACTGAATTAATGCTGACATGTAATACAGTGTCAGGAATCTCAAGATACGTTGAGTTTGATGCTTGTTCTACTACAAGCAGTCTGGATGGAACAGGCAGTCTGGATGGATCAGACAGTCTGGACGGATCAGACAGTTCCATGTACAATTCGTTGGCACTCTTATGCTTGCAAATGATCTCGTCAAACGTTGACCGTAGTTCACTAAACAGTGGTCTGTCACTGGAGTCTGCTTGCCAGCATCGCAGCATGATCATAATTTTATAGCTGGATGAAATTGTGAATTAGGGGCGCTTGAGGACAATCACTTACATTTCTATGGGACAATTTTCAGGCTTCTCCATCCTGTAGCCATCCATAAGCATCGATAAAAGATTTCCATTTGTGATATTCGGATAAGGAAAATTTCCTGCAATGCAAGTTAAAAGTCGTGTTATTACATATCTAACTTACCAAGTGTACTGATCTCCCACAAACTAACTCCAAACGACCACACATCCGAGGCACTGGTGAACTCTCTGTTGATTATTGATTCGATTGCCATCCACTTGAGAGGCAGTCGAGCCTTTGTAGTCTTCACATACACTCCGTCGCTAAGAACAGCACGTGACATCCCAAAATCGGTAATCTTGAGGTACTTTCCAACACCAATCAGGATATTCCTGCAAGCAAGATCACGATGGACAACTTGCAAGCTAGCCAAATACTCCTGCGCAAATTTAAGCAACCATAATAGAAAAGGTTGATGCATGCATAGTTTCACGAACCATCCCAGAAGATATTTGGTAGGCAAACGATAGAAGGTCAATGCTGGGTTGAAATGAACCAAGTTCTTTGTAGTCATCCATTTCATCCTGCAGTGATTTGAAAGTTTAGTTTTGTTTTCCTTTTGGTGTGCATGCAACCTGTGTATTCAATACTAACCTGTTTACGACAAGCACATAAGTAGGTCAACAGGTCACCGTGCTCTACAAACTCAGTTATCAAGGACAGCGGCTCTTGGAGTGTTACGCATCCCAACATGTTCACTACATGGGCATTGTTGCCCTTTGCAATTCTCTTCATCAGTTCGATCTCTTCCAGAAAGTCTCTCTTTTCACTGCCTGTTGCATGGACTGTGAACAAAACTCAAGTTAATATTGTGTACCAAATTTCGTGTTATTACACAAACACGTGAATGTATGAGTTGTGAGTCTTCCTAGAAGTCAATAACAGTAACTTACCAAGAAATTCACTTAGCTATAGTCTATAATGCAACCTACTAGTAGCCATGATAGTATATTACATTTGCTGTTCCACAATACCTTTGAGAAGCTTCACAGCAAGAAATTCCTTATTCTTTGAATAAGTGATCAACTTCCGGTTGCTAGGCTCGCCACACAGCTGCCCTTTGAATACTTCACCGAACTCTCCCTCTCCTAATTTTTCGTGGATACCAATTGACCATATTGGCACCTCCCAATCATCCAAGCAGGGAGACTCGTCTATAGGACTACATGCAACAAAGGACATGTTTGAAGAAGATGTTCTTCGACCTAACAGCCATGGCTGTTCTTCTAACACATTATCCTGTAAAAAAGGAAATAGTAATAGATTGTGCACTTGTATTTTATGACGTACATGGATAAAAATTCTTTTTAGTCTTCTCTTGCGTCTGGAGAGGACTAGTACAATCACAGCGAAGCAGGTTCCCATGGCAACAAACAGTAGAACTGCTCCGAATGACGCAATGAAATAAAATGGTATCTTTGAAATTGTAGTGTCGGCATCTGTCACTGTAATGATAAAAATAAACCTACTGCTATTGATTTGCTCACGTACGTGGCTGAGCTGTTTCTATTACTGTTGATTGTATAGGTGGATAAAACCTTGGAAAAGTCATCGTGGACTTTATTTGTGACCACTCAAGTGAAACCCCTCTAGTGCTGTAGTTTGCTATACTGGTATAGCTTGATGAAACTTGTTGCTGTTTTTACACTTCTCATCATTCATTCTCGTGATGAAAATTAAAGCATGAAACAATTTATTATTAACATGCAATGCACTTGTGCATGTAGGCAGTGACGAAAAATAAATAATGTGAAAATTTAACAGAAAAAAATTTTTATAGACAAAACTTTTTATAGGGAAAAAATTTTTAAAAACAAATTTTATAGGCAAAAAATTTCTTGATCTACGGTACTCATTCATCTATGGGATAGCAGTCTACAATTATAGTACAGCTTACCAGACTGACGAGCAAACCAGCTGCTAAGTATGACGAAAGTAGGAGAACATTTCCAAACTGAATTACGATGTTGACAGCCAATGCTAACTACACAAAAGATCACAAATTTAATGAGCAATTTCATCATTCACTTACTAAGAGCGATAGAACTATTCCAATGAATTTATGTTTAGGTATCAATCTGATTGTGTAGAGAGCAAATAAACCAGCTACCTGTGAAAATAGATAGATACATCACAAACTTAAAACAATCCAGAATTGCCCGATGAAAAAGATCAGCTTGCATGAACACACCTGAGTGAGCAGAGTAAACTGAGCAAACTGTAAGAGATAAAATAATACTCTGTGAATAATAGTACAGCCGTCATATAGTTATACAGTACCTGCCAGGGTATCATAAATGCTACAGACATCACTGTTAACAACAAGTACCAAAGAATGTCCACTCTCTTCTCCCTAGGTACAGAATTATCAGTATTTTATCCACGAGCTTGTTTGTGGCTGTACCTCAGCATGTGAGTGACACACAGCAGTTGAGAAACTTTCTCTCAATGGTGGAGTCCACATTACACGTGTTGACTATTCAGATAAGTGATGAGGTAGTGAATTTCGAATTCATGTGTAAACTAACTTCCCCATGGTTATAAAAAACATGGCTGCCGAGAGAGCACCACCCAATACACTGTCACTATGGGAATGGAGTAAACAGAACCGAGATGCAAGCATTCACTACATACAGACCTGAGGTAGGATGATAGCAGGAATATACCAGCTGGTAGAAGTGCATTGAGCGCAAAGATGCAATAGACATAGAAATAGACCGGCTCCCCAAATCCTGCAAAATAAAATAATTTATTGTGACTTGTAATATTTTCATTTTATTGAGCTCGTAACGTTGAATAGTTCCTAAACCAAAAGTTTAATAGTCTACAAATCAAGCAACCGTAGTAAATTTTTCATTAATTAGAAAAATAATTTTACCCATTAACGGGTGCCCTCACGTGCGAAAATTTTCTATCCATTCAAAATTTTACATGGTCATCTGGACAAAAAAAAACAATTTTTTACGTTTACGGTATTCAAATACACATGTAACACACGCAGTACACAGTAAATTAATTGGGTGTTCCGTCCATACCTGAGCATGTGTCTACAGGAGGCAACCCATAGCCTCTCTTGATGGTATAACAAGTTTTACCAGTCACTTTGACACTTTTCAGTACAGCTGCAAGACCACGATAACATGCACCCAGTACCACCTGCAATAAATATAGGTTAGACGATGGATTTGAGGTGTCTACGGGATTTAGATCACCGCGGAAACCGATGTTTTAGACGTCCCAAGCGCGTAGCGCGAGGGCGTCTATTTCGGTTTCCAAGGTGAGCTAAATCTCGTAGGCACCGAGAATCTATCGTCTGAGGTGTTTAGACCATACCTGCGCTTAAGCAAACGAAGCGCTCGCAGTAGTAGAGGGCCCAGAGAAGTTCCCAGAGTCAAGCGAAAGCCCGTTTTCAAACGATGGCAGTATAAACTCGTGTGCGTTTTTCAACGCCGCCATGTTGTTGTGGTTATTAATGACGTGGTTAATTAAAGGTGTTCTAAGTAAACTCAGCGGTGTACTAAGTGAAATCAGCTGTGTTCTACTTGATTTAGAACACCTCTGGCTGACCAATCAAATTGAAGAATTACATTGAAGTATGGTCTTTGTATTGGTAAGAGATAATAAAATCAGTCATGTTTCAACGTGTTTTCTCGCATGTACATCACATGACATACTTCTATGCATGCAATTTTGATAGTATCAAATTTGGTATGCTCAAATTTTGTGATAAATGCGGGCATACCTCTGGGTAAAGATTGAAGCGTTTCAGTGTATTAATTGTAGAAGGATACTCCGTCATGTTGTCATTCAATAGCAGCTGTACTCTACTGGTTATAAAGATGGAGCCTCAACCATCGTCTTGTAGTACGAATAATACAGTCCCTAGAGTCAGGAGAGTTGAAAATGAGTGGTAAAGTAGACAATGACCGGCATGGCTGACCATTTCAGTTCTAAAGGAGAGTTCTCTTTCCAGAGGTGACAGGTGAGTGAAGAAACGATCATTTTCAAACAAGTGGTACAAGTGTTGGCTGAAACACATAAAATCGATACACACCTGATCTAGCACTGTGACACACAGTTTACCTGTGTATTGCTCCTATCAGTAACCCTAGGTAAAGAAAACACAGACATGCATTATGCAGGTAAGGTGGCTTGTAGTTTTACTGTACAAATACAAGCTAGCTTGCTTGATTGGTCACAACGCGTTATGTATACTGCGTTCTAAGGTACAGGCTAACCCCGCCGAGCTAAAGAGCTAGCTACAGCGCTAACCTACTCCCAGCAGAATCAGACTCCGCCTACTAGCTCGTGATGATGGCGAAGTCCTTGCTCTCCAAATATGGACATGAACGTGTTCCACAGTTTGACCAGCATCACGACCATCCTGTAGAATATCAAGATGCCCTGTAACTTAGCTGCATGATCGCTATGCAAACAAGCTCTGATCATTTCACATTTTACACTGCAGTAACAGATCTAGCTAGATCATAAAATTCAGCAAGACAAAATAATTCTTTTTTTTTTACTGCTGTGGGCATATGAGATGCATTCTTATCACTCAACTTGAACTGCAATTGTCAGACTGGTAGCATTGTACACTTTCTCTATCACTGGCGCTATCCGATGAACACTGGTGAATAGATCAGATACCTCCTGTGGGGTGAGCCCACTGAAACGAGGAACAACTCGCTTGCTGCTGACAAGCACGTCTAGTTACAATGACAGCTAAAAAATTAATTTTACTAAACTGACACTCGACATCATGCATGACAATACAAACTAAGCTGAAGGATACGTCCAGGTACTATGGGCTTTCTGTTAACGAAAGCATAACTGAGTTGAGTCTGTAGAAACACCACGGAGACGCTTATCATGTTCCTTCCAAAGTAGTAGACCGCCATGACTGCTGCTTTACACTGAGCTCCGCCCACATTGGGGTCAGAGTTTGCGTGGGTAGCTAAGATACAGCTGTGTGCTCTCTTGTCAATGCAGAGGCAGTGGAAGCATCGCGAAGCTTACTATATGCATATGGCTCTCTACAGAATACGAGTAATAAAAGTCTGTAGGAACAGCTGCATTGACTGGAGACATGCAGATGCGAGGATCAATTCTCGAAACCTTTACAATGTATAATAAAATAATAATAAATATACAGATACATGTAGAGCACAGAAATTATTACATTGCGCTAGCTAAGAGCCAGTCAATGCCGTCTTCTAAACCAGAGAGAGTCTTCAACACAACTCGACGAACCTGAACAAAAGTGAGAGGAGAGAATCAAGATGACAGCTAACCATGACTTGGCTATGGTCTCACCTGCCAGGGGTTATGAAGGGAGCAGAGGTCAACTTTGTCAGCAACCTCGAGAGGGGAAAGTGGAATGGAGTCGTCATCCTCATCAAGTTGACAACAGAGAACAAGTAAAGCAGACTGCTGTGATCCTGACTGCAGCATAGCTCTCAACATGGCAGTGTCTTGAGCAACAGCTATGAAAAAGAACCGAGCTCAATACCAAAAAGTTGTTAAAATGAAGTTCACGTACCTTCTTTGTCTAGTTTAGCAGCATCAATGACCAAGATGAATCCATTAGCTTGCTGACACTGCTCCTGAACAGCTGCTGTTAGCTCTGCCTCGTCCTGTCCATCTTGACTATACGGAGACACCAGCTTGTTGATTCTCCCCAATGATGAGTTTGCTCGACGCTCAGCTCTACGTTCAGCTCTACAAAAAGGTGACACATTACGTTTCTATAGCAACCACTTTACTCACTTGGTAGCAGTATACAGTGTAACCAGGTTAATGGGTGTGTTTCTATGACAAATACGAACACCAGAACCAACCCCTGTAAAGAAATAAAAAATATTTATGAATGTAGAGACAAAAGCACAAGAATCTAAGATAGAGCAAAGTGAGGGTTTTAAGTTTGGCGTACCATCTTTCCCGGGAAACAACCCGGTTGGTTGATAAGGTGACTTTGGCTGCCAGAGCATAGTTTTGACAAGAGGAACCGATTCCAGTCCTGAACCAAACATGATGAGTCTAGGAGATGTCCCTTGAAGGCGACGCATCAGTTTCCGTAACTTATGAGTGACTGGTTGAGTGAATGATTGAGTTGGCAGTGACGACCTGTTAGCATAGCAGCTAGCATATCTGGATGGAGAAAGAAGCATCAAATTCTGTACTACAAAACAGCTGGCCTTCATTTAGTGAAGCACTGAGGCAAAAGGGAGTGTGTACAATACTATAACATAACAATTCAGTTCAGAATAAGGAGAACTATCAAGAGACAACACTTACAATACTGACAGTTAATACTAAGTGCATGCAGTAGTAAGTTACAGCCTTATAATAGAGGTTGTGCACGTTACGTCACGATCGTTCCCATTTGTCTATTTTCCGTGCACTCTATAGCTTGCTTGGAGGGCAACTGAATCGAGCAAAATGGTAGGGTTCTCTATGACGGACTTTCGTGCACAACCTCATAGTTAAGTCTACAATTCTATGTGCCTTACATCTGTTGTTCAGTAAGGTGATCAGATGACAAGGTGTCTTCGTATAGTTTCGGGTGTGACAGGTGACTGAGGACGTGCCAGTGACAAGAGTCCTCTTGTAGCCGTCTCCTCCATACCAGATGATCCCCGGCTACTGAGTGAAGCTGCTGACAGGTCTGTCCTAGTCGACACAGCGACTTGGCATCTAGGAAGGAGGCTATGTGGAGCAGCACACCAATCGGAAGATCGTTCAGTTGTGTAGATCTCTGCTCCCCATCTGCATCACGATCTCTTCTGATCACAATCGAGGCTGTCCCGGCAGCGAGGGAGCTCCCACAGTTCTCAGCCTGCTCGTGAAGACGAAATGTCTGCTGACTCGAGCTGGAGACCGTTTTTACTGAACAATCTTGATTATCAGCCATGATCGGATGAACAGCATTGTTGTACCAGACGGATAGCAGCTCGGCGCTGTCTTTGAGCAGTCCTCTGATGAAGACGCTGGTATCAAGAGTAATCGAGCGGTTGCCCTCAGAAACTTCTTGCAAAGTAGACATGACCTTTTGGAATGTTTTGTAGCCGCAAAGATATTTCTTCGACTGGACTGACTGACGAAGAAACATTTATATTGTGTCTGATCCATCACGTCAGCTTCTTTTTGCAACGACAGAAGAGGTCGTGTCATCAGCATCGACGTGGCAAGGTGTGGCATTACGTCATTATTACATCATAACCACACCT
Organism: Haliclona indistincta; assembly: GCA_964017065.1. Classification (NCBI taxonomy): domain Eukaryota; kingdom Metazoa; phylum Porifera; class Demospongiae; order Haplosclerida; family Chalinidae; genus Haliclona; species Haliclona indistincta. Next base: position 11,504,154 of record OZ024790.1, read on the forward strand.
CAAGGCGGCGCATGCATGTACGCGGTTGGAGCAATCTGATTGGTTGTGTGGTCGTTCGCGATTGAAACTGCACACGTGCACGCGGATAAACCGTCAGTATAAAAACTGTTCGCACATATTCTTGCTTCGTCTTAAACTCTGCTGCAGTGAAATTTCTTGGGACTCGTCCGGTGAAATTATATTTCAAGTTCGGCTTGTTTCATCAATAATTAATTGTTTCGCAACATGAAGATCATCATTGCTTTCCTTGGCGCGATCGTTATTCTGACGGTTGCTTCCGCACAGTCATCAACTTGCACCGACGGAGACCTTGCCAAACTGAAGGATATCACTTCTCGAGTGGATACGTGCAAAAACGCGCACTGCATGGACAACGAAACCAATTGTCAATGTTGTGTCCGAATTCGTGACTCAAGCTCAAGCAGCAGCAACGCAACTGCATGCTGTCGTGAGTATGCAACCGGTGTGGCTCTTTTCCAGCAGTGCAAGAGCTCTCTAAATCTTACCAGTGAAGCACAGGATGAGCCTTCCCGCAAAAGACTAGTGAATGTTAACTTTTCTATCCACTTCGACAACTGTAGCTTCGGTTTATTTGGAAGTGGCGCAGGAGAAATGGTTCATGCTGTTTCTGCAGTAACCTTGCTCAGCAGCATTGTCGTCGCTACCATGGCTACTATTCTGTGAAACTATTCAGGCACGGCCTTGATTGCATGCTTAGCTAAATTGCATGCTATTGTGATTATTGTAAAATAAAATAAAAATTTTTCATTCCATAAAGTCATTGCGGGCATTGCACGATAAAATTGATCCGTTTTACATGCTACCCATGTAGGTAGTGCATACTCAGCATAAATTAACTTTGTGAATGTGTGGTCTAGTTGCTAGTCCTAAGAGTTAACTACAGAGTGACATGCTTGAAAACTAAGTTGCCAAAGCTGTGTAATAACTATTACACAGCAAATACATATTAGTATGTGATGTTTGTATCATCATGCATATTATCTTTGCTGTTGTCAGTCCAATTGCGACACTGCATCATTATCTCTGCATGCTAAGTATCAGAGAGGAAAGCTTGCAGCTGTGACAATATACTGTTTAGCTAGAATTTTGATGGACTAAAATTTTGGTGAATTTGGTGAATCATCAAGCATAAAATTCACCAAAATCTGCTTTTTCTATTACAGTAATACGTGAGCTAGGCGCTGGGCACCAAAATTAAATTCGCCAAAACACAATCTGAGTCATAGTCTAGGCCCTGACTAAGATTTGTATGCATTTAATTTAGGAGAGGATAACTCAACTGTTTTAGGGTAATTTGACCCCTAGGAATAAGATGTGATACGTGCCAAATTGTCTATCCACTGCGAAATACCCGAAAATGACCACGCCCTTTTTATTGGCAGTGTCAGTTACAATAATTGCACTATCTTCTTAACCATTTTAGTAACCTACTTACTAGCAACTGTTCTAAGGTAATATGACCCTAAGGAATGTATTGGGATGTGTACCAAAACCAACATTCACTGCAAAAAATGGCTACACCTTTTCCAGAAATGCATTAACATCTGGAGTTTAATATTTAAGATTCTGATGGTTTGAAAACAGTACGTATTACCAACAAAAAGACTATTTATTAACTTGAGGAGTCACTTAAATATAAACTTAGGAAGTATTTAGTATTACAAAAATGATGTTAACAAAAAATAATTAAGTTGTTCAGTGATAGGGTTTTTGCAGGATTCACCACCTTTACACTTGCAGTATTTGCAACACTTGATTCCAGCTATCCTGCAGCGACATATCCATTCTTGTGGGCTCATTTACCACATGTACAAGGATCAGGAAGGTCTTAATTCAGGCTTGGAGGTAACAATACCAGGAACTATTAAATTCTCTTTGTGAAACCATACGACTCAGCGTTCATTTTTAAACCATCTTCAAGTGGGGCTTGTATCCATAGCTGTTGTTAATAATATGCCCTTTGAATAAGCTTTCTTGCATTGGCTGATGTGCAGGGAATTTTCTCAAAGTCCATTTGGAGGAATGCTATTAAAAGCAACAAGACGCAAGTCATCAAATGTTTCCAAGTCTTTTGTTGGCTTGAGACACCTTACTAGATAATCTTCTGCCGTCTGTATCATGCTCTCTGTCAACTCTGAGTTGTTAAAGACTTAAAGTTCTGTATCAGTGTTAAATTGTTGTGGATAGCTTTCATTGCTGCATGCTTTGTAGAAATCTTGCTAGTTGTATATCACATCCAGTCAGAGCATGGAGTGCAGGGAGACATTCCAAGCTTTTCCCCAGACCTGTAGTAAGGTGTCTCAAGCCAACAAAAGACTTGGAAACATTTGATGACTTGCGTCTTGCTGCTTTTTAATAGCATTCCTCAAAATAGACTTTGAGAAAATTCCCTGCACATCAGCCAATGCAAGGAAGCTTATTCAAAGGGAATATTATCAACATCAGCTATGGATACAAGCCCCACTTGAAGATGGTTTAGAAATGAACGCTGAGTCGTATGGTTTCACAGAGAAAATTTAATAGTTCCTGGTATTGTTACCTCCAAGCCTGAAGACCTTCCTGATCCTTGTACATGTGGTAAAAGTGCCCACAAGAATGGATATGTCGCTGTAGGATAGCTGGAATCAATTGTTGCAAATACTGCAAGTGTAAAGGAGGTGAATCCTGCAAAAACCCTATCACTGAATAACTTAATTTTTGTGAACATCATTAAAAAAACAAACTAAATACTGCCTAAGTTTATATTTAAGTGACACCTCAAGTTAATAAATTGTGTCTTTTTGTTGGTAATACCCTGAACTTTTACTGTTTTCACTTGAAACCATCAGAATCTAAAAAATAATATAAAATAGAGACGTTAATACATTTCTGAAAAAGCTGTAGCCATTTTTTTGCAGTGAATATTGGTTTTGGCACACATCCCAATACATTCCTTACCTTAGAACAGTTGCTAGAAAGTATGTTACTAAAATGGTTAAGAAGATGAAGCCATTATAGTTAATGACACTGCCGATAAAAGGGCATGGTCATTTTCGGGTATTTCGCAGCGGATAGACAATTTGGCACGTATCACATCTTATTCCTTGGGGCCGAATTACCCTAAAACAGTTGAGTTATCCTCTCCTAAATTAAATGCATACAAATCTTAGTCAGGGCCTAGACCAAAGGCGATACATAAACTGGTGGAATTGGTCATTCTAGTTCATAGCTGTAGTGTGTAACAATTTCGGTTAACATGCATTATGCATATGATCATAAATCATAATTATAAAGACGTGTGTGATGGTGGCTCATTGGAAGTGGGCATTTTGCATTATACCTCATCATTATTCATAGATAGAAACCCCGCCTCTCCACCACGTGTATTCATCTTGATGTCTTTCGCTCTCAGGTTTCTAGGTCGTTTAGGCGAGACAGTGGACAAATGCAGAGCGCGTATCACCGCCACTTCCATGTTTCTTCTGAATCGTGACGTCGAACTGCCACAAGATACAGCAGCAAGTCACAAAGTAAACAAGCTAGGAGATTAGTTTGTAGATCACCTTTGATCGCTCCCTCTAGTGGTTGCTTGAGGCCGGCTTCATCAAGCAGTCGTGTTCAGGCGTCTACTACATGCTCCCGTTGGCGCACAGAACGCTGGAGAATATCATCTACCTTGTAGAACAGGACATGACCAGAGTGGGCGGGGCTAGAATGGTTGCACCTATTTTGACGCCGTCTGCACTTTGGAAAAAATCAGGTGAAAATGATTTCACTACTGTACTTTTTTACTGTGGTGTAATGGCTAATGCCCAATACCTAGGACGTTGGGATGACATTGGTCCGGAGCTTTTTCGGCTCAAAGATGAAGACGGCAGTAAATACTGTATTGCTCCAGTAAGTACCATCTTTCCTGAGCTGCTACTCATAATTTTGAATTGATTAGACACACGAGGAGGCGTTCACAACACTTGTGAAAGAAGAGGTCTTGAAGAAACTTCAGCTACCACTGAAGCTGTATCAGGTAAAAAAAAACAATTTTCCTCTGATGCACAGGTGATCTTATCTGTGGTTTTGTGTTTATGTTCAGATTGAGACAAAGTTTCGTAACGAGACACGTCCGAGACAAGGTCTACTTAGAACAAAAGAGTTCCTCATGAAAGGCAAACACACAATGCTATAACTAGCACATGAAAGGGATGATTTATACTTTCACTCCAGCGAGCATAAATTTCTGCAACTCTTTATAACTTCTCTTTTCACAGATATGTACAGCTTTGATTTAACCGAGGAAGATGCTAGAACTGCCTACAACAAAGTCTGCTCTGCTTATGATAGGCTTTTCGATCGACTCAGTCTACCTATCCGGAAAGGTAAGGTATCACATTTTTGGTGTGTGGGTTCAAATTTTTTTGTTTTGCTCTTTTAGTTGAAGCTGACACTGGTACAATTGGAGGATCCTTGTCACATGAATATCATGTGATCTCTCAAATCGGTGAAGATACCATTTATACGTGTGAAAGGTAGCAGCGTACTTGGTCTCGAGTTTGAACTATCTCTGTGTTTTGTAGATGTGGATGTGCCTCAAATTCAGAGCTAGTCAGCAAGGAAGCGTTGACTCTTCCTCAATGCCCTCACACCAGCGAAACATGTCCGCTGAATAAAGAACAAGCGATCGAGGTCAGTGAATCTATGTAAACCATTACCTGAGAGTTTCTTGTATTTCAGATAGCTCACGCTTTTCTGTTGGGTACCAAGTATTCTAGCATATTCGACGCTAGTATTCTGAATGTATGCGGGTAAGCAAATAATTATATTCGATATTGGTGCATGCCTCTTAACATTATTTTGTTCAGTCCGCTTCAGATGGGTTGCTATGGTATCGGGATCACGAGGCTACTCCAGACTCTAGTAGAACACTCACTCACAAAGCACAATGGCCGCATGATATGGCCCAGAGGGCTAGCCCCTTTCTCTGTTTGTGTTGCACCTCTTTGCCACAAAGAGGTAAGACATCTCTCCAACATGCATGTATGCAGATAGATACATTGTAATTTTTTGTGTCTTTGAGTTAGTTAGCAGAGTTACTCATGTAAACTATCCTTAAAATGCATTTGCACTTTACAGAAGGGTCCGATTTAGTGTACGAGATTTTACCAATTTCAAAGAGATTTCACTGATATAATTAAGCGTGGGTGTTAGTATACAGGAAAATGCTTAGTATACGGAAAAAAATATGGTGATTACAGCCATGGTTTCATGACTTCAACTAATTTTACCAGTCAGCGTACGAGATTTCACTTGTGTCGGGGCCCCTCGTACTATACAGGGTTAAAATAGTGTCTTTGGGCTGAATAGATAATTATTTTTGCATTCTGATACTGTCTATATCCAGGGCATTCAACTATCTCTCATTCCAGGATTCAGAGTTAATGAAGAATGGTCACGAACTATACGATAAGCTACAGAGCCAGTTACCAGATGATGTGATACTAGAGGACAGACTACATTTGTCGATTGGTAAACGATTGCGACACATTGAGCTCCTGGGATATCCCATTACGATAGTGTTGGGAAAAAAGGTACACACACATGAAAGTTTTTACCTGTTAGCATAAATAATTATGTACAAATAAACTGCACAGCTTCTTTGTGCGGGCTTGAAAATTAATGTCTAAACCAACTGGTCTAAACCAATGAATTATGAATCACGATTTTTTTATTTCACAAGTTCACAAACAGAGCAATAACTTTGCCTCAAGTACAAAGCTTGTTGAATCAGAAATAATCATGTCAAAATTATTTTGTATAAGTAAAATTTGACTGCTCCCCTGCTGTGATAGTGTGTTGTGTGTCTCTATTGTAGACTGGTACAAGTCATGTTGAATTGCGCTACCAGGAAGGATCAGAGATAGTTGTGGAGACTGTCTTAGAATCTGAAGCAGTAGAGAGAACTATGTCTAAACTGGTTGCATTGTCTTCCTTGTCATGACATTTTTCGTATCTTGCGCAGCAAACATTACTGGACCTCCATTATCTCTCATCCACTTTACTCAACATGGACACTGACAACGTACAATGATAATAGTGTGTTGTGTATAGTTATATTGTAGTAACTGTGACATTGACAAATCAACATGATTTAAGTAAAAGAATCATTCTGACAAATAGACTAAGACAGTTTTTCTAACTAAGCAAGTACTTTGTCTAAGCTACAGATTGTCCTAATGACAACTTCTATCTGAATTAATAAAGGTTTGCTAATCTCTCATCTCAGTTTCTTTCGGCAGCAGTTGTAGGACAATATCTTTCACATCTCCAAGCGTTTTGCTAAAAATTAATTTTAAAAACATAGTTTCAGCTTTGATCTATTACACATGGCTCACAATGTCTCATTGATTTGTCTTTGTTGCTCTATGACCATCACTTTCAGGTTCCCAACTTCACTATGTAGCTGTTTGACCAATTCACCTTGAGTAGTCAAATCAGATTCCACTTTATCAGACAGAGTTTTAGCTTGTTCTGCCATCTTGTCATCGATGCTACTGGCTATATCTTCTTTCAACTGTGATTCCAGATCTAAGAGAGAGATCGATACATGTCAAATATGCAGTATTATTATAGAAAATGTGTAATTTGGCATGCCTGAGCGTGTATCCTTCAACTGTGATTCCAGATCTATAGCGCATAAAATCGAAAAGAATGTGCATGTGGTTTGGCATGCCTGAACTGAAGGGAGTATGGAAAAGCTGGAAACGGAAAACGGAAACGGACGACGGAAAATGGGCGTGGTCTCGCATTGACGGTTAGCAAGGGCGGGTTAGGACGACCCTCCCGACGATCCTTAGGCTTGCCAAGGGCCGAAGGCCCGGGTTAGGATACCCTCCCGACTTTGCACAGTTAGCGGCGACGGTTTTAGGGTCTTGGGTTTAGTTTTGGGGTCTTGAGTGCGAGACCACGCCCATTTTCCGTCGTCCGTTTCCGTTTTCCGTTTCCAGCTTTTCCATACGCCCTGAACTGAACGTGCCTGAACATGTCATACCTTTCACTGCTCTGAGGTTCTTTTGATCTGTAGTAGTTGTTAACTGGAATTGTTTGTGAATTTTCTCAAATTCGTTGACTGTTTATCAAAATAACATAATTACCATGTACATAGCTATAGTGTATACATTGTCAATTACCATCATCTGTCTTGTAAGGTGAGGAGGCACAATAAAACTTGGAAAGAGACATCAAATTTCTTCTCTTTACAGGAGGTCGCTTCATACATGACTGGTAGATCTTATCTTTGCACCAATACTGCAAAATACAATAACTTCTACTGTTACTATTAATGAGTTAGAGTTGTGGCCTTACATAGGATTGTATCCAGAGTGATGACTGCAGTCTTGTGAGAACTTTTGCTCTGTCTAAAGCAACTGACACTCGAGCACGCTCATTAACCTCTTCATAGCTCTTGCTGAACTGAGCAATGAGCAGATTTAGTAAAATTACCGTCACAACAAACAAGAAGACACCATAGATTAGTGCACTGAACCACCTGCAGAATAAGTATGAAGATAGCATAATTATAATAATAGAATTGAAACCACTTGCCAGAATCCTTTATCACCGTAAATGTATGGATCGATGACACTTCCTTCAATAAGCAACCGAAATCCAGTCAGCCATGACAAATGGATCTCTCTGTGAATGGATAAGTTCAACACACACGCATAATGCCATCTATCCTAAAGTAATAGCTTGTCCCCAGGCTCCACTCTACTAGTGTCTTATAGGGTGAGACTATAGTTAAATTCAACATACCCTGTTTCATCGGGGTGTAGACATAGACTGGTGTTGGTCACTGGACTGAACCCAGTTCCAGTTGTGGTTTGAGGTAGTGTGCAAGGCTCTGCACGTAGTGAAAAGTACAGTCCTCCTCCAAACGATATTGTGATGACTATGAATACGATCAGAAATTGCACGATGTCTCGGATGATTATTCGAACAAGAATCTCAACATAGACAGCAACAAACCTTTTATAACAAGTAACTAAAATATTTAACACAACATTAACTTCAACTCACGACATGATGATTGCATATTCAAAAAGTCTCAAAGAATGCAGAACATATGCCACAGCTACAAATACCCACTGTACTTCGAGATTGGCAATTCGAAATGGTATTATCAGCAATGTTGCTGCAACTGAGAGTATGTCAAGCCAGTTGGTCCAATCTGTAAAGTACACTCTCCATTTTCTGTTGCTGCATAGGAAATTTAAAAGTATAGTACTGGATTTAGCTACTGTAACATAATCATTGATCACAACTGTATAGTTCATTAATTCTTACTAGTTCTTCCAGAAGTCTCTTATCTCCAGTAAAATATCAGCAATAGTGAATATGAATACTACAATCTCACAGAAAAGCCTGAATCCATCCAGTGGCTCACTGTAATCTGATGGGTTGCCTTTCATAGCACCGAGAACAAATGCTGTCGTGATAAATGTCAGGAAGATTATGTATGACAGAAAAGGAACCCTGTAGATTTCAATGGTTATAACTGCATGACAAAGACTAATTTCATGTGCACTTACAGAAAAAATTTCCACCCATAGAGATCCCATTTGCGATCGACAATGTATAGGAAACTCTTGTGTGCAACAATGTCCTTTAAAAGAATGCGTCATAGGTTGTTGTCTATACACATTTTGTGTGTGTGTGCCTACCTCAAGGTTTTCTGCATTTTTTACTATAAGCTCAATGCTGTGTAGAGAGGAGCATTTGAATTCTTTGTTGTTAGGTGTGTTCCCAAATTCGTCAACCTCCAACACCTCATGATGGATCACACCGTCATCTTGATCTACTGTAGAGTCCAGAATGGCCACTACACACTCCTGAAGCTGTGACAGCATGTTTTATATAGTGAGATAATTAGAATATTACTGACACTTTGTTTCTTCTCTCTTTCTTCCTTCTCTTTATCCTTCTTCTCTTTATTCTTCTTCTCTTTGTGACCTTTATTCTTTTTGCCATTTTGTTTCCTAAGCATGACATCAAAATGAGATATTGTATTTGTACATTATACTAACTGTAGTAGCTGATCCAACAGTTCCAACGGTTTTCTAAAGCAGACTCTTGCTGGAGTGACACTACTATCTGCTCTCTGTTTAGCAATGCATAATTTGCTGCAAAATTATTAAAATAATAATTCATTATAAGCAACAATTTTTCATACTCACTAAGTCATTCATCTCTCTCAGCATCACTGCAGCTGTATCATAGTGATTGCGCTGTAAGGCAACTTCTACAGGGAACAGACGACTTCTGTTGCTGTATGTCAAAAGCTTTGTGAATCCCCTGGTTAGAGCAAGTTTGACGAATTTAGTAAAACCCTTTTTAGCAGCAATATGAAGAGAATTGCTTTCTTCAGCATCAACAAATGTACTAGAGTAAAGGTCAATGTTGAACTCTTCTAGTATATCATGTGGAACATCTCCACTCACGGCCTCTAATATCTTTGAATATGCAAATAATCAAAATAATATGAAATAATAATATAATAACTTACTACATGCTTGAAAAAGTTTAAAGAGGAACCATAGTGCTTCCATATCAGTACTGCAGTGGCTGCACGACCATAGGAGCCTGTATACCTTGAACAAGCATACATAAGGAAAATTGCACCAGAGTCAGTCAGAGTCAGTCGTTTACACTTGGAAATTATTTGTGCTGCCTATACAAAAATAAATAAAAATATTATTATTATAGCTAATCATGACAAGCAATATAGTCTTCCTCACTGTCTGGTCATCAACTAGCTCATCACACATTAATTTAACTACTTCCCTAGAATTGTTAAACTTCCATTCTAATAGAGTGAGAGCAAGATTGACAAACTGAGGCCCTCTGCGAGCAACTTGAACATGTCTCTGCCGCAAACTAATATCTGGTATTTGTTTTTTTAATGCAGTTGCTATGTTGTCAACCTGATGATAGATTTATAAATTCAGATGATCAAATATTTTTGAGAACTAACTGTAGTGGCTGATAGTCTGTCATTTTCAATTGCTTTTAAAAATACCACACGACCTGGCTCTTCTGTTGAATCACAACACTCTCTTTCATACACTATCGCCCCAGTCACCAAAATGATGATAAAACTTTCTGTAAAATAACCACAATGATGAGCTGACTGAATCCAATTTCCTTCTTTTGAGAAGTTGAAATCACATGCCTCAGGCATGTTGGCAAGCATTGGTATATAAACTGTTTTAGGCTGACAAAGAAAATAAAACTATTACATTAATTTTAATATAATTATATATAGGTTTACCAAATTGACCAGAAGAGTATAACAAATCATGGACCCATCTCTTTGGTGATGTGGTAGGGCAGCTTGAACATAGCAACTCATAGTTGCCTCACTTAGCATACCTTGCCGCCACATGTTCCTCCAAAACCATAAACACTACGGTCATAAATCAAGGTCAACAAACGTACACTTTATGTACAATTGGCCTTATTTTACTGACCTCGTATTGCTCTGCTAATTCACTGAGCTTCTCAGGGTACCTGTCCAGATACTGCTTGCACATGATCATTCCAGCATTGGTGTATGGTCCGTTCATGACATACGTTGTTTTATGATCCTCCTTTACTAGCTCTGCGATGATATAAACATTCATTGATAAACTGAAAATAATATCTGGGTTTAACCCTCCTCTAATGACACCTATACATGGATCATAATGACTACCACCTACTTCAAACATCATAACTTCTTCAAAAGTGTCACTGAGCTAGATGGTGAAATGAAGCCAATCCACAACATTCAAGTTTAATGAAGCACCAAAGGTGCAATGCCTCGGTGGAGATGTATGTAAGCAGCATGCAGATGCAGGCCAGCAATAGAACAATATGGTAGCATGCAAGTACATGTATGTAGCAGAATCATGGAAGCTTGATCAGTAAAACTATAGTGAAGCTTGTAACTGCATGCAAGAAACATATTCATGGAAGCTTGATGAGACAGCAAACTATGCAGAAGCACTGGAATCAACAGAAGCATGGAAGCATATAAGAACCAGCTGAAACATGCACGCAGCAGAAACCAGGCAACCACATGGTGTGACTATTAAATTACTGGGCGTGTCTGCATGCGAGTGAGTAGCTTGCCATGTAGCTGCTAGCATCCTGCAGCATTTTCTCCGGACTTGCGCTGCTTTACTGTTTTAAAAATCTAACCTACTAGCTAGATGGTGAAATGAAGCCAAACCGTAGAATACAAATCCACAACATTTGATCAAGTTTAACAATGGCCAGCTACTATAAACATTGACTTTGTACTTCTACGGCTTTCATGGCGTACTTTCGGAAGGTTTTATGAAAAACCCATGCTTTAGGAAGCCCAGAAATGCTAGTTTCATGTTGGTACTGTTGAATTTTTATACTGACTTGTTACCTCTCCTACAGCAGCAGCTAAAGTCAAACTGGAGGGACCTAGTGATCACAACGTGCCTCAGAGCAGTGGAGTACCGATAAATGAGGTCACGACAGCATCTCTTCAATTAGTCGAAAGTAATAAAATTGTTCCAGTTGGAACCCATACTGACACATCTCTCTCTCTCTCTCTCTCTCTCTCTCTCTCTCTCTCTCTCTCAATCTCTGTCTCTCTAATGGACTACACACAATACAAACACAACTGACCATCAACAGGTGTTTGTGCTAACAGCCTACCCCAAGGCCTCAAATTTGGCTCAAAAATGTCAGGGTCACAACTAAGACTCGTTTGGCTTCAATTTTGGAGGGGGAGGGAATCAATACTATCATGCATGTGTATTACTAAGACAGAGAGAGAAGGACATCAGGACATGGAGAGAGAAGGACATCAGTTTTTGAGAGAGATAATCCCATGTAGGCAAGGCTAAATTTTTAGTGAAATATATTCTGCCAATTAAAGGGTTAAAGTTTGAGAGTAGACCGTGCATTTTGCTCAACCAAAACTCTTGTAGTGAATATTTCACACACTGTCCTACGTTCAAAGCATTTTAGTGCAATTGGTATAGTATTCAAGCATGCATCAGGCTATAGTAGTAATCTGATACCTGTTATCTCTCTACCCCAGAAACGCTTTCTGTAAGAGATGGTAGTCATTGTCTTCACATAAATCTTTCTCTGCTGTTCATCACCACTCATCAGGTATGGTAGCATTAGTCTTGCAATCACAACAGCCTGCATTTACAATGAATAATAGCATAATAAATTATTATTGTGATGTCACTATCGTAGTTAGCAGGCAAATTCTATAATTATTTCTTTAGCTATGACAAAAGTTGAAATGATTAACAGAAGTGCACCATGAACATTAATGTGTAATGACATCACAATAGTAATAACATACTATGTAGTGCCAGGAGCTTATTAGAAGAAGGAGCGTCCAACTCTAGTATTCCGCGTAGTAATATCCAAAACTAAAGTCCGCCGCCGCGCGCTGTTACTACTTGGAACTTGGGCCTTTCTTTGTGCGTTGTGGCTCGCTATTTCCTACCTATACATTCATCCATGCTTCATCCTGCCCGTTTCAAGCTAAAACAAGCGAGCGTTCAGCCAGAGCCATGACCGCCGTCTTATGCGGCCGCGGACTTTAGTTTTGTATATTTCCTAGTTGAACGCTCCTTCTTCTAATAAGCTCCTGGTAGTGCTCACATCATTATAAGGTAGGTCATCATCATCATAGTCCAGCATGTCAATGCCGCCATGAGGAACTTCTTCCAATACAATCTCAAATACCTCACTTATGTTGTGTGCTTTAAATTCCTCTCTTCTCTATAATAATGCAAGCATACACTATTTTTATACTAATTATGAAGCTTTCATTACCTGAGATACGGTTTTCTCCAGTTCCTCAGGTGATTGCTTTAACAAGATAATATAATGATAATCAGAATAGTTTAAAATTTTAAGAACTTATGCAAAGACTTTTCAGCTAAAATTCATCATAGATTGCAATTATCCGGTTTGTGTGTTAATTTTTTGTTTGTAATTTTCACAATGCATTTTTATGCCTAAGAGGACAGATTGAGCTCCATAGGTATGCACACAAATGTATGTAGTACACAAAATAATGGTTGTTGGGTTCACAATGATGTGAGGAATCTCGGCAACTGCATAGCTAAGTGCTGAAATTTGCTCTTCATGGTCAAATCAATGTTTTATGAAAATCAAGTAAATAGATTTGTAATTGGTGGCCTCCTTTTTGATTTAAGCTGGCATTTGCTCGCTTTGATGGCCATTGCAGGCACTCAAGATCCTTCAGCGAGCAAGACAGTACAAGTTCATAGTTGGTCTCCTTTGCTAAATGCACAAAATACAGTAGGATAGCACATGACTATTAAGCTAGCATGACAGAAAGCGCTCTGAGCTATCTCTGGCTTGCTTATAGTTAGGCCGCTCACTCATGTCGTCTGTAGTCATGATCGAGCTGATTATGTGGTCAGCATTTATTGGGTTAGAACTGTAAGTTCTGTTGTAGTACATAAGTTATCAGCAGCCGCTTTTCATTTACTGCTACTGAAGTCTATGCTGCATCATCAAAGCATTTGTTCATTCTCAGTATTATAATGTGTATCTGTGCTGTACATTTAGATGTATTCATGCATCTGCACCGAGGCATTGTTTCACGGTATAATTATTAGTTAGATCATACTTCTAACCTTTGGAAATAATGTGTCATACACATCTTCTTTCAGTAGGTCTCGCCTGTGAAGTTCCCTTCCTAAATACTTCACCTGTACAATTTTTTTAAAATTTAGCTATCACTGCTGTATTTGTCAATCTGTCACAAACCTTGCGCGGATCACGATAGCCAGTCAGTAGCTCAAACTTCTTTGGGCACAGTTGTTTGTACTTTTGGAACATTTCAATTGCTAGTTGAAGCATCATATCTTCACTTCGACATAGTGTATAATACAGCGATTCCAAATATTTCTTCTTCTCCTCATCATCATTTCCTATCAAGAGTTTCACCATTTGTTCAGTGATGTGCATAGCCTACATGTACAAAACAGTATCAGACAATCCATAACTGCATGCAGGTATAGGACAATTACAGAATACAAACAATTGGTTACCAAAGAACAATTTACAGATCAAAGTATTATTCTGTGTTACCTTCTGGTGGTCTATTATATTAAAGTCAGTAGAAAGATTTCGTGAAACAAAATTTTCAACTGATAAATTTTCGAGTTAAAATATTTTCGTGGGTCGACTCTGTCAGAGATGTTCCTGACAGCAAAGTAGAACTGTCACTGGCTGAAAAGTAACTCCAGACAGACAGTATTTAAGCTGCTGCCAGACTTGACCATAATCATTCAGGATACAACTCGTAACTCGGCATACACGTGTTTACAAAATTTCGTTATTAAAAAAGTTCGCGTGTTTATAATTTTCGTGGTTGATCCTACCAACGTTAACAACGAAAATTTCCCGATTTACGGTACATAAACAATGATGAGAGTCTGACTATCTACATGATATCTACATGACTGTCGCACATGTAGATATCTCCTGCACGACTGTTTGTTGCAGCCACTTATGTAGGGATATCGATGCTTGTCCTGCTGCTTGTCTTGTCAAAAGGTATACAACCAGACTGGTAGTTTCATACTCACTCATCATTTTGTTCCTTGTTTGCGTACTTTGTCAACCAGTATCCCATGCCTACATCTGGAAGATTTCTTAGAAATCTTTTATTAGCTCACCCACAGCCACACACCGCGAATTTATAAAGGCCACGCCCACATCATGAGCGTATTCCTGGCTGCTGAAACAATACATTCCTATTAGGTAGTATACTAACACTGGCAAGCACATAAGCAACATTCTAATTGTTGTCTGAAACGCTAATACTTGCATTGTAGCCGCCATTTTGAATCTCGCCCATCCCTACATATAGCACTACCATGCCTCCCTAATATTTGTGCAGTACTCACATCTGCTTTTGGAATCTCTCTCCATCTCCGATATGCACAATGGAATGAATGGTCCACACTTTCAGATGTTTTAGCAGCCGCAACTAACTCATCAGGTACATCTTTCTGTACACATACAATACTGTTTCATATACTGGTTTCATAATAATGAACTTACATAATTATATTCTTCATGTTTGCTGTTGATCAAGTCCGATACAAGCATATCCTAATGATGTGAAAATAGTTACCACAGACTCATGTTATGCACTTATCACTTTCAATGACAAATTGACAGCGCTCATAACCCTTTAAGCCCTATAATGTTGCTTTTTGACAAGATTCATTCTTCAGACACCATAACTTTATGAAAAAGTGCTAAAATAATGTTCCGAAATTAAGCCAAATTGAAGAATACAAATAACCGCTAAAAATCCAGTGTTTTTCAGTGTGGCCGTGCATTTTTCTATGGCTTCAATGGAAATTTCTCGGCGGTTCACAAAAACAAAACGGCAGCTGAGAAAAATTGGGCATTTTACGGCTTCAGGATGTCCAGAAAACATATTTTCCATGATCTGGGCTACATTTTGCAGCAATCAAAACCACTGCTATTTGTATGTATTTTTCAATAGCCAGCTCCAAAGTACTGACAGTCAGCAAAAATTGACAAGGTCATTGTACTTTATTAGCTTCACTTCCGCAGTGGGAGGGCATCCCGATCGAGTAGGGCATGTTTAAGTGCGGCTACTCACTGGTGAAAAAGGACATAAATTTGAGACCAGTAGCACAAAAGACACACGAGTTACCCGCGAGAGAATTGGTCAGCGTTTACGAAGCTAAAATTTCAGCAAGATATCATAGTATTTAAAGGGTTAAGTGAAGTTCATGCATACTAGTGGCTAGTGACGGCTACAATGATGGCTACTGGTGACAGCAGACAAATTATTCCAAAGGGACTGGCAACGCGTGCGCAACGCCCAATGCAAATACATTACAGGCGGCACACCCTTTGATTTGAGTCTGCGGTACGGGTTAAACATTAGTTGCACACGCGTCTGTTCTGATAGCTACGCAACGAGGTGCTGGTTGCTAGGACAGCTCTTGGCGACCATGTTGGGACAGTCCTCTGTGGCAGCTCATTGACGACCTCTTGTACCTGACAGGAGTGTTCTGGTTAGACTCTGAGGACACAAGCAACTTGCGTACTGTTCAGTCGATTGTATAGTGGACGAAGTTTAGCTAGGATTGCAGGAATAGTGCTGTTCATGTATAATAAGAGATTTGTTTATTATCCTGAAAGATGGTTGTGTTCTTGTAAGTATAGCTTAAGGTTTTATTCTTCATCAAATTTTGCCGATACTAACACAGACCGCACGCCATCACACATAATCAGCATAATACTGCATGCTGTTGTTGACTTAGTGTAACGCTACAGTGCGATAATCTTGGCTGACTGCACTGCTCGTTGTGTTCCTTTTCTAGCGATAAATAAACTTAAGCTGTTCCAGTTTTTCGTTCTGCCTTCCAGCTTAGGTGCCCGTCTGTGGAACCAGTCTGCATTTGACGTTGATCGTTTCTTCAGCACCGAACTTACGCTGCTTAAAATCTTGGTTAATCACCGTTTGGTGCAGTTTGGCGGTCCTTCACTAGGCACGCAATACACTCGTAAGTTGTGATACAGAAGCTAAATTTAACCCGTAACGCAGAACACGGTAAAATTCCTGCCTGTTGCAGTCCCTTTGGGATAATTTGTCTATGGTGACAGCCACTGATACTTCACGGATACTTTTGATGGGAGCTGATGGCACGTGTACTGCGTATCATTAGAACATACCGTATTTCTCGTAAAGATTCCACACCTCCTACACGAAGAGAGTAGAAAAGTGAATTCTAGACATAATTATTGGTCCATATCTATGGAAGGAACAGACCTAGAGACATGTTGCATATTAGGGAGGCACGGTAGTGACTCCCTATGTAGAGATGAACGAGAAAAAAGATGGCGGCTACATACAATGTATTAGCGTTCAAACGCTGATATTTCGCCTGGTGATGAATTGTATACGTCCAAAGACACTTAGATCTGCTCTCTGGCGTTGCCCCATCTTACAGTAGCAAGGAGATTGCTCGAAATTATTACTAAAGTGACGAACCTGGAAACGGTGAAAATCGACCTTCGTCATCTTCGTTTTCTTTCTTTCTTTCTTCCTTCCTTCCTTCCTTCCTTCCTTCCTTCCTTCCTTCCTTCCTTCCTTCCTTCCTTCCTTCCTTCCTTCCTTCCTTCCTTCCTTCCTTCCTTCCTTCCTTCCTTCCTTCCTTCCTTCCACTCGCCTAGCGCCTTTACGCGAGCAGTGTCGAGACCAAAACACCCACGAAAAGTCGTGAAATTCTCCTGGCATGTGCCTTTTGAACTTAGTTTTTAGCGAAACGACGATATACATTTGACGAGCTCACGATCACGAACAGTTGTCAGCTAAGAGGCAGTTCAAAGATTTGCACTTAGGGCTTGTTGTAAAAAAATGGGATGCGCCATATGACATACTATTGGCTGAAAATCGAGTGCCATCTCTTTTAGACAGAAGAGTACACATGAAGTTATGTACTATGTACAAGATTGTAAACACTCTTATTAACTTCCCTAATGCACCTGTTGAGTTAAGGACGATCCCTTATTCTTCAAGACACCTGCATCCTCTCACCCTTCTTGATCATCAGTCTAAGACTAATTCTTTTTCTGCATCCTTTTTTCCTTCTACTTGTAAAGCCTGGAATAATCTTAATTATGATGTTGTAAGTGTTTCTACCTTTTCGTCATTTAAGAACTTACTATTCCCTCTTTTGGGTGCACGCCTTTGTATTAGCATAATTAAATTGCTATTGTGTGTGTCCATGCAACTTGCTAAATTGTTATAAAAAAAAAAAAAAAAAAAGTGTTTGACGCCATTATTGTGATTACGTAATACGCACGTGACCAAACACACTTGTAGAGTATCGCCGTATGAAGAGCGCATATTGGCGTCTGGAGTCTTCGAAGAACAACTCACAGAGTAAGCTCGTGTAGTATCACCGTTCTGCTGCTTGCCAGATAGTATCACAGCCATACAGAAAACTCTAAACCAGAGTGGGCGGGGCTCGTATGCTGTGCATCCAGGCTTCAGCATGCATGAATGCATGAGCTAGTTTCAGTATTTAGGAGCTACAAGTTAAAAAGCAATTATCAAGAAAAGCAAACCAAACCAATGATGGAAACAAAAAAGAGATACATTATCTTGCCAAATTCGAACTGCACCAAAAATTTGAAACTCACTGTAAAAGAAGAAAGGACACAAACAAGAAAAAAAATAGCACCAAAGGTGCAGATGCCTCGGTGGAATGACACATTATCAACAAACAAAACTATCCACCATTCCACAAACACGGCAGATGCATGTATACAGGATTTCTGTACAGCAATCACAATGCAGTGCTTTAGTTATGCAATCAGAAGCCAATCAGTGCTGACCACAATTCTACTGGGCGTGTCTACAATGTTCAGTACAGCCCATGCATACTAGATAACTTCCATAGCTTGCTCACACAATTTCTCTGGACCTGTGCTGTTGTCCTGTAGTGAAATTCTAACCTATAAGCTTCTAGGTGGTCAACTGTGGATAGCTTTGCCTTTCCAGATCGCCAGCAACAGCTCGATGGCGAGCCGGTGAGTAAATTGCGCCATAACTCACGAACAAAGCTTCGTATAAAGTTTTCACATGTTCTAGAGCGAGATAATACCGTGTACTACTTGCATTGCTAGTTTCAGAGCTTAACTTTCAGCGTGCGCTACAAAACTAAGCCAGCCGTGAGCAATTCACGCGGTAACTTACACACTAAGCTTTAAAATCAAACTTTTGAAAATTCAAGTCCGAGCAAGTATCGATTTCTACCCGTGTTGCTTGTTTCAGCGATTAGTTTTCAGCGAGCTACGAGAAATCGTTGCGACAGACAGACAGAATGAATGAACTAGGCACCAAAGGTGCTGATGCCTCGGTGGAGCACACAGGGACAACCACAGTAAACCAAAGGTGCAGATGCCTCGGTTGAATGCAACAATTTCACATACACAGCAACAAACTGCAGCTGTTGTACCTTTCTGTACAGCAATCACAATGCAGTACAATAGTTATGCAATCAGAAGCCAATCAGTGCTGACCACTAATTCAACTGGGTGTGTCTATATTGTTCAGTGCACAGCAGACCGAGGGGTTAGCCTCGTCCCCAGTCCCTCAAAGGAGGGCCTGGTATACACTGACTGCGCATGCTCCAGATTTCCCAGATTTTCTGGGGAAATAGGATACCTTTGGTACACGTCCGTACCACGTATGACGTAGTAAATAATACAGCTGACTGTCAGTGAACACACGGCTGCTGGTTAGCTACGCTCGAGCCCCTCCTAGAGCATTACAGAGATGTCGTTTGGGGATGCTCTATCTTTTGCGCTCCAGTCGTTGGTGTGTACGTGTACCTTCATGCTGAAGGTCGACTCCTGTAATTAATACTTCATCATACGCACGTGTTTTCCCGCGCGTGCGCAGTCAGTGTATACCAGGCCCTCCTTTGAGGGACTGGGGACGAGGCTAACCGAGGGGTCTGACACGGGCTGAAATCTCGTACACAGTCAGTAGAAATCCAAGTGAAATCCAGAAATCCAAGCGCTGAAATATGAAATCCAACGAGAAATACAGAAATCCAGAAATACACTGTGAAATCCAGAAATCCAACTAGAAATCCAGAAATCCAACTAGAAATCCAGAAATACAACTAGAAATCCAGAAATCCAACTTGAAATCCAGAAATCCACGGTGAAATCCAGTCGAAATCCGGAAAAAAATTACAAATCCATTTGTCCGTTTGCACGTATAGCCACACCTCTCCCTGTACATGCTTGCTGCTATTAGCTGTACAGTACATGTTTAGACCTTACACGTGTAATCTTTTATAAGCAGCTGCAAGCAGCACAAACCGACCATTCGAGTAGTATATCAAATCGAGTATCAAGTGTAGACTACACATCGTGTCCCGTGTGTGCAGTCAAGCTCTCATAGCAGCTGAGTTCAGTGACTTTATACTTATTGACCGATCATAGAGTTACACTACATCATCCAAATAGGGTAACAGGCTAGTGGTCATCACTCACTAATTTTATAGCGTGCGGTAGCAGCAACACCGCAATACTGCAGTTTGCTAGTAGCCACGCCTGATAACATTGTGCAATACAGGAAGCCCTAAGGTAACCGCCCCTAATTTCAGACGGTTCCCACTCTACTTTTCATAGTGCATTTCTCAGTAACGCGTTGACGTAGTTTAGCCATTTTCACTATGCAGATAACCACTCATTCAACTACAGCAACTCTCAGTTCTGACAAACAGACTACAAGCTTTGTGGTCAACACCACACCTCTCTTGTAAAGGGAGAGGTGTGGTGTTGACCACAAATTAACAGTCCTTCCCTGGTCCTTGTACCATCTGTTTGTCAAAAACCTGAGAGTCAACTTTGCTGCAATCAGCTGTAACTACATGTATGACAACCAACTTGCAAACTGCGAGCGCGCTCGGTGTGGGTCGAGCGTAATTATGCAATTTCTAGAAGAGAGCACCTGCGTGGCATAACAGTCATCAAGTACGTCAGAGTCAGGCGTTCTCACGAATACACGGAACTGGCAGATGAATCTGGCCAAGCACACACATAGTCTAGTGTTTGCGAGGGCCCTTGCTAGTTGTACATTTGTGTCAGACACGTGATCAACGGTCGACTCAAACAGTTAAAATCAAACTGGAAATCCACAGGAAATCTAGAAATCCAGAAATCCAACTCGAAATCCAGAAATACAACTAGAAATCCAGAAATACAACTAGAAATCCAGAAATACAACAGGAAATCCAGAAATCTACTAGAAATCCAGAAATCCAACTTGAAATCCAGAAATCCAACTTGAAATCTAGAAATATCCGAAATCCGCTGGGATTTCGAAATATCGTACGCTAAATCAGCCCATGTCGGACCCCTCGCAGCAGACAGCACGTACAACGAGCGAGATAGCTTGCTTAAACAATTTCTTTAGACATACGATGTAACCTATCAGCTTCTAGGCAGTCAACTGTGGATAGTTTGTCTACGGAGAACTCCAGATCGCCAGCAATGGCCATTGATCGCGAGGTAAGCAAAGCTACGCCATAACTCTAGAACGCAGCTTCATATACAAGTCTGCCGTGCTGTTCTGAAGTAAAGGCGAACTCACTAGCTGTAAGGCAGCCAGCAATAGACAATTTCGTCTTTACATCAGCAACTAGATCGCCAGCCGGCGATCGCGAGGTAAGCAATCATGCTATAACTCACGAACAGAGCCTTATAACCAAAATCCTTACAATTCATTTTCAAGCAAATATCGACTTTAGCTTGTGTTGCACGTTTCAGCGCTTAGTTTTCAGCGAGCGACGAGAAATCCTGCCGACAGACAGACAGACAGATACACACATACATACATACACAAACCGACTACCGTATGCCCCGTGGCTCCGCCCACCGAGGCATAAAAATAGCACCATAGGTGCTGATGCCTCGGTGGATTGACATTATATCCACAAACACAACTATCCACCATTCCACAAACACAGCAACTGCAGATGCATGCATACAGGATTTCTGTACAGCAATCACAATGCAGTGCTTTAGTTATGCAATCAGAAGCCAATCATGCAGTGCTGACCACAATTCAACTGGGCGTGTCTACAATGTTCATTACAGCACACGCATACCACGAGCGAGATAGCTTCCATAGCTTGCTTACACGATTTCTCTGGACCTGCGCTGCTATCCTGTAGTAAAATTCTAACCTATCAGCTTCTAGGCAGTCAACTGTGGACAGCTTTGCCTTTGGAGAAGTCCAGATTGCCAGCAACGGTAAACAAAGTAAGCAAACCGCGCCATAACTCTAGAACAAAGCTTTGCATCAAACTTTCGCTAATACACAACCGAGATAATGTCGAGATATACCTGCATTGCAAGTTTCAGAGCTCACCGTTCAGCGTGCGCCCCAAAAATGGTGTAACAGATTTACAGACAGACCGATTACAGTATGCCTCGTGGCTCCGCCCACCGAGGCATAATGACTGACACCACGACTACTGTATGCCCCGTGGCTCCGCCCACCGAGGCATAATAAAAAGATTTCTAACGGATGTAGGGATAAATAAATCTGCTACTGGTCCACAATGTAAACCAACAAGGAGCAAGCATGGAATGGTAACACGATTGACTTGCTAACAGACCATAGATCCCTACATCAGTGGCTGACTACAGCAGTTCTGCTAGTTGCTATTGACTGACACCTGACATGCATTGAATTGAATTTAGCTTGTGACAAAATAATTATAGTATAGTCAAAATGTTATGAACAGCCACTGATGTAGGGATCTATGGTCTGTTAGCAAGTCAATCGTGTTACCATTCCATGCTTGCTCCTTGTTGGTTTACATTGTGGACCAGTAGCAGATTTATTTATCCCTACATCCTTTTGATTTCGTTAGAAATCTTTTTATTTTCTTTATCATTATGATCCCCTATCCTTACTGATCACCCTAATTCATAACGTTCCTTGTCAGGTGACACCCACGTGACACAAAATGGCAGAATATATGACTGACTGGAAAGACAACGTTAGGTTAGGATTTTCCAAACCGCTGGAAGTTAAGATTTTTTAATGCTGAATTAAGACTCTCACTCTGGTTGCTTACCTGTGAGCCGACAATTTGGTCCCGAACTGTGTTACTTCGTCGACAGCGAGGGAAAAATGGCTTTTTCCAGTGGTCAAAGTGTTAGGTTAGGAAAATCCGATTCTCTGGGACAAAAAGTCCCGTACTTCACAGAACAGAGCTGTAGACGCGTTCCAGTTCAAAACACGTGCTCACTGCTACACTCCCAATTATTCGGCGCTTGTGAAACTTATGCGACAATTACCTCCAGATATTGGGCTAACAAATCTGAAATTGTTTATTTTGCACCGAATTGTTAGAAAAAAATACGGTAAGCACTTATTATCCGGCTATATGGCTATAGATAACAACGCAGTATGTGAAGTATGCACTCTTAGTGATATGCACTTATAATTATTACGGTGTATTTTCAAGAAAGAAGTTGAACCCATAACTTTTGCTTTGTGCCTGTATAATGATGATATTGTCTTGAACCATGAACTGAATAATTTTCTTTGAAATAATGAGTCATCCAACTTCCAGTGTGTGTGTGTGAGCAAGCACAAAAACATGGCAGCCATCGCACATGCAACTACTTACAAACAAAGGGCTAGTTAAGGTGCTATCAGCGAATGGCTGCTTTGAGGTAAGCTAAATATCATGGTTTAAATTGGCTATTAGGGAGGCACGGTAGTGACTCCCTATGTAGGGATGAACGAGAAAACAAGATGGCGGCTACATACAATGTATTAGCGTTCAAACGCTGATATTTAGTCTGGTGATGAATTTTATACGTCCAAAGACACTTAGATCTGCTCTCTGGCGTTACCCCATCTTACAGTAGCAAGGAGATTGATCGAAATTGTCACTAAAGTGACGAACCTGAAAACGGTGAAAATCGAGTTTCGTCATCTTCGTTTTCTTCTTCTTCTTCTTCTTCAGCGCGCCCAGCGCCTTTACGCGAGCAGTGCCGAGACCAAAACACCCACGAACAGTCGTGAAATTCTCCTGGCAGGTGCCTTTTGAAATTTGTTTTTAGCGTAACAGCAATATAAATTCAGCGATTTCTCGATCGTGATCCATTGTCAGCTAAGTGTTAGACACCATTATTGTGATTGCGCAATACGCACGTGACCAAGCAGTGGCTAGCGCACGTGACCAAGCACTAGCTAGATCGAGCTAGAGTATCGCCGCGCCGTATGGATCACGGATAGCACATACCCGGCATTTGTCTGGAGTCTTCGAAGAACGGTAAGCTCGTGTAGGATCGCCATTCTGCGCTTGCCAGATAATTACAAGTGTGGGCGGGGCTCGTATGTACTGCATGCATGCGTAGGCGACTAGGCATATAGGCGAGCTGATATGTACAGCATAACTACAAGTTTAAGGGACTACACGGCGAACTATAGAAACGGCTCGATTTGCGTGCTGTTTTTTCTGCCTCACCATCTAGTACTTCACAGCGACCTTACCAACTGCTGGGCGGTCCTAGGGTGGAGCTAGAGGGCCGAGGGACCCAAATGTTTTACGACATAGTCTTTCTTTAATTTAAAGGTAGCAACCAGGGTGGGTGGGTGGGAGGGGGGAGGGCGGGCAAGCGGAGCGGGTGAACTTTGCCTACCTCTGGCGCCACAAATGACCTTGCTGCGTTCTTAGCTGACCTCTGTAGCTCAATTCTTGTGCAAACCACGAAACTAATTAAATATTCGCGGCCTTGTGACTGACAGACTGAACACTTTACGCAAAAACGCATGCATACGTTTGCTCACCACGAGCCATTCAGTTCACAAATCCATTTTGGTGGGCGTGGCTTCTCCGCTCATTGAATAAAATTTTAACTCTTTCTACAGTGTTTGCTCCGCCCACACAAATGACCTTGCTGCGTTCTTAGCTGACCTCTGTAGCTCAATTCTTGTGCAAACCACGAAACTAATTAAATATTCGCGGCCTTGTGACTGACAGACTGAACACTTTACGCAAAAACGCATGCATACGTTTGCTCACCACGAGCCATTCAGTTCACAAATCCATTTTGGTGGGCGTGGCTTCTCCGCTCATTGAATAAAATTTTAACTCTTTCTACAGTGTTTGCTCCGCCCACACAAATGACCTTGCTGCGTTCTTAGCTGACCTCTGTAGCTCAATTCTTGTGCAAACCACGAAACTAATTAAATATTCGCGGCCTTGTGACTGACAGACTGAACACTTTACGCAAAAACGCATGCATACGTTTGCTCACCACGAGCCATTCAGTTCACAAATCCATTTTGGTGGGCGTGGCTTCTCCGCTCATTGAATAAAATTTTAACTCTTTCTACAGTGTTTGCTCCGCCCACACAAATGACCTTGCTGCGTTCTTAGCTGACCTCTGTAGCTCAATTCTTGTGCAAACCACGAAACTAATTAAATATTCGCGGCCTTGTGACTGACAGACTGAACACTTTACGCAAAAACGCATGCATACGTTTGCTCACCACGAGCCATTCAGTTCACAAATCCATTTTGGTGGGCGTGGCTTCTCCGCTCATTGAATAAAATTTTAACTCTTTCTACAGTGTTTGCTCCGCCCACAAGCAGATTTGTGAGTTTCTTTGATGATAACTGTCTTTGACCACGCTTTGTTTGCCCGAAGAAACTGAAATTTTCGTCATTCTGATGTTCGAAGTGTAGTCCCTTAAAATTAATAATAATAAAGAAAAGCCACCAACAACAGGAAAACTAAACTGATGGTGGAAACAAAGACGGCTCTTTACATGCATGATATTGAACTGCACTTCACTAAAAAAAGAAAAAAGGACACAAACAAGTAAATTAAAAGGATTTCTATCGAAATCAAAAGGATGTAGTGATGAAGAAATCTACCACTGGTCTACAATGTAATCTAACAAGGAACAAGCATGGAATGGTAACTCGATTGACTTGCTAACAGACCATATAGGTCCCTACATTCAGTGGCTGTACATAAGATCAATATTTTGTCACAAGCTGATCAATGCATATCAGGTGTCAGTTAACAGTAACTAGCTGAACTAGCTATAGTCAGGCCACAACAGCCACTGATGTAGGGACCTATGGTCTGTTAGCAAGTCAATCGAGTTACCATTCCATGCTTGTTCCTTGTTAGATTACATTGTAGACCAGTGGTAGATTTCTTCATCACTACATCCTTTTGATTTCGATAGAAATCCTTTTAATTTACTTACACATAGTTGTCGGTAAATATTAAATTTGGATACTCAGGCTATGCCCTCAGTATCCAAATTCTCTTCACCTCGGTGTATAACCTACATTATGATGGTAAATGGCTATAGCCACACAGCTGTAAATTGCCCATAGAACTCACATGTACCTCCAAAACTTTACAACGTAATTACATACCTTACGATCTTTCAAAATCTGTTGAGCTTTGTCACTTAGTAGCTCTCTCACAAACAGACAAATGCTAAATCGTGCGACCTGTAAAAGCATTTAAACAACATAATTGTTCTACTGCTAAACTGCAGGAGTGTGACACTTGCATACCTTCTTTTTATCATCATTATAAACTTCATGCAAGTAGTCTGGGCACAGCTCCTCAAATTTTTGATACATCACAACTGCCAACGGAATCAATGAATTAGGAGTTACACAGAAGAACATGGACTTCAGATAGACTGCTCTGCTCTTGCTAGGATGTTCATCTCCATTAGACAGAAACTTAGCAGCCATCTGTTCTGTGACTCTGACGGCCTGTGTACAGATTTAAAGTATACGCTTACAATGGAAGGACAGATCTCTCACATCGCCATCAGGAATGTCTTGCTCGTTTTCTTCAGCAAGATGAAAGGAATGAGATGTTTGTGTAGATTTGAGCACATCAGCTAGCTCTGGATATCGATCTTCCATGTACTCCTTATAAACAACATGGATTAGCTATAGTTATAGTTCTAAGTGTACAGTTGCCAGATTACCATGACTTTTTTCCTGCTTCTTTCTCTCAGTGCAGAAGCATCCTATATAATAACACAATTAGTGAATGTTTCCTGCACTTAGCACTTATTATGCCTCGGTGGGCGGAGCCACGAGGCATACAGTAGTTCGTTTGTTTGTGTGTCATTATGCCTCGGTGGGCGGAGCCACGAGGCATACTGTAATCGGGCTGTCTGTCGTTCTGTCTGTCTGTTACATCATTTTTGCGGCGCACGTTGAAAGGTAAGCTCTGAAACTTGCAATGCAGGTAGAAATCGATATTATCTCGAATGTGAACTAGCGAAATTTAGATACAAAGCTTTGTTCTAGAGTTATGGCGTGATTTGCTTACTTTGTTTGCCGTTGCTGGCGATCTGGACTTCTCCGAAGGCAAGGCTGTCCACAGTTGACTGCCTAGAAGCTGATAGGTTAGAATTTTACTACAGGATAGCAGCGCAGGTCCAGAGAAATTGTGTAAGCAAGCTATGGAAGCTATCTCGCTCGTATGGCGCGCCGTTTGTATCAAAAATAACGTAGACATAGTAAAGACAAATTTTGGCCCGCGGCAGCGCGGCCGTGGGGGCTGGTAGGTGTTACTGATGTGGGCGTGGTCTATATACCAGCGATCGCGATCGATCAAGTATGTTTCTTCTGTCAGTAGCTGAGTAGCGGGTCACCCTTGTGTGTCTACGCGTATCACTGTCTCTGTGGACCTGTCACTGAGTGTATAGTGTGAGTTATGGTGCCGCCTTTGTTAGCTAGGCTACAGCAATGTCCGTTGAGCTAGCCTCGGCTCAGGACATGCTGCATGCTGGATGATGCCCTGTGCGCTGGATCAGTGATAGTGTGATTAACCTGATGCTCCGTCAGTTATGCTCTGCTAGCATGCATGTGTATCAGCGTATATTTCTCTTTATATATGTCAGAACATGAAATGCTCAAGTACCATATTAACGCTCAGTAGACTCATGCTTTCTCCCTTCTCTCTCACACACCTAATGCATTATGCACACACAATCTCTCACATTTCCTCAGATATGTTAGCAAGTCAAATATAATGCACGGATTGCTATACCAGAGGTGATGACGGTCTCAATAAAAATAATAGTAAGACATGATTTCTCAGTATGCATCTTGTCTCATGTTTTGCCCACACTACACACTCGTCCACTGTAATGTTTTTGACTCTATCACCGTAGTACTGTCTAACCAGGATTTAAAAATAGCCATGGAGGCCTTCCCTATGTATTATGACGTCGTGCTTTTGATACAATGAGTGTTTTGTTGGATAGAGCTCAAGTGTTCTCAGCATGATCAGCTGTGTGTTTTGAGACTAGGCACATAGCGTAGCAGATCTGGCACAGTTTGTTTCTGTTCCATGACAACTGTTACGATTGTGTTCGATGTTTAGCAAGGGATGACGAAGAACATGTATAATGGCAATTTAAGTGAGTGCTTGAAAAGTGGTTTCAACACCATACACCTAAGCAGACTAGTACACATACAGACTGACAAGCAAGCCATTAGTTTTATCATAGATGTTATGACTACGTGTGCTTGGCTTGCTCAATAGTTGCCGAAAATGAATGTAAAATTGTGTCTTATTGTTCGCCTGCTCTGTGTTTGTGAACACATTCATGAAGAAATAGTCACTAACTGTGCTCAGCGGAGCCATGTATCTGTTAATTGCACTATGATCATAGATTGCATTAGTCACACCAGTTTCGTCATGGAGGCTGAATGTTTATCTAAGATTCCATCCTTTTTGTTGGTTTTCTA
This sequence comes from Haliclona indistincta, assembly GCA_964017065.1. Classification (NCBI taxonomy): domain Eukaryota; kingdom Metazoa; phylum Porifera; class Demospongiae; order Haplosclerida; family Chalinidae; genus Haliclona; species Haliclona indistincta. The sequence continues at coordinate 11,532,566 of OZ024790.1, forward strand.
ATTATGTCACATCAAACATGCTTTTTGTCTCTTTGTAATCCCAGTTACATTGTATTTTTATTATCTATGCTTTCATTCACCAAGTTTATTTTTATTGCACTCGGTGATTACTGCACCTGTCACACACTGTATCTGTCTCTTTTTTAATTTTTAAGAACATTTTCCATGGAGGTACATAATTTTTCCTTCTCTTCACAACACAGGAGCTGTCATCATAATGGTATGTAAGGCTGACAAGTGATCATAAAGACAACTTTGTTTCAATTGTACTGTGATATTAATATATAATAACAACTTTTCATCTGTTTAATAGTAATCACAATTAATGATTTTTCAAATGCACTAGCAAACCATTGACAAAAATTATTAGTATACTACTAGACATTAATGATCAAACAGTAGCAAGTGAACTATAAGTGATCTTTTAGTTCAAATGCAGTAAGTAATGTAGTAATTTAGTAGATCTGGTGTGTGAGAGACACTAAATCAGGAAAAACCACTCTTGCAGTGATCTTTTAGTTCAAATGCAGTAAGTAATGCAGTAATTCAGTAGATCTGGTGTGTGAGGACACTAAAATGAGAAAAACCACTCTTGCAGTGATCTTTTAGTTCAAATGCAGTAAGTAATGCAGTAATTCAGTAGATCTGGTGTGTGAGGACACTAAAATGAGAAAAACCACTCTTGCAGTGATCTTTTAGTTCAAATGCAGCAAGTAATTCAGTAGATCTGGTGTGTGAGAATGCTGTGAGGACACTAAAATGAGAAAAACCACTCTTGCAGTGATCTTTTAGTTCAAATGCAGCAAGTAATTCAGTAGATCTGGTGTGTGAGAATGCTGTGAGGACACTAAAATGAGAAAAACCACTCTTGCAGTGATCTTTTAGTTCAAATGCAGTAAGTATGCAGTAATTCAGTAGATTTGGTGTGTGAGAATGCTGTGAGGACACTAAAATGAGAAAAACCACTCTTGCAGTGATCTTTTAGTTCAAATGCAGTAAGTAATGCAGTAATTCAGTAGATCTGGTGTGTGAGAATGCTGTGAGGACACTAAAATGAGAAAAAACACTCTTGCAGTGTACACAGACCGTATGTACACTATTCACAGCTTTTCATCTTGGGAGATTGGCAATGATTGCTGAAACAAGAAAAGGATGCTGTTTAAATCACTAGAAATCAGGATTTAGGATAATGTAAACAAGGATTCTGTATCAGGGTTTGGGCTGTTCCAATTAATCCAACAATGTTAGATGTACTGAAATTGTACAGTGTTCACTGTATCTTAGTGATGTAGCAATGCATATAGGCACATTCTGACAGTCACTACACCCACATGCATATACTATTATTATCTTTCGTCATGTGCAACTCAGATTCAAAATAATTATTATTCAATGATTAGAACTGCAGCTATAGCTAGCTAGAGCAACATGTATCTGCTACTGTGTTCAAAGGAAGTGCACTGGTCGAGAATGTGAGTCTAGATGGACAAGTAAAACTGACTGACGTCATACCTAAACAAAAAACAATGAAACAAACATTCAGTTAACAAAACAATCCATACCCAGACAAAAAATTGAATCCTACTCGGTTATAGCATTACATGCTCAAATTTTAACATCCACCGAGGCATAACCCGCACCAATGGTGCATTTTTATGCCGAGGGCGGAGCCGCGAGGCATACTGTAATCGTGCTGTCTGTCAGTCATTATGCCTCGGTGGGCGGAGCCACGAGGCATACTGTAATCTAGCCACGTCCCCAGGCCCCGCCTCCCAAAGCTGAGGAGAGGGCCTGGTACACACTGTGTGCGCATGCGTCTAATATTCATGGAACTTTAATTGCGATGACGTCGTTAGATGGTAATTATTTATGTGACGTATTTGCCTACGGGCAATATTATTGCAGCTTTCACTCCCTTTTGCCGTAAGCCATCCACCTGGTCAACCATAAGAGACACCAACTGAGAGATAACTACTACTAAGCTGTCAGTACGACTGTACTTATGGTCGAAAACGAATGGTAAAACTTGATAGCACAATATCCAGTAGGTAGCCACACGAAAACATCACGGCCTTCATATACATGGCTCACGCTGGCTAACTGTTCTGGCTTTGGTGTCATCCGATGCACTGGAGTGCATACAACATAGTAGCCTCGAAACCTGCTCCACCCGCCATGATCTGTGACGTAAAGTGTAGCGATCATGAACGGAAAATATCCGGTGATTTCTGGAATTCCGTGAATTCCGGCGCATGCGTACGCAGTGTGTACCAGGCCCTCTCCTCAGCTTTGGGAGGCGGGGCCTGGGGACGAGGCTAACTGTAATCGCGTTGTCTGTCATTATGCCTCGGTGGGCGGAGCCACGAGGCATACTGTAATCGCGTTGTCTGTCATTCTGTCTGTCTGTCAGTCTGTCTGTTACACCATTTTTGCGGCGCACGCTGAACGGTGAGCTCTGAAACTTGCAATGCAGGTATAACTCGACATTATCTCGGTTGTGTATTAGCGAAAGTTCGATGCAAAGCTTTGTTCTAGAGTTATGGCGCGGTTTGCTTAGTTTGTTTACCGTTGCTGGTGATCTGGACTTCTCCAAAGGCAAAGCTGTCCACACTTGACTGCCTAGAAGCTGATAGGTTAGAATTTTACTACAGGATAGCAGCGCAGGTCCAGAGAAATCGTGTAAGCAAGCTATGGAAGCTATCTCGCTCGTGGTATGCGTGTGCTGTAATGAACATTGTAGACACGCCCAGTTGAATTGTGGTCAGCACTGCATGATTGGCTTCTGATTGCATAACTAAAGCACTGCATTGTGACTGCTGTACAGAAATCCTGTATGCATGCATCTGCAGTTGCTGTGTTTGTGGAATGGTGGATAGTTGTGTTTGTGGATATAATGTCAATCAACCGAGGCATCAGCACCTATGGTGCTATTTTTCTGTCTGTTACGCCATTTCTGCGACGCACGCAAAAAGGTAAGCTCTGAAACTTGCAATGCAGGTATAATTCGATAATATCTCGCTTTTCATCGTTTGAAACTTGTATACGAAGCTTCGTTCTCGAGTTATCAATATGGCGTGATTTGCTTACTTCCAAAGGCAAAGCTGTCCACAGTTGACTGCCTAGAAGCTTATAGGTTAGAATTTTATTACAGGATAGCAGCGCAGGTCCAGAGAAATTGTGTAAGCAAGCTATGGAAGCTATCTCGCTCGTGTGCTAAACACTGTAGACACGCCCAGTTGAATTGTGGTTAGCACTGATTGGCTTCTGATTGCATAACTAAAGCACTGCATTGTACAGAAATCCTGTATACATGCATCTGCAGTTGCTGTGTTTGTGGAATGGTGGATCAGTTGTGCTTGTGAATATAGTGTCGTTTCACCGAGGCATCTGCACCTTAGGTGCTATTTTTCTGTCTGTTGCACCATTTCTGTGGCGCACGCAAAAAGGTAAGCTCTGAAACTTGCAATGCAGGTAGAACTCGATATTATCTCGGTTTTGAGTGTTTGAAATCTTTACACGAAGCTTAGTTCCAGAGCTATGGCGTGATTTGCTCACCTCAATGCCCGTTTCTGGCTATCTGGACTTCTCCAAAGGCAAAGCTGTCCACAGTTGACTGCTTAGCAGTTGTTAGGTTATAATTTTACTACAGGATAGCAGCGCAGGTCCAGAGAAATCGTGTAAGCAAGCTATGGAAGCTATCTCGCTCGTGGTATGCGTTGCTATGCTTAAACTGTAGACACGCCCAGTTTAATTGTGGTTAGCACTGATTGGCTTCTGATTGCATAACTAAAGCACTGCATTGTGATTGCTGTACAAAAATCCTGTAGACATGCATCTGCAGTTGCTGTGTTTGTGGAATGGTGGATAGTTGTGTTTGTGGATATAATGTCAACCACCGAGGCATCAGCACCTATGGTGCTATTTTTCTGTCTGTTACACCATTTCTGTGGCGCACGCAAAAAGGTAAGCTCTGAAACTTGCAATGCAGGTAGAACTCGATATTATCTCGGTTTTGATCGTGTGAAAGCTTTACACGAAGCTTAGTTCCAGAGCTATGGCGTGATTTGCTCACCTCAATGCCCGTTTCTGGCTATCTGGACTTCTCCAAAGGCAAAGCTGTCCACAGTTGACTGCCTAGAAGCTGATAGGTTAGAATTTTACTACAGGATAGCAGCGCAGGTCCAGAGAAATCGTGTAAGCAAGCTATGGAAGCTATCTCGCTCGTGGTATGCGTGTGCTGTAATGAACATTGTAGACACGCCCAGTGGAATTTGTGGTCAGTACTGCATGATTGGCTTCTGATTGCATAACTAAAGCACTGCATTGTGATTGCTGTACAGAAATCCTGTATGCATGCATCTGCAGTTGCTGTGTTTGTGGAATGGTAGATAGTCGTGTTTGTGGATATAATGTCAATGCACCGAGGCATCAGCACCTATGGTGCTATTTTTATGCCTCGGTGGGCGGAGCCAAGAGGCATACTGTAATCGCGTTGTCTGTCGTTCTGTCTGTTACACCATTTTTGCGGCGCACGCTGGAAGGTAAGCTCTGAAACTTGCAATGCAGGTAGAACTCGATATTATCTCGGTTGTGAACTAGCGAAAGTTCGATGTAAAGCTTTGTTCTAGTTCTGTCTGTTACACCATTTTTTGTGGCACACGCTGAAAGGTAAGCTCTGAAACTTGCAATACAGGTAGAACTCGATATTATCTCGCTTGTAATCATGTGAAAGCTTTACACGAAGCTTCGCTCTTGAGTTATGGCGTGATTTGCTTTGTTTACCGTTGCTGGCAATCTGGACTTCTCCAAAGGCAAAGCTGTCCACAGTTGACTGCCTAGAAGCTGATAGGTTAGAATTTTACTACAGGATAGCAGCGCAGGTCCAGAGAAATTGTGTAAGCAAGCTATGGAAGCTATCTCGCTCGTGGTATGCGTGTGCTGTACTAAACACTGTAGACACGCCCAGTTGAATTGTGGTTAGCACTGATTGGCTTCTGATTGCATAACTAAAGCACTGCATTGGAAATCCTGTATACTTGCATCTGCAGTTGCTGTGTTTGTGGAATGGTGGATAGTTGTGTTTAATTTGTGGATATAGTGTCATTCCACCGAGGCATCTGCACCTTAGGTGCTTCATTCCGTCTGTTACTTCAGTTTTGCGGCGTACGCTGAAAGGTAAGCTCTGAAACTAGCAATGCAAGTAGAACTCGATATTATCTCGCTTTTGATCATATGAGAGCTTTACACGAAGCTTAGTTCCAGAGCTATGGCGTGATTTGCTCACCTCAATGCCCGTTTCTGGCTATCTGGACTTCTCCAAAGGCAAAGCTGTCCACAGTTGACTGCTTAGCAGTTGTTAGGTTATAATTTTACTACAGGATAGCAGTGCAGATCCAGAGAAATCGTGTAAGCAAGCTATGGAAGCTATCTCGCTCGTGGTATGCGTTGCTGTGCTTAAACACTGTAGACACGCCCAGTTTAATTGTGGTTAGCACTGATTGGCTTCTGATTGCATAACTAAAGCACTGCATTGTGATTGCTGTACAGAAATCCTGTATACATGCATATGCAGTTACTGTGTTTGTGGAATGGTGGATAGTGTTATTCACCGAGGCATCTGCACCTTAGGTGCTATTTTTATTTTTTGTACAGTGCACTGAACCCTCATTGAGTCAACAGGATGTCGGAACGCTGATCTCGAAACGCGCGAGCAGCATTTTTATCACTATCAAGCCGGAAACCGAGAGGCTGCAGCGTTGCAACATACGCAGTAACGCAATTGCTCAGGCTGTTATAGTCTAGATGGCATTTTTTCAGTACATGTACATATGACCGCGACTTACCAACCGCCCGTGGTCATACTTTTCTTTTGCTTGTAACTGGCGCAGTTCAACAGTGTCAACAGCAACGTGCTGCGGCGGCTCTAGACCAGTCACAGTAGCCATGACGGCAGTAAACAGTGTGACACTAACACAACGACTGCGGAATGTGCACATACACTGATTCTAATAGTAGAGCGGATCTGAACGCTTTTTAAATTAAACCACGAGGAGGGAGGAGCGAGTGGGCAGTTATTAGAAGCGTGCTGCTTGAAGTACAACGATAAGAGTGCAGCTGTACTCGCATGTACTGGAGGAATAGGCCCCGCCGCTACTTTGACTCTGAAAAGAATTGGAAACCTTCTTGCTGAAAAACATGATTCTTCCTATGGTCAGATAATGGGTTTTCTGAGGATCAAGTCGACTGAGTTTCGCTCTACTCTGCAGTGCACTCCACACTCATGTGCTTGCGAGGAACCAGATCCACAAAATCAAAGCCCTTTAACCTGAAGACAGATACCCTAACTTTAGCCATTGCAGAGGGCAATGGATCCGGTTAATATTTTTCTCTACAAATCTGAATTGGTCCTATACTTAAATTTTATTTTACCTACTCGTTACATCTAGCACGTACCTGTCTTAATAACATTTTGTTGGTCGCATAAGAGTGCAGCTCGGAGTGCAGTGACTACAAACAAACCAAGCAGTCCCTCCAAGTATGGTTCCGCCTGGATTGTCTACTTTTGATGTTTGTATTTATGTCCATGTACAGATCATGTGTTGCTGCCTGTGTACTTATTATAACACAGTCCTTAATTCCTTCCTTGTGCAGGAATGCTCAGTTCTATAGTCAGAGAGAGATAGGCTAATACTATGACAGAACAATGCCTCTCTATCAAAAATTGGAATCTATGAAAAAATCATGTATGTGAAAATTAGTGTATGAATAGAACTACACTGAAACTTTCAAATAAAAGACACGATTGTTATGACTTTGTGTTTGTTAAAGAGGTTGTTCACAGCTGGTCACAGAAATGTTGTTAAAATTAAAAATGTATTGGTATAATAAACAAGAACTGCAACAGTGTCTTTTGATGATGGCTAATAATTATTGTGTGTGTTACTCTAAATAGCCTTTATTGGGAGATCACACTACATTATGCTGTAGATGTGGAATATTTGGGGCAAAATAAGTTTATTACAAGCTTAAGTTAAGTTTCACGTAATGCAATTTCATGTATGAAGCTTTAAGAACCCCATAACTAAAATCCGTGCTATAAATTTTGTAGGTCACCAAAAAAGTAGTATATGTGTCATGCATTGGTAACATGCATGGTTTGTGTGTATAATTCATGTGTGTCTTCTAAGATACAGAGAAGTTAGCTAATAGTGTTTCATTCGAGAGTAGAGTGTCTAACTCTACTCTCGACTCTCTACAAAAAAAGATTTTCTCTCGTGCACAAGTGGTTTTATCTGTGGTTTTGTGTTTATATATTTGAGACTAAGTTTCGTTACGAGACATGTCCGAGACAAGGTCTACTGAGAACAAAGGAGTTCCTAATGAAAGGCAATAATACGCTAAAACTAGTGCTTGAAAATTAATTAATGCTTTGTGCTTTCACTCTAGCAAACATAAATTTCTGTAACTCTTTATAAGTTATCTTTTCACAGATATGTACAGCTTTGATTTAACCGAGGAAGATGCTAAAACTGCCTACAAAAAAGTCTGCTCTGCTTATGAAAGCTTTTCGATCGACTCCATCTACCTGTCCAGAAAGGTAAGGTATCAAATTTTGGGTGTGAGGGTTCAAATTTTGGGTGCTGGTTCAAATTTTATGTTTTGCTCTTTCAGTTGAAACTGACACTGGTACCATTGGAGGATCCTTGTCACATGAGTATCATGTGATCTCTCAAATCGGTGAAGATACCATTTATACGTGTGAAAGGTAGCAGCGTACTTGGTCTCGAGTTTGAACTATCTCTGTGTTTTGTAAGATGTGGATGCGCCTCAAATTCAGAGCTGGTCAGCAAGGAAGCGTTGACTCTTCCTCAATGCCCTCACACCAGCGAAACAGTCCGCTGAATAAAGAACAAGCAATCGAGGTCAGTGAGTCTATGTAAACCATTACCTGAGAGGTTTCTGGTATTTTATATACCTCACGCTTTTCTGTTGGGTACCAGTGTTCTCGCTAGGCCTTTTTTGAGGGGGTTTACCCCCTTGGATTGTAGCAAAACCCCCTTGGATGTCTGCTAAAAATGTTAAACGAATGGATAGTAAAGGAAAAAAACATGCTGAAAGCTGGATTCGAACCCTTGTTCTTGACTTCCTCACCCCAATCCTCTAACCATTTGACCAAACTGCCAACATAATAGTTGTTGCGATAGGTGTCAATAACATACCAGATAACATACAGTGCTTCCAGCTTAGTCGCTCCACTTTTTAATTTTTTGCAACCATGAAATATTTTCGCATGTAAAAATTTTATTTCAATAGCTATATGCATGATTCTTGGAATAGACGTAGTTACATCATATCTCTATCAGAATGTCAATTCAGGAGGATACAGAATGAACCGTAATGTTTGTACGACATCAAACATGATAGGAACTGGTGCGACTATTGCAGTAGCTACTTTTTAAGAGTGAACTCAAAAATTACTTCGAGTTAAGAACACACACTTCACTTCAAGTAAATATAGTGCCTTTTACACTGGTATACCAAGAATTGAACATTATCTTTGCGCGCAGACTTTTTCAGAGCTTGTTGAAGCGTTGAAATTGGAGGTTTTCAATGCCCTGGACTTTTTAAGATCAAACTTCAGAAACCTTTCGAGTTAAGAAAAATCCCTTTAGTTTTATAATGATAGGTATATGATACATCCATAAAACAGAATTCAGGCCTGTATCTTTATCGCTTTGCAAGTAGCGATTGCGTTTGTGATACTACTCGACGTTGCCGTCGAATTGCTGTCTTACTGATGACGTCGCTACTTCACTCGTACGTTGTATGACGACATCGAGTGTGCCGCGTGCATCTGAAGCGCGCGCCAAGTGCCCGCCAAATGGCTGTTACTGAACTTGATCTGGTGTCTTTCACATCGCTAGTACGAGGGATTAAGTTTTACAATGTTTCGACAAGTGCAGTTCGTGTCGGAGATTTTGTTTGTGTTAAAGTTATTATAATCAGTTATTATTGACGTCACATGTTCATGATGATGTCACAACAAAAATTTATAATATAATAAAATGGCGACTTTGTATTGGTTCTATTGGAGCGACTCCACGGTGCTTGTGCAACGTAGTTCTCTGTTCCTGACTGTGAAAAGGTATGAAAACAAATGGTAAGTGCAAAATACAACTTAAACTTGCAAAAATGATGCAAAACGTGCAAGTATGAAAAAGTGGATCGACTAAGCTGGAAGCACTGTAGCAGTTAGGTATGTTAAAATTCCCCCCTTGGATTTAAAATTCTAGCGAGAACACTGTTGGGTACCATGTATTCTAGCATATCCGACGCTAGTATTCTGAATGTATGCAGGTGAGCAAATATTCTCAATATTGACGCATGCTTTGACATATTTATTTTGTTCAGTCCGCTACAGATGGGTTGCTATGGTATCGGGATCACGAGGCTACTCCTGACTCTGGTAGAACACTCACTCACGAAGCACAATGGTCGCATGATATGGCCCAGAGGGCTAGCCCCTTTCTCTGTTTGTGTTGCACCTCTTTGCCACAAAGAGGTAAGACATCTCTCCAACATGCATGTACGCAGACAGTGAATAAGAGATGGATAATTTTGTGTCTTTGATGACAATGTAATTGTGTTGTGCATGACTTACACACTTAAACTATCCATTTGCATGTACTTTACAGAGGGGTCCGATTTACGGAACGAGATTTCACTGAGTTCAGAGTGATTTCACTGATATAATTAAGTGTGGGTGTTAGTACACTGGAAATGCTGAGTATACAGAAAAATATGGTGATTACAGCGGTGGTGGTTTCATGATTTCAACTAATTTTACCAGTCAGCGTACAAGATTTCACTTGTGTCGTGTCCCTCGTACTATACAGGGTTAAAATCGTGTCGTTGGGCTGCATTCAGATAATGTCTATAGCCAGAGCATTTCATTATCTCTCATTCCAGGATTCAGAGTTAACTCTTTAGGGACTGAATTATTTTGACGAAAATTCGACTTGCTCTAAACTGACAGTTTGTCTTGCATTTTCTACAACATGCAGTACGTTAGCTGTTCCAAACTAGCACTGTTGTTTCCTGGTATGTCAAAGTTTACAACCATGTACTAAACTCTGAGATGGCCACTCCCACTTCGGAACTGAAGCCGCTTAAGTGCTGCGACCTCGTCATTTTCCAGCCAATTTTGGTCTTCGTTTAGCCCTTGTGACTGATACAAAAACCTGGTGGTGTCCAGGTGAGCAAACGGCATAGTTTAGACCATATTCCATGCCCAAGTATGCATTTCCGGGCATCCTGAAGCCTTAAAAATGCCAAAAGTGGCGAGGGGCTCCGCCCCTTCAAACCCCAGGTTAACGGGGGGACACCCCCCTTTAAAATTCCCCCCGTGCTGTACGTTTTAGTGGGGAGGGTGCGCCGAAAAACAGGTGGTTTTTTTAGGTAAAGTCATCTTTTGCAAATAAACTGGATTTGACCTTTCTAGAGCACTTTTTGCACTTTCTATGACATCTAGAGTAGGCGGAGTCAATTATGGCGGTTAAAGCCGCTATAGGCCTTAAAGGGTTAATGAAGAAAGGTCACAAACTATACGATAAGCTACAGAGCCAGTTACCAGATGATGTGATACTAGAGGACAGACTACATTAATTTTGTCGATTAGTAAACGACTTCGACACATTGAGCTCCTGGGATATCCCATTACAATAGTGTTGGGCAAAAAGTAGGGCTGGGACCAAGGTTTGAATATTCGAACATTCGTTCGTAAACAAAACATTCGAAGTTTTTATCTCCTTTCGAACATTCGTGCCACACCCACTATTGCTCAAAAATGCTATTTATATACATAGATAAGGCATTAATTTGATAATGAATCAATCTGTAGCTATAGTGAGGTCATAAAACTAATTTTTGTCATAATGATGTGTTTTTGTTTGTTACCATTAATTTAATGCACAAAGAATGATTCGAACATTCGTTCGTTTGTTCAACAGAATGTTCGATAGTTCACTATGTACATTCATCCCACCCCTAGCAAAAAGGTATGCACACATGAAAATATTTACCTGTTAGTATAAATTATGTAACAAATGAACTACACAGCTTCTAAACCAACTGGTCTCTAGACCTATGAAACACGATTTTTTTTCACGAGTTCACGAAGTGGAACAGAACAATAAATTTGCCTCAAAAACAAATTGGTATTGAGCTTTTTGAATCATGAAATAATTATAATAGATCATGTCAAATTAATAAATTATTTCATTTTGTGAAATTTTGACCGCTCCCTATACTGTGATAGTATGTTGTGTGTCTCTATTGTAGACTGGTACAGGTCATGTTGAATTGCGCTACCAGGAAGGCTCAGAGATGGTTGTGGAGACTGTCTTAGAATCTGAAGCAGTAGAGAGAACTATGTCTAAACTGGTTGTATTATTGTCTTCTCTGTTATGACATTTTTCGCATCTTGTGTACATGTGTGCAAATTGTGGTTAACACTCTCATCATCTCAGTTAATTATTTTGCTAATAGTAGCAGGGTGTCGCTAGGAACCACAAGCAGTTGATGAAGAGCTTGTTCTGTCAGACATGGTTGGTGGTTTCTGAGGCAAGTTATCGATGAAGAACTATGCATGAGTCCTACAGCTTCTTTTGAAGCACATTATTGTAATGAGGACATGACTGTTTGAGGATACTGTGTCTCAGCAAATCATTTATGCAATTGGAGTGGTTATGGGAGATGAGAAAATATGGATCCAGACAGGTTTGCTCCCAGATCTAAACACGCCAGACGAGGTGTCGAGTGTCGTCCTTTTATCCATCAGAATCTAAAAAATAATAAACTCTTTAAAATTGAGACGTTAATGCCTTTCTGAAAAAGCTGTAGCCATTATTTGCAGTGAATATTGGTTTTGGCACACATCCCAATACATTCCTTAGGGTCATATTACCTTAGAACAGTTGCTAGAAAGTATGTTACTAAAATGGTTAAGAAGATGAAGCCATTATTGTTAATGACACTGCCGATAAAAGGGCGTGGTCATTTTCTGGTATTTTGCAGCGGATAGACAATTTGGCACATATCGCATCTTATTCCTTGGGGTCAAATTACCGTAAAACAGTTGAGTTATCCTCTCCTAAATTAAATGCATGCAATCTTAGTCAGGGCCTAGACTAAAGGCGATAGATAAACTGGTGGAATTGGTCATTCTAGTTCATAGCTGTAGTGTGTAACAATTTCGGTTAACATGCATTATGCATATGATCATAATTATAAAGACGTGTGTGATGGTGGCTTATTGGAAGTGGGCATGTTGCATTATACCTCATCATTATTCATAGATAGAAACCCCGCCTCTCCACCACGTGTATTCGTCTTGATGTCTTTCGCTCTCAGGTTTCTAGGTCGTTTAGGCGAGACAGTGGACAGATGCAGAGCGCGTATCACCGCCACTTCCATGTTTCTTCTGAATCGCGACGTCGAACTGCCGCAAAATACAGCAGCAAGTCACAAAGTAAACAAGCTAGGAGAGTAGTTTGTAGATCACCTTTGATCGCTCCCTCTAGTGGTTGCTTGAGGCCGGCTTCATCAAGCAGTCGTGTTCAGGCGTCTACTACATGCTCCCGTTGGCGCACAGAACACTGGAGAATATCATCTACCTTGTAGAACAGGAGATGACCAGAGTGGGCGGGGCTAGAATGATTGCACCTATTTTGACGCCATCAGCACTTTGGAAAAAATCAGGTGAAAATGATTTCACTGCTGTACGTTTTCACTGTGATGTAATGCCCAATACCTAGGACGGTGGGATGATATTAGTCAGGAGCTTTTTCGGCTCAAAGATGAAGACGACAGTCGATACTGTATTGCTCCAGTAAGCACTATATCTTTCCTGTGCTGCTACTCTTAATTTTGAATTGATTAGACACACGAGGAAGCGTTCACGACACTTGCAAAAGAAGAGGTCTTGAAAAAACTTCAACTACCACTGAAGCTGTATCAGGTCAATTTTCCTCTGATGCACAGGTGGTCTTATCTGTGGTTTTGTGTTTATGTTCAGATTGAGACTAAGTTTCGTAACGAGACACGTCCGAGACAAGGCCTACTGAGGACAAAAGAGTTCCTAATGAAAGGCGAAACACAATGCTATAACTAGTGCTTGAAATTGATGCTTTATGCTTTCACTCCAGCAAGCATAACTTTCTGCATCTCTTTATAAGTTCTCTTTCACAGATATGTACAGCTTTGATTTAACCGAGGATGATTCTAGAACTGCCTACAACAAAGTCTGCTCTGCTTATGATAGGCTTTTCGATCGACTCAGTCTACCTATTAGGAAAGGTAAGACATCATATTTTGGGTTCGCTGGTTCAAATTTTTTATGTTTTGCTCTTTCAGTTGAAGCTGACACTGGCACCATTGGAGGATCCTTGTCACATGAGTATCATGTGATCTCTCAAATTGGTGAAGATACCATTTATACTTGTGAAAGGTACCAACTTATTTGGTCTTGAGTTTGAACTATCTCTGTGTTTTGTAGATGTGGATGCGCCTCAAATTCAGAGCTAGTCAGCAAGGAAGCGTTGACTCTGCCTCAATGCCCTCACACCAGCGAAACATGTCCGCTGAATAAAGAACAAGCGATCGAGGTCAGTGAATCTATGTAAAGCATTACCTGAGAGGTTTCTTGTATTTCAGATAGCTCACGCTTTTCTGTTGGGCACCAAGTATTCTAGCATATTCGACGCTAGTATTCTGAATGTATGCGGGTAGGCAAATATTCTCAATATTGGTGCATGCCTCTTAACATTGTTTATTTTGTTCAGTCCGCTTCAGATGGGTTGCTATGGTATCGGCATCACAAGGCTACTCCAGACTCTGGTAGAACACTCACTCACGAAGCACAATGGCCGCATGATATGGCCCAGAGGACTAGCCCCTTTCTCTGTTTGTGTTGCACCTCTTTGCCACAAAGAGGTAAGACATCTCTCCAACATGCATGTGCCCAGATAGAGAACGAGAGATAGAGAATTTTTGTGTCTTTGATGACAATGTAATTGTGTTGTGCATGACATACGCACTTAAACTATCCATTTGCATGTACTTTACAAAGGGGTCCAGTTTAGCGTACGAGATTTCACTGATTTCAGGGTGATTTCACTGATATAATTAAGCGTGCGTGTTAATATACAGGAAATGCTGAAGTATACGGAAAGTATTTTCATGATTTCAACTGTGATTTTACCATTCAGTGGACGAGATTTCACTTATGTCGGGCCCCTCGTACTTTACAGGGTTAAAATAGTGTCTTTGGGCTGGATAGATATTTTTGCATTCTGATACTGTCTATAGCCAGGGCATTCAGCTATCTCTCTTTCCAGGATTCAGAGTTAATGAAGAAAGGTCACGAACTTTATGATAAGCTACAGAGCCAGTTGCCAGATGATGTGATACTAGAGGACAGACTACACTTGTCGATTGGTAAACGACTGCGACACATTGAGCTCCTAGTATATCCCATTACAATAGTGTTGGGCAAAAAGGTACATACACATGAAAATATTTACCTGTTAGTATAAATTATGTAACAAATGAACTACAGTGGAACCTCTCTAAAGCGGACACCATTGGAACCCACCAATAATGTCCCCAATCGGGAGGTCAATAATTTGTGGGCGTGGCCAAGTTCGTCGCGCAGGACAAGGCAGGTTCGTCAAAACTGACTGAAACTGGAGTCTGTTGTACTTCATGACAATCCAGGCATCACCACGAAGTATCTTTCAGGCCTTGCTCGATTCTTGGAATGATCTCCAGGATCAAGGTGACACGCACGCGGCACACTGTCCGCACTATCGAGTGTGTTAATGTATTACGTTGGTTGTGTCGGACCCGAATATCGTGGCCGCAATACGGAATAGAGCTAGAGGTGGCCACTATTCGGAATGTTTTATTGTATTACGTCAATGGAGTTTCAATCGGGACAGCGCGTTAGTGGTCGCATTAGCGAGGTGTCCGCTATTGGGAATGTCCGTTAAGAGAGGTTCCACTGTACACAGCTTCTTTGTGCAAGCTTAAAAATCAATGCCTAAACCAACTGGTCTAGACCTATGAAACACGATTTTTTTCACGAGTTCACAAATTTGCCTCAAGTATTGAGCTTTTTAAATCATTAAATATAATAGATCATGTCAATTATTTCATCATGTCAAATGAAATAATTTTGACATGAAATATAATAGATCATGTCAAAATTATTTCATTATGTGAAATTTTGACCGCTCCCTATACTGTGTATGTGTTGTATCTCTCTTGTAGACTGGTACAAGTCATGTTGAATTACGCTACCAAGAAGGCTCAGAGGTGGTTGTGGAGACTGTCTTAGAATCTGAAGCAGTAGAGAGAACAATGTCTAAACTGGTTGCATTGTGTTCCTCGTCATGACATTTTTCGCATCTTGTGTACATGTGTGCAAATTGTGATTAGCACTCCAATCACCGCAGTTAATTATTTTTGCCCCAATCTAACATTAATTTAATCACCTCCTGGCTCTCTAAAATGTTAATTCAAGCAAAACTAAGTACATTGTCACTCACAAACATCACCTTTCCTCACCTCACTCCCTCCTCTTTTCCTTAGTAATAACCGTTTAGAGTGTGTGTATTCCTACAAATACTTAGGTGCACTTCTGTGCTCTAACCTCTCCTGGTCTCCTCACATAAGTCTGTCTGTTCTAAACCTATAAAAGTTTTAGGTACCATTTTTTCACCACTTATCGTTTCCCATCCCCAAAAAACTTTTTTCTGTCTATACTGTGCTCTCGTTCTTCTCCACTTATCCTATTGTTCCTCTGTCCTGTTCCTTCTGGTGATTCTCGGTCTCTTGAAAAGTTCAATACTTCACCCTCAAATTCTGCTCTAAAAATTGGTCTTCTAATTATTCCTCTCTTCTCAATTCCACTAACTTACCTACCCTCTCCTCTCGCCGGACTCAGGCTAAACATATACTTACTTTCAATGGTACCAGTGTCAGCTTCAACTGAAAGAGCAAAGCATAAAAAAATTTACATGGGTAGGCGTATGCTAGCAGCACTACATGTAAATGGAGCTGTTGCTGTGTGGACTGAAACGATCGACTGATATAATAGGTCCCGAATCGTCCGCACACTTTGGAACACGTCACTTGGAGGCGAATTCCAACGTGGTTGTAGAAGCGGCAGACCATTCACTCACAAAATCTACATTCAGTGGTTAACTTGTACAAAAAGCTGTCCAAAAATCGATGATCTACTCTATAAATAATTATTTTGCCTCAAATTAATTTTTGACTACAATTGTACTCTAATAGTACAGTGTACACAGTCCATACTTAGAGCTCATTATGCTTGTTCTCTCCATCCCATTGACTTTCTTCTTGCCTATGTGCTTCCCTGTGCTCCCTTCCCTGCTCATCAAGCAAAGCTATATCAGACATAATCTCCTTGTGAAACTTGGCTGCTAGCTTAGGTAAAATTTCAAGCGATTCTTGTTCGGAACGACTCTCTCTGATGACATCACGCAGCTGATACCGTGGCCCTCTGAGCTCTTTGGCAGTATCATAACATACACTACCAATAGCAGTCCACTGTGCATACAGGTCCATCGCCTTGATCATGAATGGACGTTGTCGCCATAGCCGCCTGCGCTCATCTTCATTTGTCTGCTGATAGTATTTATCAAATTGTTCTGCTGCATCTGAGCCAATTTCTTTCAAATTGTTACAATGGGCCTTTATTCCGTTCCAGTAGTTAGCAGCATTTAACATTGCTATAGATATTAGCTTTAAACCACCAACAGTTTTGGTTAGTGCATCAATTGTTATATCAGCAATTTCTTGATTGTCCTTAGCATTTTTAATGCGTTGTGTGAACTCAGCAAAGTCAGCTAGTGATTCAGCTTTTAATTTTCGGTAACTTTCCATCTTCTCAAGATATTTATACTTTTCTGCTCTGTAAGCATCTTCAGCATTTTTGTAAGCTTTAAAATCATATGCCTCACCAAATCCAATGTATGAAGTAAAGGCATTAGCTAGTCTTTTTAAAGGATCTGATTGTGCATTAATGGCCTTCTTCTCCCTCCTTCTTGCATCATAAAACAATCCTTCATATTTTTTGTAGGCATCTAGAGCTTCCTCTGATAGTTTCTGTGCTCGTTCGACACTTGCCTCCAACTCTTGTTGCAATTGAGTTAAGTTAGTTTTTTTGTCTTTTTCACTTTGTTTGGCTGAAGACGTCTCGCTAATTAACTTTATAACAACGTCTATGACTTCCTTATATGATGTATGGATTTTCGTTGCTATTCCTGCCATATTACCTGCTATCCTACCAATTGATGTAAATGAATCCTTGGCAAATTCTTCTTGATCATTGTAGATATGCCAGTATGTGGTCTCCAGGGCAGTCAAGACTCTATCACTAGCTAGTCCAAATTCTACCAATGAAACTGCTGACTCATCTGTCAATTGCGTGATTTCAATGGCAAGAATGGTAACTTTCCCCTGAAGTTTCGGACGGAGTGCCAGTCCATTGTATGCTATACGAAGGAATTCACCAACTTTGCTAAGCTCCTCGGTAAATACACGGACATCAAGCTGCATGAGCAACTTGGCACGGGCATTCTTCACTAACTCTGTGGTAGGAGAGGGTCGCTCTAACAGCGAGAATGATTCCTTACCGACATCTACAGTTACTACTTCGTGCTTCTTTTCTTCTGAGGCTGCTACTATAGACCAGAGAGTGGTTTTATGTGTTATTACACAAGAATGCAGACTTACCAATCAAGATAAACACAATATGTAGAAGTATCGTCTTGATGGCCATTTTTGGATCCTGTCCGTTTATACAATACGAGTGGAGGTCAACTCCAGTCAACGATCAGTGACGAATTTTGAAGGATTAGGTCTATAAGTGAATATTTCCGACCTCGTGTTATCTATACTTCCCACTTACACTAATGGCATAGTATACGGAAGAGTGCCCAATTTTTTTTCTGTTGTACCAGGAGTCCATAATCAACCGCGCCTACATGCATACACATGCTACGCCTACAAGAGTACTACATGTATCACGTCAGGAGGCGGCCTATTGATTTCATGAGTAAGTTGACCTTAGTGATAGAAACTACGGGTTCAGGGTGACCGAGATCCCAAGGCCTGGGAGAAGCTACATTCATCTAGTATACGAGATAATCGCGGAACGATCATACAAGTGCCGGCCGGGCTCGCGAGTGATAACTAGGGCACAAAATGCGTTCCATGCCTCAGTTGCTGACTGTCTTGATGCTGGTACTCTCTGTAGAAGGTATGTACATCGGAATTTTTTAGAGTTAGAAGTTATGCTACTGGTGTCATCACCGTAGGTCAAGATGAAGTAGCTCAGCAAGTACATACTCTATCTAACCTGCCTGGCCCCACCTCGTCTGTAGTCCGACAGGAGAAGGACAAGTCGGTAGTAAATGTTGAGACACTTGCGAACAAATTTCGTCAGCTCGGTGGTCTGGGTGGAATAGCCTACTATGGCGCCTTTGCATATGGCGATGGCAGTCTGCAAGACAAGACTATCACAGTGTACAAAGATTTGCAGGCTCTACATGAGAAGTATACAACCACATTCGGCGATTTTGAGTCAACCTCAAGCGATGTTACACGTCAACTGCAGACTGCATTTGAACATCTACAACAGGGAAAGCAAGAGGCATCCATCGATACGCTGAAGCAGGTCTCTGGTGCCACAACCCGGCTTAAGGCCTCTGCCAGTTCACTTTATCAGACAACTACTGCTAGTGGAACCAAGGTTAAGCAACTGTTGGAGGAGGCTATCCGTACTAAAGATCAGCACGAAAACCAGAGAAAGCAGTTAGAGCAGGAAAAGCAGAATCTTCAGGCAGAGATAGCGCGGGTACAAAAAGAGAACCAGAATGCCGAGGCAGCAGTTCAGCAAGCCAAAAAGAAAGCTGATGAAGCAAAACAAGAGGCCGATAGAGCTGAAAGAAAGAGAAAGAAGAAGGGGAAGGGCATTGGGGGATTCTTTAATAAGCTACTTGGAAAAATCAAGAAATATAAAAAGCGAGAGAGAGCGGCTCGAGACGAGCAGCGTAATCATGAAGCAAGATTGAAGAAGCACCAGGAGACACAGAGACAGGTTGAACACAAGCAGGCAGCTTTAGAGAGCAAATTTAAGAATTTGAAAATTGATTACAGTTCAGTGGACGAAGCTATTGATGCCTTACGCAATGCCAACAAGGAGATTCAGGAGTTGGCAGTACTAGTATCTGCTGATGCCACTACATACTGGAATGGAATGCAGGTTTACACTAATGACTTGTTCGAGGCATTATCTTCAGCGCAAGACGACATTTCCACTAAGGTTTGGGAATCGCATGCATTTCAATCCAGAGGAGTTTTGCTCTATGCCAAATGGCTTGCACTTCAGCAACAAAGCTCATATTATTTGGAAAATACTGACGGAGTTAAAGCTCAGATAGCAAGTTACGTTAGCATTGAACACCCATCTCCTCAGCAAGCGAAAGACATGATCTACAAAATCAAGAGTGGGCAGATTGCTATACCAAAAATTGTTAGGGATGAACTGTAGTACTATAGTACTTATATTAGTAGTACTATCATGTAGTGTAACAAGTTCTTTTCGTAGAATGTCATGCCAATGTACATAGCATGAGTATTTATTTGCTTGTACATTAGAAAATATAATATTAGCTGACCACAGCGGCAAATATCTTTCTTTCTAGTCAAGAAATATACATGCATCAGCCCAATATTATGTGTACAAGTATAGCCTTATGGCATCAAAACAAGTCATGTGAATTCCTAGAATCTGATTAACCAATTAGTTTTTTCTTTCACTGACAACAGACTTGCAAGCACAATAGATTATGACATTCATATTAACTTTTTCACTTTGCTGCTGACAACAGACTTGCAAATCACTTGCAAATCACAATAATTATAGTCAATATGGAACTTAATATGTCATGGCTTAATGCGTTGACCAGGTTGTTACAAAACCTGTGCAACAATTTGGTCTATACGTATTATTTTAGTGCCACCATAGATAATATAATTATACTACATTACGTATTATATATTATCTATGGTGTCATAGACTGTATTAACTATTATACTTTAATCATAGCATAGTAAGTGACATCATGGTGACATACATGTAGTTCAATTAAATTCATGATCATGAAATGAGCAAATACAGTAACTGTTATTATGCCTCGGTGGGCGGAGCCACGAGGCATACAGTAGTCGTGGTGTCAGTCATTCAGTCATTCTGTCGCAACGATTTCTCGTAGCTCGCTGAAAACTAATCGCTGAAAAAAGCAGCACGGGTAGAAATCGATACTTGCTCGGATCTGAATTTTCAGAAGTTTGATTTTAAAGCTTAGTGCGTAAGTTACCGCGTGAATTGCTCACGGCTGGTTCAGTTTTGTAGCGCACGCTGAAAGTTCAGCTCTGAAACTAGCAATGCAAGTAGTACACGGTATTATCTCGCTCTAGAACATGTGAAAACTTTATACGAAGCTTTGTTCGTGAGTTATGGCGCAATTTGCTCACCGGCTCGCGATCGAGCTGTTGCTGGCGATCTGGAAAGGCAAAGCTATCCATAGGTGACTACCTATAAGCTTATAGGTTAGAATTTCACTACAGGATAGCAGCACAGGTCCAGAGAAATTGTGCATGTGAGCAAGCTATGGAAGCTATCTAGTATGCATGGGCTGTACTGAACATTGTAGACACGCCCAGTTGAATTGTGGTCAGCACTGATTGGCTTCTGATTGCATAACTATATATTGCTGTACAGAAAGGCTGCAGTTTATTGTGTATGTTTTTATAAGTTGTCAGCCACTAACATAGTGTTCAACTAGCAACAGCAGACTTTCATTACTGCTTGTGTATTTCAGTTCAGCGTATTTAGTCAGACAGGCATGTATGCATAACATTCCACCGAGGCATAAGCACCTTCGGTGCCTAGTTATTGTAGCAATGTTGACTATCTTTAGTTACAACTACTGCATACCATACTCATGAGTTAGGTAACTAGTGATTCAAATTCATACCAGCCTGGAAAAGAAGCCTGGGACTAAGGTTGTCAAAATTAACAGTTAATTGGGACCCACCTTGCACAGCTTAGCTAAAAACATACATACACATTATTATAAGTGCATGCCTTGGTTATAAACTATAGTACTCTAAGAATTCCCTTTGAGTGGTCAATCAATCACTCAGTCAGTCTGTTCAGCGCTAGTAATCACATGATAGAGCCTAAAGTCAAACCTGTCTATTTAGACACCTTGGAATGCGATAAAACTGACTTCTAATGAACACATATACCTGTGCGCTGAACACATACATGCACACATGTAGTTAGTACATGCCTACTTCCGTACTACTGCAACAGCTGTCCAAAAAATTGATAAAAATACTACGATCAAAGGCCTCAGAAAGTTAGCGGTTTACTGTGTATGTGAAATAGTGGCGTTCCACCGAGGCATCTGCACCTTTGGTGCTTCATTTTTTTGTATTACAAATTCACACTTGTTTTAAAAGTTTAGCACACTTCTAGAACTGTTACACAAAAATATTTTTCAAAGTGTGAGTAACTGTTAATCCTGTGTATTTATGCTGTGTTGTAGAGGCCCTGTGCCTTGTGTTGATTCATGTAGCTGGCTTTGTTGGTTCTTTGACATAAGGATTCAATGGTGTCCTTGTGTGACTATCACCGGGTATTGGTATTTCTGATGCTTGACTGATCATTCCGACCATGCGCATGTACGGTTCACCATCAACTGAATTAATGCTGACATGTGATACAGTGTCAGGAATCTCAAGATACATTGAGTTTGATGCTTGTTCTACTACAGGCAGTCTGGATGGAACAGGCAGTCTGGATGGATCAGACAGTCTGGACGGATCAGACAGTTCCATGTACAATTCGTCAGCACTCTTTTGCTTGCATATGATCTCGTCGAACGTTGACCGTAGTTCACTAAACTGTGGTCTGTCACTGGAGTCTGCTTGCCAGCATTGCAGCATGATCATATAGCTGGATGAAATTGTGAATTAGGGGCGCTTGAGGATAATCACTTACATTTCTATGGGGCAATTTTCAGGCTTCTCCATTCTGTAGCCGTCCATAAGCATCGATAAAAGATTCTCATTTGTGATATTCGGATAAGGAAAATTTCCTACAAACCAAGTTACAAGTCATGTTATTAGATATCTACGTAACTTACCAAGTGTACTGATCTCCCACAAGCTAACTCCAAATGACCATACATCAGAGGCACTGGTGAACTCTCTGTTGATTATTGATTCGATTGCCATCCACTTGAGAGGCAGTCGAGCCTTTGTAGTCTTCACATACACTCCGTCACTAAGAACAGCACGTGACATCCCAAAATCGGTAATCTTGAGGTACTTTCCAACACCAATCAGGATATTCCTGCAAGCAAGATCACGATGGACAACTTGCAAGCTAGCCAAATACTCCTGTGCAAATTTAAGCAACCATAATAAAAAAGGATGATGCATGCATAGTTTCACGAACCATCCCAGAAGATATTTGGTAGGCGAATGATAGAAGATCAATGCTGGGTTGAAATGAACCAAGTTCTTTGTAGTCATCCATTTCATCCTGCAGTGATTTCAAAGTTTAGTTTTGTTTTCCCTTTGGTGTGCATGCAAACAAGTGTATTCAATACTAACCTGTTTGCGACAAGCGCATAAATAGGTCAACAGGTCACCGTGCTCTACAAACTCTGTTATCAAAGACAGTGGTTCTTGCAGTGTTACACATCCCAGCATGTTCACTACATGGGCATTATTGCCCTTTGCAATTCTCTTCATCAGTTCGATCTCTTCTAGAAAGTCTCTCTTTTCACTGCCTGTTGCATGGACTGTGAACAAAAACAAGTTAATATTGTGTACCAAATTTAGTGTTATTACACAAACACGTCAATTTTATGAGTTGCGAGTCTTCCTAGAAGTCAATAACAGTAAATTACCAAGAAATTCACTTAGCTATAGTCTATAATGCAACCTACTAGTAGCCATGATAGTATATTACATTTGCTGTTCCACAATACCTTTGAGAAGCTTTACAGCAAGAAATTCCTTATTCTTTGAATAAGTGATCAACTTCCGGTTGCTAGGCTCGCCACACAGCTGCCCTTTGAATACTTCACCGAACTCTCCCTCTCCTAATTTTTCGTGGATGCCAATTGACCATATTGGCACCTCCCAGTCGTCCAAGCAGGGAGACTCATCTATAGGACTACATGCAACAGAGGACATGTTTGAAGAAGATGCTCTTCGACCTAACAGCCATGGCTGTTCTTCTAACACATTATCCTGTAAAGTAAGAAATATCTAATAGATTGTGCACTTATATTTTATGACGTACGTGGATAAAAATTCTTTTTAGTCTTCTCTTGCGTCTGGAGAGGACTAGTACAATCACAGCGAAGCAGGTTCCCATGGCAACAAACAGTAGAACTGCTCCGAATGACGCAATGAAATAAAATGGTATTTTTAAAATTGTAGTGTCGGCATCTGTCACTGTAATGATAAAAATAAACTTACTGCTATTGATTTGCTCACGTACGTGGCTGAGCTGTTTCTATAACTGTTGATTGTATAGGTGGATAAAATCTTGGAATAGTCGTCGTGGACTTTGTTTGTGACCACTCAAGTGAAACCCCTCTAGTGCTGTAGTTTGCTATACTGGTATAGCTTGATGAAACTTGTTGCTGTTTTTCTTTTAAAAGGACTGGACTGCCCCAATTGGAATATACAGTCACAAGTTCTTCCTGTGAAGTCTCAGTGTCGACGGTTACCTCATAGTGACTGCGCAACTGATGAAAACAGTCAAAGATCACATGTTTAAACCAAATGCATGGAAGACAGTATTATAGCTACTTCAAACATACCCACAGTAGCACATGGTTTGGACTGTTGTTGTCTATATCGAGAACAAACACAGTTGCACTGGGAATATGATGAGAGTACACAGTTCCCTGTGATGCAACATTAAAGCTGTTAATGTGGAAGGCTAGACATATACACGTACTGTAGTATTACTGGTCTGGAGAGGTATGCTTGTTGTAGGTGTGATAAGACCGATGCCTATTTGGTAAGTGAGACTTGCTGGTGAAGTGTTTGGGATTGATGGTTGTGCCCATTCGATGTCTATCTCGCTAATGACAGCACCGAGCGGCATCCAAGAGACAGAAGATGCTGCTGCCGTGATATTTGTAATGTTGCTTGGAATAAGCGGAGGGATGTGCAGTTCACACCCAATGTGCCAGTCATTATATGGATGTGGCCTACATATTCGTAACTGTTTCGAAAAAATTGAGCATAAAACCGGCATTAATACTTGAAGTAGAGTACAAATCTTACCAAATAACGACTTGTCAATGGGCTATCAATGAATATCTTCATTGGTCGTCTTTGCTCATCCGTCCATGAGTAGGTGAATGTATTTGCCTATTGTCGCATTTTTGTGACAGACAGTGTAAAATTATTTTGTTCTTACGCACCTTGGGATAAACATTTCTCAAAGTTTCATAGAAAAAGTAGATTCCCTGTTTTTTCTTCTTTCTCTCGATTTCAAAATTTGATAAAGTGTTGAGACTGATTCCAGTGAGATTCCACCGCAGAGTGACATCATAGCGATGAACCAGTGGAAGCCAAGTTGCCCAGCACAGCAACGAAAAATGATCTAATATAAGACAAAAATTATAGCATTGCATTTCGAATGAAGAGAAATGATCGAGATACCATTAACAGCCTGCCTTGTTTCTCTGTATTTGTATCCTCCAGTTGTTACTCCTGAGAATTTAGTAAAGATCTAATGTTTTTTTAACTTACCTTGTTCTGATTTTTTATTTCCTGTGTCACTTTTCTGGTTGGACAGTCCGTTCTTTGCTTGTCCATAGCTAAGAGTCACTGAGGGCTCTTGTCCAATGCTTAACTGTAGCACAACAGCCAAGACACTGATCACAAATGCAATCTGAATCGCTGCCATCTGCCTCAAGTGCCGTACTCACTTGCGATCAATTATGAAACTGATAACTACTAAAAATTATGATGACTTGTACACAATATGTTTTTAAAACTTTTGATGTTTACTAACTCTTCTTAGTAGGAGATTGTTAACAGCTGTTCAGTAAGTTTGTTAATTTACGGATGATTGGATTCTTAATAGAGAGGCTTGCATAGAGGTGCATTTGGTATGCAATCATTACCATACTTGTTCTGTAGTGTGATAACATGCACTGCATGCATCAGAAGAATCAGTCTACACAATAGAGTGAGTATAGCTGTTTATGGTCTCCACCATGATCTTTATTCGAGCAGCAGTTTGGCTGTTTTTATGCTGCTACGTTATAGGTTACTCTCAAGGCAATGTTTTCTTGGCTGGTATCTCTGTGACTCAATCATGCTTTGGAAGTAACATGTCAACTGTAACCTGGCTGAAAAATGGGAGTCCAGTTGTGATCGACGGAAGAGTCAAAATAATCAATTCAGAGAATTCGTCCAGTCTTACCATCAATCCTCTTCACACATCAGATGGTGGTCAGTATGAGTGCGTGGTGTTTACAGAGGAAAGTGGATCTACTGAAACATTTTTCTATGATCTTAAAGTAAAAAGTAAGATGAAGTGATACCAAATCTTAAATTACTTATTTTCATACTCTTTATAGTACCAAGCAGCAATGCTACATTGACGATCATCCCGAATGCTACATTATATGAGACTATGCCAGTTAAAATTGCTTGCAATGTATCAGTGAGTGAATTTGTGAATACACCTTTCACTATCATGAGAGAATGGTCAAGTCCAACACTCATTTCCTCTGGGGCTGACTACAACATCAGCGGTGACACTCTCAATATTAAGCAACTACTCAGATCACGAGACAATGGAAGATTGATCACTTGTGAACCAAAAATTATTCCGCTAAGTGACTATGTGCTACAGAGTAGCAGTGTCAATACAAGCACAACACTAAGAGTTCAGGGTACGTATGTGTGCTCCATATCAATAGGTTATATTTATATCTACCATGTCTGTAGCACTTACCAGTTCTCTATTCCAACCGGAAGTCAGTATACCAAGTGTTCCTTTGGCTGGGGACAGCTTTGCGATCACTTGCATTCTAGATGGAGTGGTTGAAAAACTAGTAGGAGTGAAAGTTGATGTCGAATTTATCAATCCACCTGGAGGAGTACCTATTAATCAAAGCCTAGAGGGATCTGCTTATGTTAGGCAGCAAATTTTTGATCCTGTCAAGACTTCTGATGTTGGAAATTATACCTGCCGAGTTGTAATATCATATTTGGGGAAAAGGCCTTTAATGAATTATGATAATGGGACACTTCAAATAAAAAGTTAGTCTCTAGATTTTGTACATAATTATTTTAATTGTCTTGTATCAGTTCCTCCTCAGGTGAGTCTCACCATCACTCCTCCTACCGCTCCTGTGAGTGAAGGCTCTTCTGTCAACCTGACCTGCACGGCTACATTGAACACCACTGTGGTAAACACAGCTGTAACAGCATCTATCGTATGGACTGGTCCTAGTAGAGACCAGTTTAATAGCAATTCATCTCGTGTCTCCATCATTAACATGTTACAGTCCTCACCTTATCAGAGTGTGATAGTGTTTGACCCAGTGTATAACCAGGACAGTGGACAATATTACTGCAATGTGACTATAACTAGCAATGACATAGCAGTACTACCTGTGATGTATGGCGCAACTGCCATAATCCTAGGTGAGAAATGTCACTATAGTCAATGTACTGAAAATCCTGTTTACACAGTTATAATGCACATTATTAATGTACTGCAATTACATTACAGTATGTTGTTTACATTATAATACTACTAATTTAAGTACAGCAAACACTACACAATAACTAAACAAGAATTTAATCATTTATACACAGTGCCAGAAGCTCCAGCTAACTGCTCTAGCACTGCCCTACTCCCACGACAAGCAACACTGATGTGGACTCCTCCTCAGAATAATCAAATCACTGGATATATTCTAAACTGTTCTGTATTCGTAATCTCTATTGCATCTACCAGCACCACATTCAACATCACTAATATTCTTCCATACACTAAATACACATGCACTATAGTAGCTCAATACACTGATATTAGCAGTCCTCCAGCACTCTGTAACTTTGAAACACCTCAAGAAAGTAAGTCTATCATATATGACGTGTGAGAAATGTAGTAACTGATAATCTTACCCTCTGCAATAGTCCCAAGCGACTCTCCTCAGAAAGTGCTGATCATGAGCAGTATGACATCTGTTATACTGCAATGGCAGCCACCAGCACAACCCAATGGTATCATCACTGCATACAAGATCACAGCAATGAACACACAGCAAACAGTGATTGCTAACAGCTCAATCACAAGCTACACATTTTGTGGTCTTCAACCTGGTCATCAAGTGAGCTATACCATCAGTGCCAGCACTGAAGCTGGTGAGGGACCTACTGCAAGTGTATCAATTACAACAATAAGACAAGGTGCTTACATGCACCATTGCCTACACGGATTCATACTGCAACAATTTACATTCCTTTACAGCTTCCTCAAGTGTTGAACACCTAAATGGATTTGGTGGTACAGACAATGGGTTGAACGTGACATGGAGTCCACCAGCCACACCTCATGGGTTCATTACTCAGTACATTTTTATAGTTGTGAACAATGAGACAGAAGTGAGACCAGCTCAATACAGTGTCACTAAGACAACAGCATCTTATCATTACATCTCCGATACAAGTGAGTTTTGAAGCTCAATGGTATAATCTAACAATAATTTTCTACTCTACAATAGTATTTGGTGTACCATACTATATCATCATCTTTCCACTGGATGATTGTAATACTATTGGAGACCCTGCAAGCATTGTGGTCTTCAGCAAACAACTCAGTTAGCTCCGAGAATTAAGATAAACTAATGGTCTGATATATCTTTATTGTACATGTACAGGTCCTTTGGTTGTTGTGATGTTCACCGCTGTTCGTTCAAGTGATGGTACTATGGTCATTGTTAGTTGGCAGCCAGTGACTCTGGAGCAAGCTCGTGGGTTTTTTGTATATCGAGTGATCATCACACCAGTTGTCACTAATAACAAGGGACAGTCAGTAGTCATAAGAACCGTATCTCATAATGAGACTAGTGTCACTGTGAGTGGACTGGACTCTAGTGTAGAGTACACAGTCAATGTGGTAGTAGTCAATGAGAATAATACGGAACTAGTAGGACCCACTGAACCACCAATAACATTGACTGCACCAACAAGTGAGAGAGTTTCATTTTAAAAATAATAAGCAAAAAATTATTAGTTCCCAATTTCAACATAGGCCTACCTTTGGTATCTACTAATCTATTAGCAGGATTGGTGGTACCTTGCCTCCTTTCAATAGCTATTATCGTAGCTATTGTTGTCCTTGTCAAGAAGAGGTCAAATAATTATAAAAGCAGGTTTGTAGTAGCAAGCAATAAATTATAACTGAATTTACATTGTTTTCTAGTCAATCACCTCTTTATGATATACCGCTTGTCTTCGTCAATGCTGCATTTGATGGTCTACCATCACAGAATACGTGAGATGCTTTTTCTCACAATTGTGCTGATTTTATATTTCAGTTGCAAAGGTAGTTTACAAAAAGAGTACGAAACACCATCTGACGGCACACTTCAGAGTAACCATAGAAACAGCTGGTAATAATAATAAGTTGCATTGTCAATAATTATTTTGAACTGTATTTATTTTAATAGTTTGCAAGAAGGAAACAGAGCTCCATCTGATGCGACAGTGCAGCTAAATCAGTAAGTTGTGTTTAATTTAAGGCTAAGTCTTGCTATTGTTCTCACAGTTTGCGAGAGGAGTACGAAACACCATTTGACTCAAAAGTGCAGGAGAGTCGGTAGATTATGCTATATTAAATTTTTTACCCATTGCTATTATTCTCACAATTATGTTATCAGTTTGCAAGAGGAGTATGAGACACCGTTTAATTCGAATGTGCATGACAGACGGTAAACAATCGTATTTTGGTTCTGTACTGTTATTCTCACAATGACATTGTCAGTTTGCAAGAGGAGTATGAGACACCATTTGATGCAAAGGTTCAAAGGCATTGGTGAGCTGTACTTATCAATGGCTGGCTATTTTCTATCATTCACACATTGTTAGCTTACAAGGGGACTATGAAACACCATTTGTTCCAATGGCAGTTCATTCAGGAATAGTAGAGCAACAACCATTGAACCGGTAATTTAACTATTACAGTGGAGCCCCTTTAATCTGGACACCTCTGGGACCCATGAATGGTGTTTTGCTAAGAGAGGTGCCTGATTTCAGGGCTCAATAAGCATGCAATGTACCACCTGTAGTGTCCTTATAACAGTGAGTGTCCTTATCTGAGGGGTGTCCACTGTGAAAGGTTATACCGTACTATACAGTCAAGATGGTAACTTATCATAATTGTTTTATGATGCAGTAAACCTTCAGAGTATGAAAGGCCAGTAAGTTCCAAAACTAATCTTGTTACTTCACATAAAATGTAAGACATGGCTAGGCAATGGCTGATGTTGTGTATACTTCTTTAGTTCATGTAGAGAAGATGATATTGAAATGAAACCCTGTCCAGCCTACAATGCTAACAGACCTCAATCTATCATAGACACTACTGTTACTAGCACTGCTACTGGTTACTACATGACTGTTGTAAGCAGTGATCATTGTAGTGAAGCTAGACATTGTACCAGCACAACTCAACTACTATTGCAAGAAGATATTGAAGCCTCAACCGAGGCAGAAAAAAAGCTTCAAGATCCTGTTGAATATTCGACTGTCTCTAAACCTGATGTTCGAAAATGCAGTCCCACTTTCAAATCAACTGGTGAAGCTGTTTATGCAGAAGTTGAGAAGTAACAGTGAACTAGACTTGATCATACTAAAAATTAATGACATGTTTTCACTGCTACATTTACAATCACTAAATATTATTACCTTGAGAAGTACTATTAAAGATAGATTCGTATATAGTAAAAAACTACAATGAAAACACCAACAATGTTCTGGAATTAACATTATTGTGCTGCATTAAAATTCTCTGTGGCTCATTTATTCTGTCTTGTACTTAGACAACTTAATGGTCAAACTACACATTCCGATTGACAGACAGAGCTACTTCATCACTTACAATGGAGTGGAAAGAGATATGAAGGAGAGACAAACTCCCACAATTACCAGTACAACAATAAGTACTAATTCCACATTTTTGTTCAATATTAAATTAAAGAAAGCACAACGTACTCATATTCAGTTACAGCTGTCAATAGTGTTGGTAATACAACTAGCGACGTAATAAACTTCACAACTTTTCAACAATTAAGGTATGTAGAGTAGGAACAGCTTTATATAAAGATTCTTTACAGGACCTGTCATTTGTTCCAGTATACAGCAGTTTTAACACGTCGTGTTACACTAAGAGTGGTCTCCTCCTTCTTTGTCAGATATAATCTAACTAGTGACTTCACTATTATCACTCTTAACACCACTGTCACTATCAACACTAATCCGTACACCAACTATACCTGCACATTGACACCACAGACCATTATTACACCAGCACTCCCACAATATGTAACTTCGAGTCTCCACAAGACAGTGCGTATTTGTAGGCAATTTAATTATGTGACTATTCTTTTTTTGCATGCAGTCCTGAGTGGTCCTCCTCAGGATTTCACTTCATAAGCAGTATGCATATGACATCTGTTATGCTGGAATGGCAGCCACCAGCACAACCCAATGGTATCATCACTGCATACAAGATCACAGCAATCAACACACAGCAAACAGTGATTGTTAACAGCTCAATCACACGTTATACATTTTGTGGTCTTCAACGTGGTCAGCTAGTGAGCTATACCATCAGTGCCAGCACTGAGGATGGAGAGGGACCTATACTGCAATTATACAATAACTCAGAGAAAAGTCAGTTTACTGCAACAACTACATTGATCAGTAAGTTTATCTATGGACCAACTAACTGCATGTCACACGTACCTATGCACACACTATACGTATTGTTCAATTCATTTTATGTAAGATGAGTTCGAAGTCCATGACTTGCTTGCATGCGAGGTTATTCTTGTGTGAGTGGACGTCGATAGAGAATTTTCTGCAGAGTGGAATTCACAAAAATATATTTGTGGTCAGGATCAGTAGATCCCAGATGATCAAACACTTTCTTGAATTTTTCTAGATTTTCGCCATATCCTTCTTGAATTTTGTCGAAAATTCCATCTATGTGAGTCCACTGCTTTGCCCAGTGTGGTAGACCACCCAATTTGAGCCATTCTTCGCCAATCTCTTTGAATAGCTCTCGATAACTGTCTGTCCCTGCGAAGCTGAGGACCTCGATATAAGCGTAGTTTGTGACATTCGCGTCTCCTTGTGCAGATGGACAAATAAGACAATTGCCCTTTGCAATGACTCGGAAATCAATGCAAGCACTCAGTGGAAATGACTGGACTTCACAATTCCCTATGCCTAATCCTTTAGCTGTAAGATAACAGATGTGTAGAAAGAAGTTATGCATGCAGTGATAACTGAATGCATGACATGCATATGTAATTTTTAGCACACACCAGTCAAAATTAAGTACAAGCAAGTTGGATAGTTTAAAACTTCGCAATACCATGTAAAAATTTCACTAAGTAAATTTTGGATATTTTAGTGCACTGCCTGGGATGCATGATAAGGATTTTTCATTTCAATGATCGCTACATGCATATAGCTTGGAATTGACATGGTGGCTAGAACTAATTATAAAAGTCGGTAATAACATGAAATTGTTAATCTATGTCTAACTGTGGTGTAAACTATAGATACATGAGGGTATTATGTAGAGTTTATTATAAGAGTATACATTATATATAGTATAATTATACATGTGAGTATAGGCTTGGATTCACATACTGGCAAGGTCTCACTACAGTGTTAGGAATGATCTTGGTGATATTCAATGTTAAATATTAACCCTGAAGAAACCTGATATTGGGGATGATGCGAAAAATACCACTCCTAAAGCCTTCAATGGTATGGCTTTCCAGGATGTTAGGCTAATATGTTAGGCTATCACCCATGTTATGTTAGGCTAGCTTAATTATTCTTAATATAATTGTACCTTTTGCCGCTGTCTCTACTCTATTAATCACAAATTGAATTGCTTGTAAAATTGTCTGGAAGCTGTCGTCATCATCAATATTGAAGGGAAAGGCAAATTCCATGCAGTAGGCAACCGAGAAATCAATTCCATAGCGAAAGTGAATGGAATATGTGATTTCTTCCATTTTTTGTCCAACTGGGTTAGCTGCTTGTACAGCTTGGAAGCCCAGAAACAGAAGCAGTGGAGTTAGGCTGGGATAACGCTGGAGAACAGGTGTGCCAATTCCACCCATTGCAATTCCAGTTAGCGAATCTGTGAGCTTTTGCATCATCTGAGGTTTTCAGTAGGAAAAAATTCCAACTCAGGTAGTACATTATGCAGATGAAAGCAATAGAATTTCTCACTTACACTGGGCTGACGTAACATTCGTCAGTCAAGCTACGCACATTCCGCATCCATACTTGGTCAGATTGAGGCCTCCAACAATCAAATGGAAGACCAGCTAGAAGAGCACCAAAAATATCGGAAACTCCACTGAATGGAAACCAGAGGAACTCAGTGGTCTCGTTGTTTTCCACATAGGATTTCAAAGTAGGAGAACTTCCATACAACAGCTCGCCAATTGTCGGATAAGAAGTGCGGAGATAGGAGGTTTTCATCTCTTTTACACTAATCGTGACCTCCACAATCACTCCGAACACACCGAGACCAAGCTTCACAGCATTCATGACATCAGCCTCGGTGAGATTGTCGGGCAACGATGATATGTCTATGTCATCAGGGAAAGTGCGGAGTTGACCGCTTTGGTCGACAATCTTGATTTTTGTGATCAGATCACTGAGTGGTGATTCATTTTTACCAGTTCCCTACATAATACTTAATAATAATTATACAAGTCACAATTATTAATGTACATTAAAATTGTTATTGAAACTAAATTCAGTCTTGCATGCAGAGCCTGGAGTTACAATTAATTGTTGAATATGGATAAACTATTATTTTATTCATACAGCCAGGAGTCTAAGAATGGTTATTTTTGTTCAGCCAAGCCAACACACACAATGCTATACAAGTGTTTTTTCAGGCAACCATTTATGCTCGCTCCTGAGTGGGCGTGATAGTCTTAACCACAAGTTGTACGAATCACGTTTTTCAAAGTTGAAGTTTACTTCAATCAACTGTAATGTGATCGTAAAATAAAAGAAAAGTAAAAAGATTTCTATTGAAATCAAAAGGATGTAGGGTTGTGAAATCTACCACTGGTTCACAATGTAAACTAACAAGGAACAAGCATGGAATGGTAACACGATTGACTTGCTAACAGACTATAGATCCCTACATCAGTGGCTGCTGTGGTTGGCTATAGCTAGTTCAGCTAGTTGCTGTTGACTGACACCTGACGTGCATTCAACTTAATTATGTACAGCCACTGATGTAATGGTCTGTTAGCAAGTCAATCGTGTTACCTTGTTCCTTGTTAGTTTACATTGTTGACCATGCAGTGGTAGATCTCACAACCCTACATCCTTTTGATTTCGATAGAAATTTTTTTAATTTTCTTGTTTGTGTCCTTTTTTCCTTTTTCAGTGAAGTGCAGTTCAATATCATGCACGTACTGTGCCGTCTTTGACTTGTTTCCACCATTGGTTTAGTTTTCCTGTAGTTGATGGCTTTTCTTTATTATCATAACAATTTGTAGCTAAAAATAATTGTATTGCTGTAGATATCAGCTCGCCTACATGTACGCATGCATGAATGAATACATACAGTGCATACGAGCCCCGCCCACACTTGTTTGTAGACCTATAGATAGTTTCGTGGCAAAGGTGTGATGGAATGTTCGCGGCTAATATTGACCCTAAACTGCGGAAATGACGTCAGAATTATGACGTCGCGTGACACGCATCAATTGGCTGGAGGGATAGATTTGTACAGCGCGGTACAGCGTTCAGTGGAAAACGTGCGTTTCTTCAGTGCTGACCAACTTCCATCGGTTAGCCTTATAAAGGGTCGAATATAGAGAACAATTGCTGCGTTTTTGGATGCTCTAGTTCGGCAAAGAAAGGCTGTTTAGTAATTTTTTTCCGCTTTCCATTTCACAATCAAGCCTGGGTACGAGGCTAGGGTAGAACTGTGGATAAATGCTGTACTGACGTCGAGCAGTGTGGAAACCTCGACGTTACTCAAGAATATGCAGCTTAAACTTATAGAAGGTAGTGAAATACAATTTTGAAGGCTAATAGATTGTGTTTTGGTTGGTTCATCTTGCTCTTCGTCAATCCGCTGCTCAACTACTACTGTTTCATCTTGCTCTTCGTCAATCTGCTGCTCAACTACTATACTGGTTCATCCTGCTCTTCGTCAATCTGCTGGTCAACCACTGGTCCCTGCTGTTCTTTGCGTCTTCTTGCTCTTCATTGCACCATAGATTATTGCACTGTTTTGGAGTGATTTAGCTGCTCGGTCACATCATATCACCCTTCTATTAAACAGTCTATTATATCTATCTAAATCAGACCCTGTTCCTTGTGTATAGCCTTCTTGTAAGCAGTAGGAAACACACTTGGTACATAGTCAGGGTGACTAGAATCATGGTGGGGCTTACCCAGTCTATTAGCCTGCAAAATTGTATTTCAAAGTTAAAAAATACTTTCTATAAAGTTTAAGCTACAGATTCTTGAGTAACGTCGAGGTTTCCACACTGCTCGACGTACAGCATTTATCCACAGTTCTACCTTGGCTTGCCATTATGAAAAGGAAAGCTGAAAAAACTTACCATACAGCCTCTTTGCCGAACTAGAGCATCCAAAAACGAAGCAATTGTTGACTATATTCGACTCTTTATAAGGCTAACCGATGGAAGTTGGTCAGCACTGAAGAAACGCACGTTTTCCACTAAACGCTGTACCGCGCTGTACAAATCTATCCCTCCAGCCAATTGATGCGTGTCACGCGACGTCATAATTCTGACGTCATTTCCGCAGTTTAGGGCCGAGAACATTCCATCACACCTTTGCCACAAAACTATCTATACGGCGCGGTTATAAATTATCTGGCAAGCGCAGAATGGTGATCCTATACGAGCTTACCGTTCTTCGAAGACTCCTGACAAATATGTGTTCTCCGTGGTCTATACGGCGTGGCGATACTCAAGCTAGTGCTTTTGTGGCTGTTGCACTGTACAACGAGTAATAAAACCGCTGTAATAGAACGACGAGGGTTGTGGCGTTACTAAGGAAATCGTTTTGCGCAGTTATGCGCAGTAATGCTGTAGTAGTCGTGAGTAGTCGTTACCGTAGCTGTAGTAATGCTGTAATAGCTGTAGTAGTCGCGAGTAGTCGTACCGTCTAGCTGTAGTAGCATTATCTATGGTAGCATAGTCACGAGTAGTCGTTAGCCGATCCCTTCTCTAGGTACACGCCCTGTCACGTAGTATGTGCACTGAGGATGATTGCTGCAATCGCTATTACTATTTGTGTTCTTTTCGATACATCTGCATCCACGGTGCCAAGTGGCTCCTTTACCATCGAGGAGGGAGCAGTGTTGGGTAGCTTTGATGTGACTGGAGCTCAGCGCGACATTCACCTCACTACTGGACTGACCTACGAGATCACCTGCAAAGCAGGCGCCGTTCCTGGGCTTGTTGATCAGCGCTGGCACAGAGACGGCAATGCAGTTGAGAAGAGAGGAGAAAGCGCTGTTTGCAGTAGCTCGCTAACGGAGGTGTTCTACAATGATGATGTCGACAACAGCAATCACTGGGTTTTGAGGTTTTGTAATTTCGACACCACTCTAGCGGGATCGTACACTTGCCGACCATCTTCAGACTACAACAAATCTCTGATCATCAGTGAAGGTATGACACACACTGCTGCTGCATAGCACGTGTGGACATTCTCCTGTTGCAGGTAATCCAAGCGTTATTGTTGAGAAAGACGTCATTATTTCATCTGGCAATTTCGCAACTGGTACCATAGTGGCTATCTTCTTGTCCGGCATGCCTACTCCTGCACCTGCTAACGTGACTTGGTTATTTAATGGTGCAATGTTGGGCCCTCCTGGAGTAGAACAAGATGATAGAGCTCTTCGCTTCAATGCGTTTATTCTCGACCAAGCTGGTGTGTACACTTGCCTAGTGAACACTTCAGCTGGTCTAGGTATGGACAGCTTGAGAGTCCAGATAAGAGGTATGAAAGTATTTTAACACACTAATCTAACTGATGTCTTTGTGATTCCTAATGTAGCACAACCAGATCTATCACTGAGTGTGGAGTATAACGCAGATCTCATAACTAGTGGACCAATAGAAGTTCTCCATGGCGCTAACCTGACTCTGTCCTGTATTGACCGCCATGCCTTCCCTCCTCCCTCCTTTCAGTGGTTC
Organism: Haliclona indistincta; assembly: GCA_964017065.1. Lineage (NCBI taxonomy): Eukaryota > Metazoa > Porifera > Demospongiae > Haplosclerida > Chalinidae > Haliclona > Haliclona indistincta. The sequence continues at coordinate 11,569,240 of OZ024790.1, forward strand.
AGTAATGGAGCTGAGATAAGCAACACTGATCTATCAACATCTGTCCAGACCATTGGTAACAACCAATCTCAACTATCTCTGTACAATGTGCAAGGAGGCAACTTCACACTCAAGTGCACAGCAACCAATAGTGTGGGCAGTAGGTCCAGAATGATCACTGTATCAGTGCTGAGTAAGTGCATTGCATTAATATGCACCTTGACACCAATTTCCTGTAATAGCTTGATAATTGCAGTGTGTGAATTTGCTTTCTTTTCATCCACAGCTCCACCACCTCTCACAAGCATCACTCCACAAGTAACTAGTGGTCTGGTGGGAAACAACCTCACTCTACTATTGGTCTTCAATGGTGGACACACTCCACTGACTGCTCAATGGAGAAGAATGACTACCAATGGAGTTAGTGAAACTATAGTTGAAGGAGGGAGAGTGATTCTAGATGGTCAGCACTCAGTTAATCTCACCATTACCGACCTGGTTCTCAATGATGCTGGAATGTATGAGCTGAATGTGACCAATCAAATTGGCAGCAGTGTCTTCAAATATTCAGTTCATGTCTATGGTGAGTGTTGAATGAATAAACACAGAGAATGGAATCTTTACTCTCTTACACACATACTCCAAATGCTCTTTTCCTCAGATCGTCCAACTGTTAAAAACATCAGCCCATTGACTAGAGGCGTACCACCTAACTCTCCTTACACTGTAACAGCTCAAGTCTCTGGAGGAACTCCACTTGTACAAGATACAGATATTCTCTGGTCTACTGCTCCAATCACTCAAGGGTTTCCATCTTTCAATGGATCTGTTGCCTCTTTGCACTTCTCTAACTTGACTTCACCTGTCTTGGTGACTCTCACTGTTCAACATCCATCTGGGAATCGCACTCTGCTGTTTTACATACCCATTCAACGTGAGTGCATGTGTGTGAATGAAATTATGTACATATGTGTGCGTCTCACTGACCATCAAAGGTTTTGTGTGATTCGAGAATACCATCAACCACACAGCTGGCAGTGTGGTACTTTACATGTGCCTGTGTGTAGAAGAATCATTCACAGCTTTTTAAACTACAAATGAGCTTTCAATGGTTTATGCTTATTGAATTATTATGTTCTATAAATAGAACAATGGGTTCTGTTTTTAGAGGTCACTGTGTTCATTGAAAATCTCTAAATTCAGTGTGTTATCTGTGTGGATCAATTACCTTTGTGTTTTGATAACCATTCTTTTTTTGTTGTCTTTTCAACCTCACAGAACCGCCCTCTCCTCCTATGAGTGTTCATCTTCAACAGATCTCACCTTGCACAGTGGTGCTTTCCTGGGAGCTAGGTCAAATGGACCCCAGTCAATCTGCCTCAGTCGATCAAATATTTGTGGAACAAGCTCCTAACGACGCCAGTCCTCAAATTTGGGAGAGGATTCGGTCCGTCTCTTCGAGTGATACCAGTGTCACGATTAACCTTGATCCTGATCAGATCTTGCGCTATCGTGTGGCTGCGGTGAGCGACGTAGCAGGCAAGAGCGATCCTGTTGAAGCTGATCGACTCGCTAATTCAACTGTAGAAGGTGGGTGTTAATCGGCCGTTCTTGGTATGGCTGCTGTCATGACCAGCTCATGCCTCATTACCGCATGCAGCAATGAAGGTGTTGTCAACTTTTGTGGCAGCAGTGTTTTCAACATGAGTCAACATGTGACTCCTTACTGAGTATAGTTGCTAATTGTGGGAACTGTCTTTGTTTGCTGGATGTCATTTACACTGACTCCACTGCACACAAACAGGCACGTGTCGTGAATTATCAGCTTTAGGGTTAATCACAGCCTCACATGATGATTGGGACTTTCTCCTTTGCATTGCACCAGCTAGTCTTGTCTATATGCTGGGTTGTCTGACCATGTATCTTGTTTCAGTGCCCAGTATGTATACTTTCACACGCTGATCTAGTGAGCTTATTTGCAATTCTGTAGTAAGCATGTCTTTTGCTACTATTTTTTTGTTCTTTGTGTAACTACTCAATATTTGTCTTGAGGCCTTGTAGTGCGCTACAGCTGCTGGTTGTAAAAGTGCTTTTGTAAATCTCAGGGACTTTGTGGATTGCATGTAAAACATGGAATGTGGAATGGAATGGAACCGTGGAATGGAATGGAATGCCGCCATTATTGCGTGGTCTCGCACTTGAAACTACTAAACCCTAAACCCAAGACCATAAAAACCTTCGCCTAACAGCGCCCAGTATTCGCCTAACAGCGCCCAGTATTCGCCTGACAGCGCCCAGTATTCGCCTGACAGCGCCCAGTATTCGCCTAACGTGCCAGAATAGTACTGGGCGCCGTTAGGTGCATACTGGGCACGTTAGGCGAATACTGGGCGCTGTTAGGCGAATACTGGGCGCTGTCAGGCGAATACTGGGCGCCCGGCTGTCAGGCGAATAGTGAATACTGGGCGCTGTTAGGCGAATACTGGGCGCTGTTAGGCGAAGGTTTTTATGGTCTTGGGTTTAGGGTTTAGTAGTTTCAAGTGCGAGACCACGCAATAATGGCGGCGATTCCATTCCATTCCATTCCACCGTTCCATTCCATTCCACATTCCATGTTTTACCGACAATCGGACTTTGTGTACAGTCCTGGTTCATTTCCTCTCAAAAAGAAACAAGACTTGTTTTGTCTAAGTGGTTTCCCCATTGACCTCAGTGTGGGATTGCAGTCTCTAAAACAACTCATGGGCTGGTCCATTGGTCTTTTGATATGGGCTATACAGCGGTAGTATTGCATCTCTGAGGCTTAATTCCTGAATAGCTTTGTTGTGTCAGGCACTTAGAGATTATAAGTTCTTTCAGCTGTTGTAACAAATAGCTTCCTAGAGCTTCCTAGAGCACCTGAAACACTCACTGATAGGTAAATTATAACTTGACTATGCTACAGCTGTGAAAAAATAACACAAAAATTCTATTTTCCATTCTTTAGGTTTCTCACCAACTGTTACTAAACTCACTATGGTACCAGCTTCTGCTACTAGTATTAGTATCAGCTGGGGCGCTCCCTCCGGTCATGACTGTTATAAGATTGTTGGCTACAATATCACTTGTCGAAATCCTACTACCAGCAGAAAAATGATGTCTAACACAGCCACGACGCTGCCTGTGACTAACCTGAGTCCGAACACATCTTATCAATGCTCCGTGGAAGCTAAGATTCGCAACAAAGAAGGGATTCCTGTTGCTTTTGATGCATCACCTGCTGATATCGACAGCTATACTCTACCACTGCCTCCCAATCGGCCCTCTCGTCCTGAAGTGTCCTCGTCCACTCACAACAGCATCACTCTTGACCTGTTCCCTGTGGTTCCTTCTGTTTCTCTAGTACAGATCATAGTTGTCAGACTACCGAATGACGACAATCCCAGAGGCTCTCCTGAGACACTTTATCCTAACAATGACAGGTTTTCTACCTACGATAAAGTCCATTCTTCCAGTGACGATTATAGACCTTACATCGCCGCTCAGTTGAATGCAAATGAGCTTGGAGCCACTTTTGTCATCGGGGAAGACACTGACAATAGAAAACGTTCTAATCACATTAGAAATGGTCATCTGGCACCTTCTAGCTACTATACCTGTTTTCTTCGCGTGTATTCTTCGTGGGTAGGCGGGCAGACGTTCACCATTCATAATTCAAGTGTCTTCATGTTCCCTGTGATTCGTACTGCCCCAGGTGAATCTTCTCCCAGCTCTTTCAATGGCGCAGCTGTGGCTGTTCCTATCTTGTTCCTGATTTTGATTGCAGCTGCTATTGGGATAGTGTTTGTCGCTATTTTATTTTTCAGGTTAGTATTACTCACCTTATCTCAATCTCTCTTTCTTTCCCTTTGTGATAAATGGCTACTATGCATAGTCATAGTCCCATGTCTTTACTGTAAGGTGTAGGGTGACTGGCAGAGGTTCCTTACCTTGCTACAATATTTAACCCCTCTCTAGCTTGGTGTTTACTCAGTCCAGCTGCATATGTTCTCCAAAAGTTTACACAGCCATTATGCTATCCAGTTCTCATGTTCCCTAATTAGATTTGTTGTCTACAGCTGACCAGCGCAACCCTAAAATAGCCTTTGACAACAATTGGTGAACTTGTTCAACACATGTACATCCCCCCGAGTTCCCTTGTGTGGTTTTTGCTTAATACTTCAACTTCTTTCTTTAGAAATCAGATGAGAAAAGGTGAACCAGATACTGGTCATGAGTACGAAACACCATTTGACTCAAAAGTGCAGGAGAGTCGGTAAACTATAATTTATCATTATATGTTTATCCTTTGCTATAATGTTCTCGCAATTACATTATCAGTTTGCAAGAGGACTATGAGACACCATACTATTCGAATGTGCATGACAGACGGTAAACGATCGTATTTTGACTCTTTGCTGTTATTTTCACAATGACATTGTCAGTTTGCAAGAAGATTATGAGACTCCATTTGATGCAACAGTTCAAAGGCATTGGTAAGCTGTACTTATCATTGACTGGCTATTTTCTATCGTTCGCATCAAATTGTCAGTTTACAAGGAGACTATGAAACACCTTTTGTTCCAACTGCAATTCATTTAGGAACAGTAAAGCAACAACCAGGAAATCGGTAACTATTACATGTACAGTGGAACCCCTCTAATCCAGACACATAGAATCTATATATAATGTCCTGATTTCAGGGATCAAATGAGAACCATATACAGTGATCCCACACTAACACTAGGTGTCCTTATTTGAAGGGTTCCACTGTATACCATACACAGTCAAGACGATTATTGATAACTATTATAATCTTAGTAATCCTGCTGAGTACGAAAGGCCTGTAAGTTCCAAAACTAATCTTGTTTCTTCACATAAAACGTAAGACATAGCTATAGACAATAGTTGATATTGCATGTGTATACTTGTTTTGTTCACTGTAGAGAAAATGATATTGAAATGAAACCATGTCCAGCCTACAATGCCAACAGACCTCAATCTATTATAGACACTACTGTTACTAGCACTGCCGCTGGTTACTATATGACTGTTGTAAGCAGTGATCATGGTAGTGAAGCTAGACATTGTACCAGCACAACTCAACTACTGTTGCAAGAAAATATCAAAGCCTCAACCGAGGCAGAAACAATGCTGCCAAACTCTGTTGAGTATTCAACTGTCTCCACACCTGATTTTCGAAAGCGCAGTGCCACTGTCGAATCAACTGGTGAAGCTGTTTATGTAGAAGTTGGGAAGTGACAATCAATCTTGCTGAAATGACATGTTTTCTTTGTTATAATGTATTCGTCCTAAAAACATTGACACCTTGGGAAGCATTAGTATACTTTATTTAGAAATAGATTTGTAATGGAACGTTATTATGAACACCTTGATATGAAGTAGCATTAATATATTGTTGTGCATTAAAATTGATTTCTTCTGCGGCCTCTGCTAAAGTGCTTGTTATATACCGTCCATGAGCATTCAATCTAGATCAATACTCTGAGAAATTGCAACTCGCTTTGCAAGAAGCACATGATAATGTGAGACAGGAAACAGACAGACAATTGCAACATCAAAAAGAGATCTATGACAGGAAAGTTCATGGTCCTGCGTTGGAGAAGGGAGACATTGTGTGGTTGCACTCATCTGTGGTACCAAGAAACAAGTCGAAGAAGTTGCACCATCCCTGGACTGGTCCGTACGAGGTTGTCACCAAGCTGTCTGATGTAACCTACCGGATTCGTGACATTGACAAGAAAAGGATCAGGAGAGTTGTTCATTTTAATCGTTTAAAGCGATGTCATCAACAGGAGCTGATCGGCACGGTCAACACCACCCATGTACGTGTTGTACTCGACAATTGCAGCCGGCTTTTGCACTGTTTCGCGTCCACCAGGTGCATGTCTGTTACGTCTCTGCACGCCGACGTGACCAGGTTGGTGAATGGTTGTTAGTATCGTTACCTCTCTCTTATCTGACCACTTGATTACTAGCATTGACTCATCCACATTCACTACTTTGGTTTCTCCTTTCTTGATAGGTGGCTTGATCGACTCGGAAATGCCTTTTCTGTTCAGACGCAGTGTGCCACATGCTCCAAAACCATTTGCACTCAAGTCAGCAAACAGTGCCGGGGAAGTGTAAAAGTTATCTGTGTAACAATGGTGTCCCCTGTTCTTCAATGGCTCGACAAGCTTCATTACCACAGCATGGGTCAATCCATTTTCCATGGATCCAAGGCTGTCATCTTTTCCTAATGAGATGAGGTATATAGTAAGGCACACACATAAAACATGAATGTAACTAACCAATGTAGAGGTGCCAGTTGTAAACATATCCAGTGTGTGCATCAGAGAGAACAAACGCCTTCAGCCCCCATTTTTTGGGTTTTTTCGGCATGTATTGGATAAATCCCAAACGCCCTTTATAGCTGATCATCGTCTCATCTACGGATATCTCTTTGTGTAGAGTATATTGCGCCTGGATGGTGATCAGTGGTTCAAGAAAGGGTCGAATCTTGAACAGCGCATCATGACCTGGTTCTCCCTTCTTCTTGTACTTTGAGTTATCATTGATATGAAGAAACTTCAGTATCATTGTGAACCGGTCTCGTTTCATCACCTGTAAGAACACATTGTACTAAGTATCAACTTCTATGTTATTATTGTTATTACTCTTTTACAGCTACTTACTTTGCGGAACGTGTCACAGACATAAGGCCAGGACTTGCTCCAGTGAGACTCGATGGAGGGATATTTGATGAAGCCCATCACCAAGATCACAGCAATGAATCGTAAAAGCTCTGGCACTGTAGGCTCTTGCTTCAACCACTGGCTTACTCGAGATTTGGTTGTGACGTTGTTGGAGCTTTTGTACTGCTCACTGTATAACTTCGTTTGCTCTATGATATCCTCTAGCATCGCTTGGGTGACGAACCGGGAGAAGTAAGCAAACGGAGACTTGTCAGACTGAGTGGTAGCTATGCCTGGTTGGAGTACGTACTGCGGAATCTGACCACTGTCTCTCAAGGAAGCATCATCACCAGCAGCATTCTCTACATCCATTTCATTCATAACATCCATCTCATTCATATCATTCTCAACATCCATGTCATCTCTCTCTGGACTCCTACTACTAGTCTCTTCATCCTCATCAATCCCCATCATCCCACTCTCTTCTAAGTAGCCATCAAACTCATCTTAATTCACTGCCTTCACTCAGTTCTTCATCATTCTCTAGCTCATCTAACACTTGTTCTACCGTAAGAATTGCTCTAGCAGCCATAGCGACCGTAGGTTTGTATAATACCAGCTGCAACTAGTTTACAACACATTACGTCATTACAGCTACTTTGTTTATCACAAAACCACACATTTACACAATGAAAGCCACACATAGACAATCATTACCACAACTACAAAGAGGTAGTTTCCCTATGGTATACTTAATAATACACAAAGTGCAGTGGGTAAGTTGCGTGTACAATGAAAAGGAGCGTTGCTGTGTATGCATATAAATATGCCGTACCCGCGCGCGGGCATAAGGTAGGGCGGGGTAACTTGGAACAAAATTTATGTTCGCGTAACTGCCGTGAAGAAGGAAATCGCTGGACTTCGGAAATTATGCTCACACAGTAGGTACACTTATAGCCGATCGTGGACATAAAGAATCTTGGAGCTACCTTTCGTCTGCTTTGCAACCGAAGCTCGATTGTAAAGTGGACTGAAAATTAGTGGGTGGGGTAACTTGGAACACCATCTCTTTTTGATCTTTCTGGCCGTTTGCGCAATGAAAGTGAGCGATGATCAAAGAAGGTGAACTCTGGTCGCCTCTAGCACCACTGCAAACGTGTGTCCGAAGCTTTTAGTGCAGTTTTGCAGACAAAATTAAATATTTCCCGCGCGCAATCCGCGCCACATTGCGCGGCTAATTTGAAGACAGATGATTATAGCTAAAAACAATGTTTTCTTCACGAAACAAAGAAACAGAACAGTCATAGTTACACAGGATGATCTCCTTCTGGTGTTCTACACTACTGTTAGTACTAGAGTCGCTAAAATTGAAATCCAGGAATTTTAGAGACGAGTTAGAAATTAGTTAGCCCGATTTTGCTGCTAGTCGGGTCCGTATCCCTCGTATAAAAACACTGCAAAGAAGAGAGAGGAGCGTTTATATATACAGGTTAGAAAGGACACTCATCTACCTTCTAACTGGACCATGCAAAGTTGCTACAGCGGCGACTGTTGGGAAGTACGAGGTCCAAGTTTGAATTTTGTTCCAAGTTACCCCGTGTTCCAAGTTACCCCGCCTTACCTTATATATATATCTGCCTATTGCGTCAAGAGAGTTAAGATAGCATTCTTACAAGCCTGAACAGACAAATCCAGTGTAACAGTGAAGATATGCTCGTTGTCTGCTGTGAACACTGCTAGTGGCAGCAGCACAGCCAGCACTCGCGTTCCAAGCCATTTGTACTAAGGTGCGCTTGCATTAGAATAATTACATACACGGGCGTGCGCGAGTAGGCGTAACCTAGTAACGGAGTTCAAACAGAATGATGGAATGGAGTCTGTTATGGACCAAAAATCGCTGTTTTTCTGGAAATACTCGCTTCTTCCAGTGTTTTAGGCCTAAATAGATATCAGGTGCACTGATGGTCATAGGTAGCGTTGCTTCTGTGTAGGTTTAGTTGCGTTTGGTTCCCTCGCTACTGTGCTAGACTCTCTGAAGAATAGGAAAGAACGAGAGAAGAAGATGAACAAACGGGTGACCACGTGATCTCTGGTTTACCACCTTAGACCTGGTTTCTTTTGCTTCTAAAGGTCTCTTTGTAATCGCACAAATCGTGCAAGGAGCTTCAAAACGTTAGATACGCTTGAAACGCCCGTACGACGAAGATATGGTAGTGCCGTACTTAGTGCCTCCAGGCGAGACGCCATCTTGTCATGCCCATAGCAAGTGGCCTTATAGTCTTTATTAGTAGACTCATTGTAAGCGCTTACCACTTAGGATAGCCCCAAGGTAGTTAAAATACTCCTGATGTCGCCAACAGCCAAGATATACGTGAATTATTGCGTTTAGCCTAAGTGTAGCCGCCATCTTGTTTTCCGCTCAACCCTAAATATGCCACGTCTACCGCGTGGCATGATAATAATTATCTCTGTTTTTGTGTTCTGTTTTTTCTTTTTTGGATCACATTTGTATTAGCTTTGCTATTTTGTGGTTCCTTTGCTTTTGCAAAAAATATTATAGAAAAAAAAAAGACGTCATACTCGTGAAAATGTATTAACAGCATTCAGTGACCTGGTCAGGCGTCCGCCTGTAACGTGATGTACGAGCTTTCTTCGTTAAAAAACTGTGGTTAACAAGTTACAGAGCTTAAATTATGCTATTTACACAATCCAATCATCCACCTAACTAGAGATACTGTAAAAGCGAATACCAAGCCCACAGATTTTGTACGGTTGTGTTTACAAAAGTGGGACCAAAAAATGTCTTTAACCATCGCTGGTGCGAATCCAAAGCATCTAGAAGCTCAAAATGTATCTATTTACTCGCACCAGTACTTGAACTTTACAATAAACTAGGCAGAAACTGCAGCAGGCATCTCACGAAGTCCTGGATGTGTTTACAAACTTTCTTTTACATCGCCACGAACCCAAATTTTGCCTTGTCAACATGAAACGCGCCCGTTGTCTATAGCCAATAAAACCTTGATAGTCTTCGACTAGGAGACACTAGTAGTGAAGAAACGCGCTCCTTTCGTCCCAAGAGCAAGTGCTAAAGCGAGCAAGAGTTCATACAAAATCCGTATCTGCGCGTTCTTTGTGGTTGTTTGACAAAACGCGAAACGCGCATGGGTCCACCTCTTGCAATACATTTTGATTGACAGTTTCTTATCCCGGTTACGTAGTATTAAACTATGATATGAATAATTCTCTTTGATGTAATGAGGTATCCAAATTCGCGTATTGACCTGTGCGTCGGCGGGTGTAAAAACATGGCGTCACCGCGCACTAGGCAGAAAACTATGCGCCGTTTATCAGGCTATTTGTATCTTCTGCGCCGTTTCGAGTAGCTTGCAGGTACAAGAGTGCTATTTTCTCTCCAGGTAAGTCGAAATCATAGTTTAAACCGGTTATAAACCTCGGTTTTCGGTGCATATGTGAATTTGGATTCCTCGGGCTTCGCCCTCGGTATCCAAATTCCCATATACACCTCTACCTCGGTTTATAACCTACATTTAATAATCTCTGGTTTCGCTAAAAAACAAAGTTCAAAAGGCACCTGCCAGGAGAATTTCATGACTGTTCGTGGGTGTTTTGGTCTCGCCGGCACTGGTCACTTAAAGGCGCTAGGCGCGCTGAAGAAAGAAGAAAAAGAAGAAGAAAACGGAGATGACGAAACTCGATCATGTTTTCATCGTTTCCAGGTTCGTCACTTTAGGAACAATTTCGAGCAATCTCCTTGCTACTGTAAGATGGGGCAACGCCAGAGAGCAGATCTTAGTGTCTTTGGACGTATACAATTCATCACCAGGCGAAATATTAGCGTTTGAACGCTAATACATTGTATGTAGCCGCCATTTTGTTTTCTCGTTTATCCCTACATAGGGAGTCACTACCGTGCCTCCCTAATGAGATTTTGAGGAAATTCAAGAACTAGTACACACAAATTCACATGCTAACAACAAGTACATATTCTTCTTCACGCTAAGCTTCCTAGGGAAAATCTACATGTTTTTAAAAGTATTTTCTTCTGTAGCATTAGCTTGAGTAAAGTCACAGGATCAGCAAAGTTATTGTTAAGACAACGAAAGTCACTGTGATAGAGACAATAGACTGGCTGGCAGCATTTGTGGTTGTCTGCTGAGTGGCAGCTTGTTGAGTAGTGTCAGGGAGGGCTTGGTTAGCTGTCATGGCACAGTTTTTTCCTGCCAGAGTGTAGATATAGCGAGCTAACTCCAAATCAGACACTTCCTGTCGCTTGCGTCCATTAGAAGGTACTTTGCACCCCCCTTTTATGTATTTCATTAGACCACTGGCAAAATGTTGGCAGTTGCGGGAACAAAGTTTATATTTTGACCAGGATCCAAGATATCGTTCCAGTTCATCATAAGTGCAGGTAGACCATACGTAAGATGATATATATTCTGAGGATCGTCCTCCAGGTGATCGATACTCGTAATTAGGGTCTAATGGATCTTGTATCCGAGTACCGTATGTACCAAATTCATACATGAGTCCGCGATAGGTGACGAAATGATGATTTGCTTTATCCGACAAGCAGCTCAATACATTTCCCAATGGGCCTATGTTCAATGGTGTAGACCACAACCTTGCCCGGAATTTCTTTAAGCCAGAAAGCCAATAACATTTATCGTAGTTCTTCTGCTTGCATCGGACATTGGCAGTAACATTGTTATCGATTTTACCAGTACAGCGCTCAGTACGGGGAAGGCAATCTGAAGTAGCTGGACAGTAAAAACCATCAGGGGCACATTGTGGCGCCGTATAAGTGTTTCCACTGCTGCTGCTTCTGCTGCTTTTACCCGGGGCAGCACAGTCACCAGCGCTAATGATAGCGCATGCAAGAAGCAAACCAAGATACCAACTAGACATCTTCTGCTGATTGCACTGCCGGCGGACTGTTATTCTGCTTGCTTGGGCAACTTTCCTGCTCTAACACTTCACTAGAGCACTATAGTCTACTCCTTATAGACAATTTCTAGGAATTTGTGAAACTGCACTATTCATGATTGGATACATATCTCTAGATGAATAATAATAGCTTCGTGAGTATTCATGCACCAATCACTGATTTAGCATGGTAATTTGAAACTTTGTTAGTTAGGCCCCTATTTGTTGATTATTAGTTTCTCATCCACTTTTCTTTCTTCCACAGACGCGGGCGGGCGGACATTACCATTATTGCCATTATAGCCATTACCACACAAAAATTGATTTTAAATACATGTACAAAAATAATTATAAATGATACAAGAGAAACTTATTACTACACTCTTTTCTTAAAGTTGCGTTGGGAGGCTCAACTGACTTGATCATCCAAGGTACGATGGTTTTCTTCTCTGTAGTACACACAATGGTCGTGTTCACGAGCGCCATTTTGTTGTACGCATGCGCAGTGGTAATAATGGTCAGTGAATTGAGCGGTACCCACGAGGCCGTGCGGGCGTGGATGAGAAACAAATAATCAACAAATAGGGGCCTTATGGGTACACTAAATTCTCAATGAAAATTTAAAACCAATTCAATAAAAGATTACCAATTGAAAAAGTAATACATGTACTTTACTGCATATGCATGGAAGATAGTCACATGTATATGGTAGAAGGAATATGTGTTTGGGCGTTAACTAAGTTTTAAATATTACCATGCTAAATCAGCAAGTGATGAATACTCACGAAGCTATTTCATCTAGAGTATGTCATCAATCATGAATATAGCTATACAGGGATTTGCAAGTTGCTTGACCGAAAATTTCTTGCTAGTGCAATGCGCAGTGCAGTGCGCACAGTACGTTTTCTGTGTAAGTAGCACGTTATGGGCATGCGCTAACAGGAAATTGTTACGGTACTTCCGGTTGCTAGGCTCGCCACACAGCTGCCCTTTGAATACTTCACCGAACTCTCCTTCTCCTAATTTTTCGTGGATACCGATTGACCATATTGGCACCTCCCAATCATCCAAGCAGGGATAATCATCTATAGGACTGCATGCAACTGAGGACATGTTTGAAGAAGATGCTCTTCGACCTAACAACCATGGCTGTTATTCAAGCACATTATCCTGTAAATATCTAATAGATTGTGCACTTGTATTTTTATGATGTACATGGATAAAAATTCTTTGTAGTCTTCTCTTGCGTCGGGAGAGGGCTAGTCAGGTTCCCATGGCAACAAACAGTAGAACTGCTCCAAATGACACAATGAAATAAAATCATATTTTGAAATTGTCGTGTCGGCATCTTTCACTGTAATCAGATGGTAAAAATAAACCCGCTACTATTGATTTTGTCACGTACATGGCTGAGATGTTTCTATCACTGTTGATTGTATAGGTGGATAAAACCTTGGAACAGTCGTCGTGGATTTTATTTGTGACCACCCAAACGAAACCCCTCTAGTGCTGTAGTTTGCTGTACTTGTATAGCTTGATATAACTTGTTGCTGTTTTTCTTTTAAAAGGACCGGACTGCCCCAATTGGAATATACAGTCGTCAGCTCTTCCTGTGAAGTTTCAGTGTCGACGGTTACCTCATAGTAACTTCGCAACTGATGAAAACAGTCAATGATCACATGTTTAAACCAAATGCATGGAAGACAGTACATGTATTAAAGCTACTTCAAACGTACCCACAGTAGCACATGGTTTGGACTGCTGTTGTCCATATTGAGAATAAACATAGTTGCACTGGGAATATGATCAGAGTACACAGTTCCCTGTGATGCAACATTACAGCTGTCAATGTGCAAGGCTAGACATACATACGTACTGTAGTATTACTGGTCTGTAGAGGTATGGTTGTTGTAGGAGTGATCAGACCGATGCCTATTTGGTAAGAGAGACTTGCTGGTGAAGTGTTTGGGATTGATGGTTGTGCCCATTCGATATCTATCCCACTAATGACAGCACCGAGCGGCATCCAAGAGACAGAAGATGCTTCTGTTGTGATATTTGTAATGTTGCTTGGAATTGGTGGAGGTATGTGCAGATCACACCAAATGTACCAATCATTATATGGGTGAGGCCTACATATTCGTAACTGTTGGGGAAAATTTGAGCATATTAATATTTCAAGTAGGGTATGAATCTTACCAAATAACGACTTGTCAATGGGCTATCACTGAATATCTTCATTGGTCGTCTTTGCTCATCTGTCCATGAATAGGTAAATGTATTTGCCTATTGTTGCATTTTTGTGACAGACATTGTAAATTATTTTTTTCTTACGCACCTTGGGGTAAACATTTCTCAAAGTTTCATAGAAAAAGTAGAGTCCCTGTTTTTTCTTCTTTCTCTCGATTTCAAAATTTGATAAAGTGTTAAGACTGATTCCAGTGAGATTCCACCGCAGAGTGACATCGTAGCGATGAACCAGTGGAAGCCAAGTTGCCCAGCACAGCAACGAAAAATGATCTAATACGAGACAAAAATTATAGCATTGCATTTCGAATGAAGAGAAATGAGTTACCATTAACGGTCTGCCGTGTTTCTCTATATTTGTATCCTCCAGTTGTTACTCCTGAGAATTTAGTAAAGATCTAATGTTTTTATTAACTTACCTTGTTCTGATTTTTTATTTCCTGAGTCACTTTTCTGGTTGGACAGTCTGTTCTTTGCTTGTCCATAGCTAGGAGTCACTGAGGGCTCTTGTCCAATACTTAGCTGTAGCACAACAGCCAAGACACTGATCACAAACGCAATCTGAATCGCTGCCATCTGCCTCAAGTGCCGAACTCACTTACGATCAATTATGAAACTGATAACTACTAGAAATTATGATGACTTGTACACAACTTGTTTTTAAAACTTTTGATGTTTACTAACTCTTCTTAGTAGGAGATTGTTAACAGCTGCTCAGTATAAGTTTGTTAATTTACGGATGATTGGATTCTTAATAGAGAGGCTTGCATAGAGGTGCATTTGGTATGCAATCATTACCATACTTGTTCTGTGGTGTGATAACATGCACTGCATGCATCATAAGAATCAGTCTACACAACAGAGTGCGTAGCTGTTTATGGTCTCCACCATGATCTTTGTACGAGCAGCAGTTTGGCTGTTTTTATGCTGCTACATTACAGCTTACTCTCAAGGCAATGTTTACTTGGCTGGTACCTCAGTGACTCTATCATGCCCTGGAAATAGCATATCAACTGTAACTTGGCTGAAAAATGGGAGCCCAGTTGTGATCAACGGAAGAGTCAAAATAAGCAATTCAGAGAATTCGTCCAATCTTACCATCAATCCTCTCCACACATCAGATGGTGGTCAATATGAGTGTGTGGTGTTTACAGAGGGAAGTGGATCTACTGAAACATTTTTCTATGAACTAAGAGTAAAAAGTAAGATGAAGTGATACCAAATCTTTTACTTATTTTCATACTCTTTATAGTACCAAGCAGCAATGCTACATTGACGATCATCCCGAATGCTACATTATATGAGACTATGCCAGTTAAGATTGCTTGCAATGTATCAGTGAGTGAATTTGTGAATACACCTTTCACTATCATGAGAGAATGGTCAAGTCCAACACTCATTACCTCTGGGGCTGACTACAACATCAGCGATGACACTCTCAATATTAATCAACTACTCAGATCACGAGACAATGGAAGATTGATCACTTGTGCATCAAAAATTATTCCGCTAAGTGACTATGTGGTGCAGAGTAGCAGTGTCAATACAAACACAACACTAAGAGTTCAGGGTACTTATGTGTGCTCCATATCAATAGGTTATATTTATATCTACCATGTCTGTAGCACTTACCAGTTCTCTATTCAAACCGGAAGTCCATATTCCAAGTGTTCCTGTGGCCGGGGACAGCTTTGCTATCACTTGTATTCTAGATGGAGTGGTTGAAAAACTAGTAGGAGTGAAAGTTGATGTCGAATTTATCAATCCACCTGGAGGAGTAGCTGTTAATCAAATTCGGGAGGGATCTGCTTATGTTAGACAGCAAAATTTCAATCCTGTCAAGACTTCTGATGTTGGAAATTATACCTGCCGAGTTGTAATATCAGATTTGGGGAAAAGGCCTTTAATGAATTATGGTAATGGGACACTTCAAATAAAAAGTTAGTCTCTAGATTTTGAACATAATTATTTTATATTTTAATTGTCTTGTATTAGTTGCTCCTCCTCAGGTGAGTCTCACCATCACTTCTTCCTCTACTCCTGTGATTGAAGGCTCTTCTGTCAACATGACCTGCACGGCTACACTGAACACCACTGCAGTAAACACTGCTGTAACAGCATCTATCGTATGGACTGGTCCTAGTGGAGACCAGTTTATTAGCAACTCATCTCGTGTCTCCATATTTAACATGTTACAGTCCTCACCTTATCGGAGTGTGATAGTGTTTGACCCAGTGTATAACCAGGACAGTGGACAGTATTACTGCAATGTAACTATAACTAGCAATGACATAGCAATACTACCTGTGATGTACAGTGCTACTGCCATAATCCTAGGTGAGAGATGTCACTGTAGTTAATGTACTGCAAATCCTGTTTACACAGTCATAATGCACACGATTAATGTACTGCAATTACATTATAGTATGCTGTTTACATTATGTACTGCTAATTTAAGTACAGCAAACACTACACAATAACTAACCAAGAATTTAATCATTTACACAGTGCCAGAAGCTCCAGCTAACTGCTCTAGCACTGCCCTACTCCCACGACAAGCAACACTGATGTGGAGTCCTCCTCAGAATAATCAAATCACTGGATATATTCTAAACTGTTCTGTATTCGCAATCTCTAGATCTATTGCATCTACCAGCACCACATTCAACATCACTAATATTCTTCCATACACTGTATACACATGCTCTCTTGTAGCTCAATACACTGATATTAGCAGTCCTCCAATACACTGTAACTTTGAAACACCTCAAGATAGTAAGTCAATAATATATGACGTGTGAGAAATGTAGTAACTGATAATCTTACCCTCTGCAATAGTCCCAAGCGACTCTCCTCAGAAAGTGCAGATGATGAGCAGTATGACATCTGTTATACTGCAATGGCAGCCACCAGCACAACCCAATGGTATCATCACTGCACACAAGATCACAGCAATCAACACACAACAAACAGTGATTGCTAACAGCTCAATCACAAGCTACACATTTTGCGGTCTTCAACCTAGTCAGCTAGTGAGCTACACCATCAGTGCCAGCACTGAGGCTGGTGAGGGACCTACTGCAAGTGTATCAATTACAACAATAAGACAAGGTGCTTACATGCACCATTGCCTACACGGATTCATACTGCAACAATTTACATTCCTTTACAGCTTCCTCTAGTGTTGAACACCTAAATGGATTTGGTGGTACAGACAATGGTTTGAACGTGACATGGAGTCCACCAGTCACACCTCATGGGTTCATTACTCAGTATATTGTTACAGTTGTGAACAATGATACTGAAGTGAGACCAGCTCAACACAGTGTCACTAAGACAACAGCATCTTATCATTACATCTCCGATACAAGTGAGTTTTGAAGCTCAATGGTATAATCTAACAATAATTTTCTTCTCTACAATAGTATTTGGTGTACCATACTATATCATCATCTTTCCACTGGATGATTGTAATACTATTGGAGACCCTGCAAGCATTGTGGTCTTCAGCAAACAACTCAGTTAGTTCCGAGAATTAAGATAAACTAATGGTCTGATATATCTTTATTGTACAGGTCCTTTGGTTGTTGTGATGTTCACCGCTGTTCGTTCAAGTGATGGTACTGTGGTCATTGTTAGTTGGCAGCCTGTGACTCTGGAGCAAGCTCGTGGGTTTTTTGTATGTCGAGTGATCATCACACCAGTTGTCTCCAATAACAAGAGGCAGACAGTAATCATAAGAACCGTATCTCATAATGAGACTAGCGTCACTGTGAGTGGACTGGACTCTAGTATAGAGTACACAGTCAATGTGGTAGTAGTCAATGAGAATAATATGGAACTAGTAGGACCCACTGAACCACCAATAACATTGACTGCACCAACAAGTGAGAGAGTTTCATTTTAAAAATAATAAGCAAGAAATTATTAGTTCCCAATTTCAACATAGGCCTACCATTGGTATCTACTAATCTATTAGCAGGATTGGTGGTACCTTGCCTCGTTCTTGTACTTTCAATAGCTATTATCGTAGCTATTGTTGTCCTTGTCAAGAAGAGGTCAAAATATAAAAGCAGGTTTGTAGTAGCAAGCAATAAAATAAGTATAACTAAATTTACATTTTTTCTAGTCAATCACCTCTTTATGATATACCGCTTGTCTTCGTCAATACTGCATTTGATGGTCTATCATCACAGAATACGTAAGATGCTTGTTCTCAAAATCGTGCTGATTTAATACTTCAGTTGCAAAGGTAGTTTACAAAAAGAGTACGAAACACCATTTGATGGTACACTTCAGAGTAACCATAGAAACAGCTGGTAATATAAGTTGTATTGCCTATATTATTTTGAACTCTATGTATGTGAATAGTTTTCAAGAAGGAAACAGAGCTCCATCTGATGCGACGGTGCAGCTAAATTAGTAAGTTGTGTTTAATTTAAGGCAAAACCTTGCTATTGTTCCCACAGTTTGCAAGAGGAGTACGAAACACCATTTGACTCAAAAGTGCGGGAGAGTTGGTAAACTATCATATATTTAATTTTATTCTTTACTAATAATTGTTCTCACAAATACATTATCAGTTTACAAGAGGAGTATGAGACACCATTTAATTCAAATGTGCATGACGGACGGTAAACGATCATTTTTTACGCTTTGCTGTTATTTTCACGATGAAATACTATTCAGTTTGCAAGAGGAGTATGAGACACCATTTGATGCGAAGGTTCGAAGGTAAGCTGTACTTATCAATGGCTGGTTATTTTCTATCATTCGCAAATTGTCAGTTTGCAAGGGGACTATGAAACACCGTTTGTTCCAACTGCAGTTCATTCAGGAACAGCAGAGCAACAACCATTGAACCGGTAATTTAACTATTACAGTGGAGCCTCTTTAAGCTGGACACCCTCTGGGACCCATGAATAGTGTTTTGCTAAGAGAGGTGTCTGATTTCAGGGCTCAATAAGCATGCAATGTACCACCTGTAGTGTCCTTATAACAGTGAATGTCCTTATTTGAGGGGTGTCCACTGTGAAAGGTTCTACCGTACTATACAGTCAATATGATAATTGATAACTTATCACAATTGTTTTATGATGCAGTAAACCTTCAGAGTATGAAAGGCCAGTAAGTTCCAAGACTAATCTTGTTACTTCACATGAACATAAAATGTAAGACATGGCTAGGCAATGGCTGATGTCGTGTATACTTCTTTTGCTCACTGTAGAGAAGATGATATTGAAATGAAACCATGTCTAGCCTACAATGCTAACAGACCTCAATCTATCATAGACACTACTGTTACTAGCACTGCTGCTGGTTACTATATGACTGTTGTAAGCAGTGATCATGGTAGTGAAGCTAGACATTGTACCAGCACAACTCAACTAATATTGCAAGAAGATATTGAAGCCCCATCAGAGGCAGAAAAAAAGCTTCAAGATCCTGTTGAATATTCGACTGTCTCCAAACCTGATGTTCAAAAATGCAGTCCCACTTTCAAATCAACTGGTGAAGCTGTTTATGCAGAAGTTGAGAAGTAACAGTGAACTAGACTTGATCATACTAAAAATTAATGACATGTTTTCACTGCTACATTTACAATCACTAAAATAATATTATTACCTTGAAAAGTACTATTAAAGATAGATTCGTAGTAAAAAACTACAATAAAAACACCAACAATGTTCTGGAATTAACATTATTGTGCTGCATTAATTCTTTGTGGCTCATTTCTTCTGTCTTGTACTTAGTCAACTTACTGATGGCAGTTTGTCAATGATCTAACTACACATTCCGATTGACAGACAGAGCTACTTCATCACTTACAATGGAGTGGAAAGAGATACATGTGTATGAAGGAGAGACAAACTCCCACAATCACCAGTACAACAACAAGTACTAATTCCACATTAATTTTTTGTTCAATATTAAAGAAAGCACAACGTACTCATATTCAGTGTTGGAAATACAACTAGCGACGTAATAAACTTCACAACCTTTCAACAAGGTATGAAGGGTAGGAACAGCTTTATATAAAGATTCTTTACAGGACCTGTCATTTGTTCCAGTACAGCAGTTTTAAAATGTCGTGTTACACTATAGAGTGGTCTCCTCTTTCTTTGTCAGAAACATCGATCAGATATAATCTTACTTGTAATAGCTAGTGACTTCACTATTATCACTCTTAACACCACTGTCACTATCAAGACTGATCCGTGCACCAACTATACCTGCACATTGACACCACAGACCATCATTACACCATCATTATCAGCACTCCCACAATATGCAACTTCGAGTCTCCACAAGACAGTGAGTATTTGTAGACAATTTAATTATGTGACTATTCTTTTTTGCATGCAGTCCTGAGTGGTCCTCCTCAGGATTTCAGTTCATAAGCAGTATGCATATGGCATCTGTTATGCTGGAATGGCAGCCACCAGCACAACCCAATGGTATCATCACTGCATACAAGATCACAGCAATGAACACACAGCAAACAGTGATTGTTAACAGCTCAATCACAAGCTACGCATTTTGTGGTCTTCAACGTGGTCAGCTAGTGAGCTATACCATCAGTGCCAGCACTGAGAATGGAGAGGGACCTATACTGCAATTATACAATAACTTAAGAGAAAAGTCAGTTTACTGCAACAACTACAATTTGATCAGTAAGTTTATCTATGGACCAACTAACTGCATGCATATCACACGTACCTATACACATACTACGTATTGTTCAATTCATTTTATGTAAGATGAGTTCGAAGTCCATGACTTGCTTGCATGCGAGGTTATTCTTGTGTGAGTGGACGTCAAGAGAGAATTTTCTGCAGAGTGGAATTCACAAAAATATCTTTGTGGGCAGGATCAGTAGATCCCAGATGATCAAACACTTTCTTGAATTTTTCTAGATTTTCGCCATATCCTTCTTGAATTTTGTCAAAAATTCCATCTATGTGAGTCCACTGCTTCGCCCAGTGTGGTAGACCACCCAATTTGAGCCATTCTTCGCCAATCTCTTTGAATAGCTCTCGATAACTGTCTGTCCCTGCGAAGCTGAGGACCTCGATATAAGCGTAGTTTGTGACATTCGCGTCTCCTTGTGCAGATGGACAAATAAGACAATTGCCCTTTGCAATGACTCGGAAATCAATGCAAGCACTCAGTGGAAATGACTGGACTTCACAATTCCCTATGCCTAATCCTTTAGCTGTAAGATAACAGATGTGTAGAAAGAAGTTATGCATGCAGTGATAACTGAATGCATGACATGCATATGTAATTTTTAGCACACGCCAGTCAAAATTAAGTACAAGCAAGTTGGATAGTTTAAAACTTCGCAATACCATGTAAAAATTTCACTAAGTAAATTTTGGATATTATTTTTAGTGCACTGCCTGGGATGCATGATAAGGATTTTTCATTTCAATGATCACTACATGCATATAGCTTGGAATTGACATGGTGACTAGAACTAATTATAAAAGTCGGTAATAACATGAAATTTAATACAAGGTTAATCTATGTCTACCTGTGGTGTAAACTATAGATACATGAGGGTATTATGTAGAGTTTATTATAAGAGTATTATACATTATAGTATATACATGTGAGTATAGGCTTGGATTCACATACTGGCAAGGTCTCACTACAGTGTTAGGAATGATATTGGTGATTGTCAATGTTAAATATTAACCCTGAAGAAACCTGATATTGGGGATGATACGAAAAATACCACTCCTAAAGCCTTCAATGGTATGGCTTCCCAGGATGTGAAAGTTTTTAGGCTAATAATTATTCTTAATGTAATTGTACCTTTTGCCGCTGTCTCTACTCTATTAATCACAAATTGAATTGCTTGTAAAATTGTCTGGAAGCTGTCGTCATCATCAATATTGAAGGGAAAGGCAAATTCCATGCAGTAGGCAACCGTGAAATCAATTCCATAGCGAAAGTGAATGGAATATGTAATTTCTTCCTTTTTTTCTCCAACTGGGTTTGCTGCTTGTACAGCTTGGAAGCCCAGAAACAGAAGCAGTGGAGTTAGGCTGGGATAGCGCTGGAGAACAGGTGAGCCGATTCCACCCATTGCAATTCCAGTTAGCGAATCTGTGAGCTTTTGCATCATCTGAGGTTTTCTGTAGGAAAAAATTCCAACTCATGTAGTACATTATGTAGATGAAAGCAATAGAATTTCTCACTTACACTGGGCTGACGTAACATTCGTCAGTCAAGCTACGCACATTCCGCATCCATACTTGGTCAGATTGAGGCCTCCAACAATCGAATGGAAGACCAGCTAGAAGAGCACCAAAAATATCGGAAACTCCACTGAATGGAAACCAAATGAACTCAGTGGTCTCGTTGTTTTTCACATAGGATTTCAAAGTAGGAGAACTTCCATACAAAAGCTCACCAATCGTCGGATAAGAAGTGCACAGATAGGAGGTTTTCATCTCTTTTACACTAATCGTGACCTCCACAATCACTCCGAACACACCGAGACCAAGCTTCACGGCATTCATGACATCAGCCTCGGTGAGGTTGTCGGACAAAGATGGTATGTCATCAGGGTAAGTGCGGAGTTGACCGCTTTGGTCGACAATCTTGATTTTTGTGATCAGATCACTGAGTGGTGATTCATTTTTACCAGTTCCCTACATAATAATTAATAATAGTTATACAAGTCACAATTATTAATGTACATTAAAATTATTATTGAAATAAAATTCAGTCTTGCATGCAGAGCCTGGAGTTACAATTTAATTGTTGAATATGGATAAACTATAATTTTATTCATACAGCCAGGAGTCTAAGAATGGTTATTTTTGTTCAGCCAAGCCAACACACAATGCTACACGAGAGTTTTTTCAGGCAACCATTTATGCTCGCTCCTGAGTGGGCGTGATAGCCTTAACCACAAGTTGTATGAATCACGTCTGTCAAAGTTGAAGTTTACTTCAATCAACTGTAATGTGATCGTAAAATAATAATAATTATGCTAAACAATAATGAGGCATAAATTGTAAATGTGGTGATGACTATCATACTATGTATTTACTTATGACGAAACATAGCTACACCAAAGTTATGAATACATTCAATGGAAAGCAAATCAGAGCTTCACCACATTTACAATCTGTAAATAATTATGACAACATGGGTTTCCATCATATTTAATATTTGCAGTAAATATCGATATTGGTTCTGTAATTATAAAAAACTACTTACATGACATCCAGTGGCTAGTACACCACCATACGTAACTGAGCCAAGGACCACATTGGACAAAAGGCAATGGCGAAGGTACTGATTGTCTGGATCAGTCACATTGTTGATGAAGAAATCAGCCAATTCTCCTGTTGTCACTCCAGGTGAAAGTGTCACTGTTAGTTCAGCTGCATTATGGTTTGAGAAGAAATATAATAATTATTATGATGCATGTACTGTGACAAAATCTCTCACTCTTGCATAGCTATTGTATACATGCATAAACTTGCACCTGGGTTCAAAATGATTCTCTGGGATGTATCTGGCATTCCAAAGAATGGAGTCGGTTTTGCTTTAGTTGCAGACTGTGAACTTGAATCTGCTGTTTGCAGTAGAATGTCGTTTGTGCAAATGAGAAGTCCAACGCTGCTTTGTGTGCTTTTGTCTGGGAACAGAGGCGACCAGCTGTGGTATGCTCCTCCGCATCCAACCTATCATAGATACAATAATAATAATATTATTTTTTCATATCATATTAATTTTATAAATATTGCATTCTTGAAACTCTTGTACGTAAAGATTGCTATACTATATTTATTTATGACTATCGACAGTACAGTTGTATACCTTAATTCCCAATTCCCGAGCTCCGTTTACCAGCTTCTTGACATCATCCACTGATTTAGGTCTAGCCAAAAGGAGCAAACCTGTGCACTCGCTGGCAGTGTTTCCCCAATTGTTGAAGTAAGTTACTTCGATTTTGCCTTGGCCCAGCATTTTGTTGTTCATATACTGCTGCAGCTCCTGCCGCTTCGTTTCTACTTCTGTCGCAATGTCTCTGTTTTCGACAACAAATTGGCCAATTTCAACTCCATTTTGGTTGGCTTTCTCGCTGAAGGGTGGCTCTGAACCTAAAAATCGGTTCAAATCGGACATCATGTTGATAATTGTTTGGCTCCACGCGGGCAGCTGCGGTTCTTCGCTCTTAGCTGCCATGACTTTCTTGCGCTGCCAATGTCACTCAGTTGTACTCAGCGGTCTGGAACTTTTCGAGCAAACAATAATATTAATGAAAATGCACGAATCACTGCACTGTGACTCGCATTTTATATTGATTTGATGCGGCCAAATTGTGCCATAACGGGTTTCGCAGTGCACTGCAACAACGACTATGTTGCGCGCGCACAAGCTAGCCAGGCTAGATGCATAATGGGCGGGTCTTACGGTTTCAGCATAAGGTAAACCCATGCATGCCCGGCTTAGGTGAGTAATACTAGCTAGCATTATGAATAGTATGACACATGCATCATCCAAACGATATAATTATTGTCACACTTCATCGGCACACATGATGAGTACCATCGTGCACGTAAGTCAGTTGTAGTGGCCGCTTCGACACTGCTTGCATGCCAGGATTTCCATATAGTACTTCTGAGACAAAATGTGACTTTTGTGTAGATAATATACCTAGCTTTAACTTGATAGGTACCCATAATAATACAATATCCCAAGCCATCCCGGCAATACCGCCACGTGTAGACTATATAATACCGGCACACTGACTGTAACATGAACGGCGTCATGAGTGTAGCAGATGTCCATACCATACCCGGTATACCATACGATATACGGATAGTATCCGAGAGTATTCTGACCATGCATATGCTAAACGAATATGGAGGAGCTGGTAACAGCAGCCAAACATGAACTGCATTAGACGACCATGCGTACAGAGATGAAACTGGTTAAAAATTTTAGGCAAACATAATTATGATCATTTCTCCTTCCTCTGCTCCTCACCAATAAAATGCATCGCCGAAGATGCTTTCATCAGTGCACACTCTCTGTCACAGGCGAAATTTAGAGCGACTATGTCCGAGTGCTGCAATTGGCACTAGCTAGTCTGAGACTCAGAGGGAACTGGTTGACCAGGATGGTTGCTGAAAGACGTGCGGATGCACCACTTACTTGTGGACGTGCATGGCTGCACATTTCTGGAAAACGCTATTGCAAATGGACGATTAGCGAATGTCACATTGTGGTGATAGAGAAAGTTTGCATGTACATGTATAACAGATTCAATCTAGCTGCTGACAGTCGGCTCTAGCTCACAGGTACAAGAGCTGCTAGATTCACCACATTAGTGCTCGAGATGTCACTATTGTCATACAATGCAGGAGTACAAAGTGCATGTGTCTGTGTACTGATTATATTTTCCCAGTAATAGTACTTAGCACTTGTAAGAAACACTATGTGTTGGAAACCACATTCACGCAGAGAATCCATTGGTCAATGACCACAATGAAAACCATTGTAGTGCTTCGACCTCATGTGTGTACAGTAGTAAATATAAGTTAGACGACGAGGCCATGGGATCTACGCTGTTTAGAAACCGAGGCGGGTTTGTTGTGACGACCGAGCGTAGCGAGGTCGTTACATAACCCGGCCGAGGTTTCTAAACCGCGTAGATCCCATTGGCCGAGGCGTCTAACTATTTTAGAGTATAGCCACGAGTAGCTAAGCAACACTCACACGACGGATTTTGTAAACAAAGAAATGGCGTTTGTTTTTGAAAAGACGAGGCGTGCTAAAGTTGTTTCTTACGTAGTTCTGAACAGAGAAAGTGCAATCTTCGATGGCGAACAACACTCAGCAGTACTCTTACACAAACGTTAATGTTTTGGTAAGTCAAGCGCCTCTAGCATTAAACTGTCCACACAGAAGCTCTTTGGGTCGCCAGCCATGCATGTGCGCCACTATAACAAACTCCACCCTGGCTTTTGAAACTCCTCCCCTGCCACGGCATGCTGTGCGCACTGTACTGCGGACTCGCGACTAACGATCGAAAGCGAGCAACATTTCTAGCTCGCCTCCACTCGTCTATCTGCGCTACGTGTCAACTAGTCGTCGCTCTTCTTTATGATAGTCTTTTCGTTATGCAGAGAGAATGAATCCAACAATTCCTGTACTGATTCAAGTTGGCTTCTAAGTAGCGCGGCTTGGATACTAAGTGCGCGGTTTGGATACTAAGCTATTTAGAGTCCAAGCTGTAGTCAATCTCATTGGTCAATATCACTAGACTATACTCTAACAAGTAATAAAAAACATTTTAACCAAAATGCAAGAGATTTAGGGTTGGTACATTTATCGAAAAAGTATGGAAACAAGATTTTGAAATGAAAAGGATTGTAACAATAGCAGTGTAATGATACCTCCCTATTAAATTAACCACAACTATCGAAAGCAGTTAATTTAGGGAGGTATCATTACACTGCTATTGTTACAATCCTTTTCATTTCAAAATCTTGTTTCCATACTTTTTCGATAAATGTACCAACCCTAAATCTCTTGCATTTTGGTTAAAATGTTTTTTATTACTTGTTTCTTTTCTTTTTTTATTAATGGCTTAGTTGGCAATTATGCTAATACAGTGTATAAAGAGAACTAGCTATCAACTGACTGCATTCCGGCGATCAGGCGACTCTGCACTACGTATCATGCAACATTAGCTAAGCTTAGGCTAGCATTCTTACAAGCCTGAACAGACAAACCCAGTGTAACAGTGAAGATTTGCTCGTACAGACTGCTGTGAACACTGCTAGTGGCAGCAGCACTCGCGTTCTAAGCAATTTGTACTAAGGTGCGCTTGTATTAGAATAATTGCATACACGGGCGTGCGCGAGTAGGCGTAACCTAGTAACGGAGTTCAAACAGAATGATGGAATGGAGTCTGTTATGGACCAAAAATCGCTGTTTTCCTGGAAATACTCGCTTCTGCTAGTGTTTTAGGCTTAAATAGATATCAGGTGCACTGCTCCAATCGACTAGTGTAGTTTCTGTGTATGTTTTGTCTCGAATAGCTCACTAGTCACGGCGCTAGGCTCTCTGAAGAAGAAGAAGAAGAAGAAGAAGAAGAATAAGAAGAAGAAAGAAGATGAACAAACGGGTGACCACGTGAACTCTGGTTTACCACCTTAGACCTGGTTTCCTGTGCTTCTGAAGGTCTCTTTGTAATCGCACAAATCGTGCAAAGAGCTTCAGAACGTTAGATTAGCTTGAAACGCCCGTACGGCGAAGATATGGCAGTGCCGTACGAGTGCCTCCAGGCGAGACGCCATCTTGTCATGCCCATAGCAACTTGCCTTATAGTCTTTATTAGTACACTCATTGTAAGCGCTTACCTCGTAGGATAGCCCCTAGGTAGTTAAAATACCCCTGATGTCGTCAACAGCCAAGATATACGTGAATTATTGCGTTTAGCCTAAGTGTAGCCGCCATCTTGTATTCCGCCCAACCCTAAATATGCCACTGCTACCGCGTGGCATAATACAGTTAATTTATGAAGCTAGCATTACACTTCTATTTTAAATCTTTTTTCAAGACCTTGTTCCAAAACGTAATAATAAATCTCTTGGATTTTTGTTTAAATGTTTATATTACTTGTTTCTGCTTGTTTGTTTTCTTTTTTATTGAACATTTCATTAATGCAAGAGTTGTAGTCCTGTGAGAAGACAGTAATAACATTAGCCGCACTTTGCATGCCAATGCACTCCCAGACTGACTGCACTGTAATACCAACAGTATTATAGCTAATAGTGCATGGATATAATAGTATAGATAGAATCCTGCCCTTTAGTTGTTCTCTATTGCAAAATTATCGTTGGAGTTGTGGAATGAGTACGGGTGTAATTGCTTGTACGGGTGTTGTTAGACTCCAATTTCATGCCATACTGAGCATACTGAAGCAATTACAAGTACAGCACCTGCGTCACAGGTAAGCAAGCAAGGCTGGGAACCACTTAACAAAACGACCACATTTGTCCTTGTTATTGTATGGTACTAACCTTGCTTGCTCACCTGTGATGCAAATGCTGCACTTTTATAATTGCTGTATGCTTATTAAATTATAGTGTAGCAACACTTGGGCAATTAATAATTACACTGTGTGGTCTTCTTCATCTAAAAAGACGCCAGTTACTTGAAATGTGTTTTTGATTTCTGCTTGCTAGCATGCATGAAGCAAAGTTCCCCAATTACTAGTTTGAGCAGCAGTTAAAAGCTCATGATGACTACATGACATGCTTAATGACACTATTTGAGTATAGCATTGAAAGTTGAAAACCAACCATGTACATTGTACAGCAGCTAGCTCATATCATTGAGCAAACTGATCCTAATAGATTACAAAATAGTTGTTTTATGCACGTTGTGTTCACAAACTCCAGCACACACATGTATGAGAAGTGGTGGATCTAGGGGGGTTCAATGCATAGGTGCAAGTGAACCCCTCTATGGCTCGATGATAGTAGCAATTATTCAGCTATACAGCCTTATTTGGAAATAGTTTGTACAAAATGCAAGTATTTTGGTTAGTAGAGGTTCTTTACCAGACCCCACCCACTGCAAGCTAGGGGAGAGGGTCTGGTTAAATGCCTGCAAACGATCCGTAATATCTGCCCGCGATCTGGGCAGAGTGAGTTGAACCAATGTCTGGAACCAATGCCAGACACAGCATCAGCACAACTCAACTACTTTTACAATTGCAAGAAGATATTAATTCCCAACAGAGGAAGAAACAATGCTGCCCGACTCAGTTGAGTATTCAAATGTCTTCACACCTGATTTTCGAAAGTGCAGTGCCACTTTAAATTTCAAATCAACTGGTGAAGCTGTGGATGTAGAAGTTGAGAAGTGACAGTGAACTAGTCAGAATCAATCTTGCTGGAATGACATGTTTCATTGTTGCATGCATAAGTGTTAAGAATGTTGACATCTTTGGAAGTACGCATTAGCACTTGGTTTATAAAATTAATACTTCTGTAGTGAAACGAACACATTGACATGAGAAGTAGCATTTTTGTGAATTAAAATTCTTTGTGGACCATTTCTTCTCTCTTGTACTTAAAAGGATAAATATAAATGCTAGTCAAATGATCCGTGATATTGTATGCACTATATCATGCATATTTCATAGTGCAACTTGGTAAGTTATTACTATAACGCTCAGTCAACAGTGATCCGTGTGTGTGTTGAGTTGTCCATGGCTTCTCAAGCAGCTGCTTGGTTGATGCTTCTATGCTCCTACTCCACAGTACTCACTAGCACGGCTGATAGTACCATTCATGCCTTTGCTGGATACAATCTAGCATTCTTTTGTCCTGATAATGGAACCATCAACTGGACTAAAAATGGTCTTCCTCTAGAAATCACGAACAACAGCAGACTCACTGTGAACAACACAGAGTCTAGTAATGCTTCTGTGCTTCAATTTGCTACAGTGCTTACTTCTGATGGCGGAGTGTATACATGCACACAGAATGGGTCTTCTCCAGTATTTGACTTGAGAAGTGAGCAATACAATAAAACTCTTTAGCAAGCATGCAGGCATGCTATGGTAGCAACATGTTTAATCAATCCTTTTTTCTTAGTAATGTTGCCAAGTAGCAGTTACAGTGTATCTGTCAGTATCAATCAATCAACTCTGAATGGGATATTGTATGAAGCCACACCTGTGGACATCATCTGTGACGTAACAGTGAATAAAAGTTTGGTCGACACACCACTGAACATTGGAATAAATTGGTTGTTTGAACAAAACCTCATAATTTCTGGAGATGATTATGATATTAATGGTAGCACTCTCCGTATCAAGCAGCTTAACAGATCTCGGGACAATATCACCTGCCTAGTCAATCTGACATTCTCTTCACCATTTGTATTCAATGCTTCTGCTCTTGCGGCAATAGAGTTGCCTGTGGAAGGTATGAATACAAACATCATGTCTAAAATGTACAATTATATTCCTCTTATTATAGCACTCAACAGTAGCCTACTTGTTCCTACTCTCTTTTCTACTGACTCTATCAAACTAGCTGGAGAGGATCATTTTGGAGTTTCCTGCTTTCTCCAGGATGGAGTGATTGAAAAACTGGCTGAAGCAACAGTGATGATGACTATAGAAAATTCACAAGGTGAAGTACTAGTTTCAAGGCAGGGCCGTTTTGGATATGCTGTACTGTTTTTCGATCCTGTGAGAACTTCAGAAGCAGGGGAGTACTCATGCAACTCAACAACAGTAACTCCAGTTGGTTCATTTTCAGCTACTGCTATACTCGAAGAGGAATTAGTACTGTTAGAAGTAAGGGCATTCCTTTATGCAGTTGCTATGCTTAACTTGTATTAGTTCCTTCTCCTCAGGTCAGCCTCAATGCTACCACTCCTGTGAGTGAAGGCTCTTCTGTCAACCTGACCTGCACGGCTACACTGAACACCACTGTAGTAAACACTGCTGTAACAGCATCTATTGTATGGACTGGTCCTAGTGGAGACCAGTTTATTAGTAACTTATCTCGTGTCTCCATCATTAACATGCTACAATCTCCACCTTATCAGAGTGTGATAGTGTTTGCTCCAATACATGACCAGGAAATTGGACAATATCACTGCAATGTGACTATAGAACAGGCTAGTGGAACTACACAAATATTGCCAGCAGAAAGCAGTGCCAACATAGACCTCACCATGACTGTGACAGGTGAGTTACCCTTTTAATGCTCAATACTATTTTTGTTCTGTACTATAGCGGCTGCTCCTACATTAAATCTGAGAACTCTTTACACTGGAAACATGTCTCTTGGGTCATTCTTTAGACTTGAATGTGAAGTAGAGCCGATTAATTCAGCAATTCAGCAAGACATATTTTGGATGAAAAGAGCTTATTCGACTGAGTACAACAACTGTTCTACTATCATCGGAGCAACATACACCAGTAATGATCATAAAATTACTCTGACATTCAATTCACTCATCCGATTCGATGCAGCAGATTACACTTGCACTGCCACTGCTACACTGTCTGACAACAGTGTGCTCATGAATTCTAGCACAGTGGTAGTTGATCTCGGTGAAGGTAAGCACTAGCTCTGCTGTGCAGTTGCTGTGACTGATATCTTTTTCATTTTTGCAGCATTTTCTCCTCCACTTACTCCGGTTTTCATCAATTTTACAAGAGTTACAAGAACATCTGTAACCATTTTTATTAGAATTTCCATGATAGTTTACAACAGAGAGACCTATCGAATTTATTACCAAGGAGTCGATAGATCTGCACAATTGATTTCTGCGATTAGCAGTTCTAACCTTTCTCTCACTAATGCTACAATCGCTTTCAATATAATTGGACTAGAAGAAATGCTGTTGTACACATTCAACGTGTCTGCATCAAATTGCTTTGGAAGAACAGCTATTGATGAAATTTTGACTTTTAATACTTACTTTCAAGGTGAATATTTCTATAAAAATTTCGAATTTTATTATCTTTCATTTTCTAGGTCCTATGAATTGTACAAGCCCTACTGTCACAACACGTTATGTCATGTTAGGGTGGTCGTCACCTCCTTCTCCGTATTCAATGGAAACGTTAAAATACCTGCTGAATTGTCAAATTATGGATAGCAGTATTTCCCTTGAGACTCTTAACACCACTGCCAACATCACTTTTGATAATAACATTGTACTAGACAGAAACTACACGTGCTCTCTGAGAGCACAAACAACTACTGGCACCATTGTCACCAGCAGTCCTACTGAATGTTTATTTAGACTAAATAGTAAGTAAGTATAATAATTATACCCATATAAACTTTTGAAATTTGAACTTCACCCATTACTCACAGCACCGAGTGATGCTCCTCAAAATGTCAAATCCATAAGCAGTATGACATCCGTCATATTGCAATGGCAGCCACCAGCACAACCCAATGGCACTGTCATTGCATACAGGATCACAGCACAGCAAACAGTGATTGTTAACAGCTCAATCACAAGCTACACATTTTGTGGTCTTCAACCTGGTCAGCGAGTAAGCTACACCATCAGTGCCAGCACTGAGGCTGGTGAGGGATCAACTGTGAATACAATAGCAACAACACAAGAAAAAGGTGAGTTTGCAACAATATTTTAATCGATGTAAAATAAACTGCAATTATTAGCAGCATTTTCTGGTGTTGGTCAGCTGCGAAAAGTAGGTAGCGAAGAAAACAGTCTTAACATCACATGGAGTCCACCAGCCACACCTCATGGGTTCATTAATCAGTACATTGTTATAGTTGTGAACAATGATACTGAAGTGAGACCAGCTCAACACAGTGAGACCATGACAACATCATCTTATTATCATATCACTGGGTCAGATATCAGTGAGCTATATATATGTGGTAAAATGAGTACTATTGTGTTCTCTGCAGTATTCGGTGTTCCATACTACATCACTGTTATTCCAATGGATGATTGCAATACCACTGGAGACCCTACAAGCACTGTGACCTTCATTAGACAACTCAGTCAGTTGATGCTCAGTCATGCATGGTTCTTGCATTTTCTTTGTATACAGGTCCTACAGTTGTTGTGATGTTCACTGCTGATCGTTCAAGTGATGGTACTGTGGACGTCATTGTTAGTTGGCAGCCAGTGACCCTGGAGCAAGCTCGTGGGTTCTTTGTATATCGAGTGATCATCACACCAGTTGTCACTAGTAACAAGAGACAGTCAGTAATCATGAGAACTGTATCTCGTAATGAGACTAGTGTCGCTGTAAGTGGACTTGTCTCTAGTATAGAGTACACAGTCAATGTGATAGTAGTCAATGAGGATAATATGGCACTAGTAGGACCCACTGGATCACCAATAACAGTGTCTGTCGTCCCTTCGTTTGTTAGTGACGATGTCGCTTACGCCGGTGAGTTTTGAGGTGGATAATTTAAGACTATAAGGATTTTGAAATTTCACTGCAGCCATTGCTCAATTTTTTAGTACAACTACAATAGCTGGAGTGCTAGTCTTGATTTATCTTCTAGCTGTTTGTGTTGCACCAGTATCTGTGGTTGCATTGATAAGAAGAAGAAGGTCAAGAAAGAATGGGTAAATAATCTATATAGCTCTGGCTCATTATGTTTTGCTGTTATCACATAGTCTATCTCCTACCTATGAAACACCAACTGTTATCGACAATAATGTGGTTCTGGAAGAACAGTGAGTGTACTGGTTTGCTTGCTCTCTTATTAGTTGTGCTGCTTCATGACCTATAGCTACACTGGTTTATTTAATTTTCTTGCAGTTCACCACCAGTTTATGAATCACTAAATGATGCTATCGCTAATAGACCAAGCATACCAGAGGAAACCTTGTAAGTGTGAAACATAACAATGCATTATCTGTTGTATATGCATGTATACAGAGAAAATGAGATAATAGAAATGAACGTGTGTGCTGCCTATGGTGTAGCTACTAGCATTGACAACAGGTATGTCAGTTAGATATAGTGTATTAGCTACTAGCTGATCTCATGCAGCAATGAGAATCACTTGGATTGCCTGTCCCACAGTGAGGAAGAGATGGAGATGAGTGAGCACCAAACCACTTCTCAACCACAGCCTCTCGAAACTGACGGCTGTTTGACTAGTGATGGCAATGATCAAACAGCGAGTGGACCAACTCGAGAAGAATCAAGCTTTAAATATAGCTATGTGACTGTGGTACGAAATCCGATCCAACCAGTCCAAGCCACAAACACACAAATCACTGATGATGATCCAGCATACATTTAGCTAGAGCACCGTTACACTGCTTTGTTTTATTATGCACTATAATAGCTGCAGTTAATTTTGTCTATGCTATAATTATTGTATTGTTATCTCACATTACACATGAAAATGAATGATATAGTTCATAATCTAAGGACTCAGTTCAAATCATGCGGTTTCCACTAGCAACTGTATACCAGGTATGACTTGATCAATAACACACATGATGCAGCATCACGTATGGTACCAAATTGTACTGACGGGCTATGGTCTGCTGTACATATAATGTTGGACTCAGATCACCATATTGTAGCTATTTAAGCTCTAGAGTGTCTGCACTATGAATTTCATGATAAACCTGTCAATGGACCTTATCCTTGAATTATGTGGATATTGAATGAGTCTTGCATGCTACATGGTATATATGAGTTCATGCATGTACAAAAATTTGTTTTACTGTTGACATAAATGGTTCTAAAGGACATGCTAATAACTGACTTCTAAGATGTATGTAGTGACACAATTTATCTTCATGTATGTGTACAACATGTAGTGGTACATATAGTCTTGTCTCAATGTACTTATAGGGCTGCCTGATTACAAATTACTTACAAGTTGTATACGATATGGCAGCACACAACATAGCTATGACTGCTGCTGGTTGGAAGATGCTTCTGATTTTTTCTGGACTACTTGGTGGAGGTAGGCAAGTTTGATATCCGTGACTGTATGCAACACAGCAATCCTCTGTAGCTAAAGCAGAGAGATGTAGTGCTGCTCATCCAGTTGATACGAGCAATGTGGATAGCAGATATGTCTTCTCAATCTCCTCTGGTCGTGCATTGGTCATTTCCTACCAGACCATTCCCTGCAATGGTGAAATAGCTACATGGTCTGCATCTGTGAAGGGAAAATTTAGACTAAGCTTCCTGGTCTGGGAGCAAAACACCACCTCAATATACAATTTGGTTGGACGGAATGATTTTATAGTCAACAGCAGTGATGAAATGACTACTGTAATGGATTTTGAACCACTCCCAACTGATAGAATTGCAGTAAAAGCTGGTCAAGTTGTTGGACTATTTTCTATAGTAGAAGGAACAGAAGCCGGTGTGACATTTGTCTTGGTATCTGTAACAGCTAATGGAATGCCCCAGAACGTTACTTACTCAGAACGTATCTTAGATGTGACCTCTATCAATATTTCCTCAAGTTCAACGACTACTGTTCCAAACATTAGACCATTGATTTCGGCAACAATAGAAGGTAAGAACGGATTATCATAGTTATCATGCACTTAAACAATGCTACAGCAAATTCTCGTCCATATATTCCGGTTGTGATCAATGTCACAAAATTAACCTCCACAAACTCAGCTGTCAGCATATTCATCAGAATCGCCAGAATAGCCGTCACTAGAGAAAGCTATTTCGTCACATACAAAGGAGTGGAAAGAGATGTGCAGGAGAGACAGACTACATCCATCACTGGTCCATTGAATATTACAAGCTTAAACTCCACATATTCATTCAATATTACTGGATTGGAAGAAGGCACAACTTACTCATTTTCAGTAACAGCAGTCAATAGTGATGGAAACACAACCAGTGGTGTAATGAACTTCACTACTGATCTTCAAGGTATGTGGAATATTTAGAGCAGGAAAAAATAATGGGCACTTTCTCGCTATTATAATTATAAAGGACCCGTTAATTGTTCCAGTATCAATGTTTTATCACGTCAAGTTACACTAGAATGGTCTCCTCCGTCTTCTTTGTCAGAAACATTCAGATATAATCTAACTTGTAATCGTGTCATCACTACTGTCACTCTTAACACCACTGTCACTATCACTACTATACCGTACACAAACTACACCTGCACTTTGACAGCACAGACCACAGTTGGCACCATTATTATCAGCACTCCTACAACATGTAACTTCGAGTCTTCACAAGACAGTGAGCTGTACATTTGTCAACTTATAAAACTCAATATTTCTCTTTTCATGCAGTCCCAGATGGTCCTCCTCAAAATTTTCGTATCGTGACCAGTATGACATCTGTTATACTGCAATGGCAGCCACCAGCACAACCCAATGGTATCATCACTGCATACAAGATCACAGCAATGAACACTCTGTTTGTTATAATTAAAAGCTCAATCACAAGCTATAAATTTTGTGGTCTTCAACCCAATGAGCTAGTGAGCTACACCATCAGTGCCATCACTGTGGCTGGTGAGGGACCTACAACTGTGGTTTTCATAGCAAGAACACAAAATGAAAGTTAGTTTGCTGCAAGAATAATTATTGATGGGTTCTGTTTTTTTCCGCAGTGTTTTCAGGTGTTGACCAACTAAGGATACTAGGTAATGAGCAGGAACACCCTCTTAACATCACATGGAGTCCACCAGTCACACCTCATGGCTTCCTCATCACTAAGTACAATGTTATAGCTAGCAATGAAAACGGTTCAACTTACCTCAACGAGACCACTACAGCAACATATTATATCATCAATTTGAATCTTGGTGAGTTAGCACAATAATGCTGATGCAACTAGAACTATATACCCCACAGTATTTGATGAGCAATACAACGTCACTGTTATTCCACTGGATGATTGTAATACTTATGGAGATCCTGCGAGCATCAAGATCATGGTTTCGAATAGACAGCAATCGAGTAGGAGAATTAATACTAATCTACAATACTTTCTTATTGTTTGTATTCAGCATTTATTCTCTTACTGATTGGAGCAGTATCAGGTTGTGTTGCTCTAGGATTGCTTGTGATTATTAGTGTTTTTGTTGCACTGGGAATAAGAAGAAGCTCAAGATCAGTAAAAAAGACACAGTAAGCAATCTCCTAGCCCATGAATATCATGATGTACATATTGCAGCTCGCAAGTACCACCGGTCACCAATAGAACGGTTCTGCATAGTATACAAAATGGGCAAGAGCCAAGACAGAATTTGTAAGTATGCATGCTTGTACACAGTTCAGCCATAACAATAATAATGCTTTTTTAATAAGTGGAGATGATATGGTGACAACTGAATGTGCTGCTTACGATGACAGGTACCATTGGTTACTATATACACCAAGTTCACTAGCTTGTGAAATGCACTGTTTGCTTGCAGCCCACCCTCAGCTGTTTATGAATCAGTGAATGAGGCTCTTACTAGCAGTCAAGGGTCACCAGTGTAAGTGATTTTGTTCCACTCATTCACAAAATTTGTTGTTATTTTCCTGTACAGAGACAATGGAATAGAGATGATTCAATGTCCTGCTTATGTTGCTAACTATATAGACAACAGGTAATGTATTCATTTGACTTGCAGCTCAAGGCATCATCGTAACAATTTTGATTTCATGCAGTGCTGAGATCGATATGACTACCTGTGTTGCCTATCAGACTACAGCAAGTATGGCCACTACTGTACGATTGGAGAGCATGGACTCATCTCAAGCAGACAGACTCACACAACAAACCACTAATGATGGCGAACCTTTGTACATCTAGCTATCATGTGTGACTATTAGTGCTAGTATTATTAGCGGGTAAAGAATTTAGTGTTGACATCACAATTGCTACACCCAAAATTGTATTGCACCGTTTGGAGATTTTCTAAATTTGCCGAATCTGCCGGCTTCTCAATTTATAATTGCTCATGTACTCATCATTAGATTAATTTTTTGTTAATAATTTGGCAGTGCCAATACTATGGTTGCTATGGTTACCGCTGTGATTCAAGGTATTTTGAAATTCGCATATGTGTCTATATAAAAATTAATGTTATCAACATGAAAAAATGTCATAAATCAGATAATAAATTTTCGAGCATCTTAACTGTAAAAAGACATAATAACTAAAAAAAGATTAGTATTATACAAAAATAACTTTAAAATGGACTAATTGTTCACTGTCACTTCAAGCATTCCCTCATTTGTGATGGAGTAGCTGCAAAAGAAAATAATTATAACATCAATCAGTTGATAGTTGTTAAAAAATGACAATTATTTTGAAGGGTACACAAACAACTGCTACGGCAGGCTCGTAAAAGGTTGATGGTTTTTTGTGGGAACAATTATCAAGCCTTTTATGATCACCTAACTGAATCTGGCGACATCTCAAGTGACTGATAATGGCTGGCTTTATCTTAGCGTTTCCTTTGCTGTGACGTCCTCGGCCAGTAATGACATAGACACAGGGGCCTGGAAGGTAGGGGGAGGAGAGAGGGAGGACTGAGGAGGAGAGAGGGAGAGAGAGAGGGAGGGAGAGAGGGAGGAGAGAGAGAGGGGAGAGATTATAATCAAGTTTTGTGCAAATCTGTGTAAAATAACAAGAAACAAGCATGGAATGGTAACACGATTGACTTACTAACAGACCATAGATCTCTACATCAGTGGCTGCTGTGGCCTATGGCCTGACTATAGCTAGTTCAGCAAGTTGCTGTTGACTGCTGACACCTGACTTGCATTCAGCTTGCCGGTGACAAAATATTAATCTTATGTACAGCCACTGATCATAGCAAGTCAATCGTGTTACCATTTCATGCTTGTTCCTTGTTAGTTTACATTGTGGACCAGTGGTAGATTTCACAACCCTACATACTTTTGATTTCGATAGAAATCTTTTTAATTTTCTTGTTTGTGAAATTGTGTCCTTTTTACTTTTTTAGTGAAGTGTATCATGCACATACTGAGCCGTCTTTGTTTCCACCATTGGTTTAGTTTTCCTGTTGTTGATGGCTTTTCTTTATTATTAACAATTTTAAACTTGTAACTAAAATATTTGTTATGCCGTACATATCAGCTCGACTACGCATGCATGCAGAACATACGAGCCCCGCCCACACTTGTTTGTACGGCGGTTATAATTATCTGGCTAGTCAGGCGTGACTAGCATACGAGCTTACCGTCCTTCGAAGACTCCAGACAAATATGTGTTCTCCGTTATCCATACGGCGCGGATCGAGATACTCAAGCTAGTGCTTGGTCACGTGCGCTAACCACTGCTTGGTCACGTGCGTATAGCGCAATCACAATAATGGCGTCTAACACTTACAGTAGCTGACAATGGATCACGATCGAGAAATCGCGGAATTTATATGGCCGTTTCGCTAAAACATATTTCGACAGGCACTTGCCAGGAGAATTTCACGACTGTTCGTGGGTGTTTTTGTCTCGGCACTGCTCGCGTAAAGGCACTAGGCGCGCTAAAGAAAGAAGAAGAAAACTGACGAAGATGACGAAACTCGATTTTCACTGTTTCGAGGTTCGTCACTTTAGTAGTTAGGTGGCTTAGCAAAATTGTGGGGACGAAGCGGATAAAAGCACCAAACTTTCAGGATATTATCTATAGGCCTTATGAAGTAGTTTTAAGATGGGAGCCAACAGATCTTTTCTATTTTACCAGAGAAATTAATAGTAGAAGTTTGACCACAATTAATGAAT
This sequence comes from Haliclona indistincta, assembly GCA_964017065.1. Lineage (NCBI taxonomy): Eukaryota > Metazoa > Porifera > Demospongiae > Haplosclerida > Chalinidae > Haliclona > Haliclona indistincta. Next base: position 11,608,386 of record OZ024790.1, read on the forward strand.
ATTCATTGAAAATGTAAGTGAATACAATTAAAATGTTTTGAATGTCATTAAAACATACATGAACAAGTAGTGAATTTGATTAATTGTACATGTACATGAATTGTTAATAAACTTCCAATTAGACTTCTGACAGCTAAATCTATGTTAGAATTCATTCAATGGCTTTATAATGCATGCCCTAGCCAGTGACAATAGATTTGGTAATCCAACTTGGACAGACTTGGTTAAATTCCAGCTCAATCATAGCAAGCGAGCACAAGAAAGACCTATACTGGGGAAGGATTGCACCGGCTGTAGCAGCTCAATACTCCCCTAGTATTACTACACTGATGAGGTTTGGTCATCTAACCTGCAGTAAGATGTCAGTGCAGTAAGTCTTTCTTGTGACTATTTTTGTCTATGGCATAGTTATGCTTGTTGCTATAGAGCTGTTTGTAACAAAATGGAGAGATTGCTATCACCACAAAGTAGTGCCGGCCCAAGTTTAAAGTTAGTCTCTATTGATTAGTTTTATGACTATAACTATCCAGTTATTGACCTTTGTCTGATACTAACAATTAGAATGGAATTGAAAGAGTTTCTGCATAGTACAACTTTATCTGCTGTTGTACTGCCCATATAGCTTTTACTCATACGTGCGTGTGGAGCTGTAACTAGTAATTCATTAGTTCTATATAACTTTGGAGCATGTTCACTCCAGGATTAGTACTGTGATTAAAATTAATTTCAATGTAATCAGTCTTCATGAAAGTTCAATATTATGTACAACTGCTTAGTTTTAAAGTCTACAAGCTCTACAAACAATCTCTCTTGCTTCTGCTTCTAAACTGAGACTATACATAGACTTTCTAACTATAGCTCGCTAAGGTATGTCTCTCAGGTTCTATGTAAAGCGATTCTGTATGATAAGTACAAGTCCTTTAGATAAAGAACTACCTTGTGGTGATAGCAATCTCTCCATTATGTTACAAACAGCTCTATAATAACAAGCATAATTATGCCATAGACAAAAAGTCACAAGAAAGACTTACTGCACTGACATCTTACTGCAGGTTAGATGACCAAACCTCATCAGTGTAGTAATACTAGGGGAGTATTGAGCTGCTACAGCCGGTGCAATCCTTCCCCAGTATAGGTCTTTCTTGTGCTCGCTTGCTATGATTGAGCTGGAATTTAACCAAGTCTGTCCAAGTTGGATTACCAAATCTATTGTCACTGGCTAGGGCATGCATTATAAAGCCATTGAATGAATTCTAACATAGATTTAGCTGTCAGAAGTCTAATTGGAAGTTTATTAACAATTCATGTACATGTACAATTAATCAAATTCACTACTTGTTCATGTATGTTTTAATGATATTCAAAACATTTTAATTGTATTCACTTACATTTTTCGATGAATATTCATTAATTGTGGTCAAACTTCTACTATTAATTTCTCTGGTAAAATAGAAAAGATCTGTTGGCTCCCATCTTAAAACTACTTCATAAGGCCTATAGATAATATCCTGAAAGTTTGGTGCTTTTATCCACTTCGTCCCCAAATCAGCAAATTTGGCTGTTAATATAAGCCACCTCACTATAGTAACAGTTTCGAGCAATCTCCTTACTACTGTAAGATGGGGCAACGCTAGATAGCAGGCTAAGTGTCTTTGGACGTATAAAATTCATCACCAGGCGAAATATCAGCGTTTGAACGCTAATACATTGTATGTAGCCGCTATCTTGTTTTTTCCATTCAACCCCTACAGGCTACATCTATGGTGGATTCTTCTTATCCCGTACTGTAATATTTTATGTGTTAGACGCCATTAATTTTTTTTCTCCTTTGTCGATATCATATTAAGGCCGGGAAAAGTACAATAAAAATAAAACACATAAAAGGCAGTACTGTCCCGTACTGTAATATCGTATTGTTACTCGTGCGTGTTTTCATTCTGCAGTCGCCACTAAAAAACTAAAACTTTGCGGACAGATACAATGTAGCACATAGATAAAGTTCCAGTACGCCGCTGTTGTTTTTGTTGTAGTAGGTTCTTCCGCTGTCGAAAACCAAGAAATGTGTTCGGAATTACCCCGTCTTATCCCGATCAAGCTGTCGTGAGTAATTATTGTTATCAATTTTGGTGTACAAACATGTGTACAAATATTGTTTTTCTGTATCACGTGACAATCTTATTATCTTGCACGTGTTCTGGTATAAATTATGTTCTCATTTCATTTTGAGATCTCCTGACCTCAAAGCATTGATGTAGTAGCATGATAATTATTGTCTGATAACGTGACCGATCACTGCCGGCTGCTGCTGCTGTCATAGCTACCTGACCGCTCGTGATCAGGGCTAGCTGATACTGCAGGACCAGATCATGGCGAATACAATGCTACTGGTCTCTCTAATAGTGAGTTGCAGTAGTTAGTGTGGTGATCTCGTGTGCGAGTTCGCTCCGGCGCATTCCGTTTAAATGTTTTGTGGAAATAGGTCATCTCCCTCTCGCGCTTGTTTTTTTCCTGTACATATACTGTTCTGTTTATGGTTGTGCGGCACACCAATGTGCTTTTCAGTAGTTGCATGGCTCTAACGCCATGTACTGCAGTAATACAGCAGTAGCTAGTAGTCCAGAGGGTTATATGCATAATATTGTAGTAACGTGAACAGAGAACCCGACAAGAGAGGAATTCACTGGTACGTGTGTATCAAAATTCTATTTTTCAAATCACAATCACAACACACAGTATTTAAACAGAGAGAGGGTCTGTGTACTGTTTGTCCACTCTATTATAGTCATGTTTTATTTTATCATAATAATATTATTATTGGACAGTGCAACATTCAAAAATTAAGAATACTCAGCTTATTTTCATGATAGTATTGCAGTGCATAGTTTGAAAAACAGAAAGTACCACCAATTTAGCAAAGAAGTTTGCTTATAATTATTATGACCTCCAAACAATCACTAGACCACACCCTCTTTAGAATGCAAGGCTGAAATGGAAGGTGTGGTCTGAGAGATAGATAGGGTTCTTGAGCTTATTGTGCCTGGGAATTTCCGTGTGCTTATGTCAAGTAATTGGTTAGTTCAGACCAACAACCATGTATAATCACATAGAGCTGAGGTCAATGAGGCAGCTTGCAAGTCCAATCAAGTCTAAACATGCAAGTCCCCCAAAAATTATTACCTGCGTCACACATTTTGTGTACTCTCACTCCTCCTCCTGTCATACATTAATGTGTATTCACTCCACTCTGTGTGCTACCACCCCACCCTTGTACTGACTGGATGTGTCCCATGATCATCATCTACTATTGTTAAGGTGACACCGATACCTGCAGTAAGAGGCACACTGTTGGTCCTCCTGCGAGTTCCTCAGGAGGTTCAAGGTCAGTTGTGCAAAGTGCCTGTCTACTACAATGGATCCGGCTAAATTGCTATAATATTTTTCTCTACAAAATCAGAATGATCCTACTTAAATTTTATTTTTATCTTTACCTACTCAGTTGCATTCCTATTATTAAAACTCTTGACCACATTATGATAATAGATATGACAGCTTGTAGGACACACACACACACGCACGCGCACACACACACACACACGCACACGCACGCACGCACGCGCGCACACGCACGCACACACATGTCACTTGTTTTATTTGCTGCAAAGTGGTATGCAGGCCATGTACACCCCATACAGTTGGTTTTTCTTTAAAAATCAAGTACTAAGAATAAGATAAACATTCTGACACTCATCTCAAACATGAAATATCGGGGGACAAACAGTACCATACACAGAGATTTTAGCTGGTGATAGTATGATAGTTTATTCAGCTTAGAATTAAGATACAGAATTTAGAAAATATTCTGAAATGTACATTTGTCAAACTGATACAAAACATGAAGAATGGAATTTTTGAACTGCTAGTTTCGAAATGAAAATCGAGTGGACAAACAGTACATACTGTTTTCCATAGCATAATGCCTGTCTAATGAATAATTTTGTTGTGTTTCTGACCAGTGTCAACTTTTGATGTTGTTAAAATTGGTTTTCTCTCGTTTTTCGGCATAGATCACAGCAATGGCTGCTCTACTCTGCTCCAGTGTGCTGGCACAAGATGGCTGCCAGAGCGGCTTTTATCGGGTCTCTATTCCAGAAGACAGTGCGGTGTGTGCAGTATAGCGTATACCAGCATCTATTCAAAAAGCACACCACTGGTACTAGTATTGTAGAGCTTAAGATGCCTGTCAAAATCCTCTTAGAGAAGCTACATGTAGCTCTCACAATAATAAGTGTGCTTCATGATCAGCATATTAATACATTAGTGTGTTAGTGTGTGTCCAACATGTGTACAATCATGTTGTGCATACATGTGTCTCTTCTCACACACAGATTGGTACTCATCTTCTTCAGCTCCTTTCACCAACAGACGCCATGATTGTACTCAACAACACCAGGAGCTCATTCGCTATTCTTCCCAACGGTACTCTAGTTACTGCTGTGGTCCTTGATTGTGAGCAACAAGTCGACTATACATTAACTATTGTTAGTCAGGAAGAAGGACTGTTGGTACCACTAGCCGTCGTGTGGGTTACTGTGAGTGATGTGGCGGATACTGCTCCTGTCTTCAACCAGCAAGAGTACCAGGTGTCTGTACCAAGGAACCTCACTGTGGGCACTGTCATTGCAACAATTACAGCGACCACTATGGACCTAGCAACACCATCTTACTCTCTTTTTGCTGCTAGCACCACTGGGTTTTTCGCCATCGGCAGTCGTTCTGGTAACATCACTCTGCTATCTCTTCTCCCTCCTCGTGTGGGCTCACCTTATCGTCTAGTGATCGTGGCTACCAGTGGTACCAATGGACCATCTGCTGAAGCTGTCATCATAGTAACAGTGTCACACACTAACACACCTCCTTTCTTCTCGTCCTCCTCGCTGGTCCTGGGTGTTGCTACCACACCCACCGTAGGGTCAGTGTTTGGGTACGTACTAGCCAGTAACCATGATGACCCTAACACTCCAGAAGGGACTATTACTTACTCTATTCCTGATAATGTGAGTTGTTGATCATATGATAATAATAGTTGTTTTTATTTTACTAACAGCGTCTGCCTGTGATAAGTGAGTGTTACTTCCCTCTTCTCTCTCTTTCTCTCCTTCTCTCTCTCTCTCTCTAGAGCCCGATCGGTGTACTGTCTAGCGGCGCTGTGTTCTTCAAGCAGTCATTAGCTTCCTCTCTCTCTACAACAGTGCTAGCTAGTGATGCTGGCAACCCTGCACTAACTGCCTCTCTGCTCCTCAATGTAACTCTATCTCTGCAGTCTCCTGTAATCAACCAGCTCGAGTATGCTTTCAGCGTCTCTGAGACTGCACCTTCCTCTCCTCTAGTGACTGTGGGTGTGGCTGGTGATAGTGAGGGTGTGATCTACGAGATCCTGGAGGGCAATACTAATGTGAGTCAACGAGTGAGTGTACAACTATGACTAGTTTTTCTATAATGCTGAAGTTAGTGTCACCTTCATGCACTAATGTGTTCAGTCTCTGATCATTCTCCATCGTGTGAATAGAGACAACAGTGACTACAGAGACTGAACACATTATTGAACGAAGGTGACGCTGCACACTGCACACTCCACACTTTTCACCTCACATTGCAAGATGACACCAACTCACTGTAGCATAGACTAGTTATGGTGTGTGATGTGTATGTGACTGGTCTGGTGGTTAGTACCAGCTAATTTAGTGTGTGTGTGTGTTATTGAGTTGCACAGCTCATTCCTCCCAGCAGTGTAATCACAGCATACCATGCTGGTTATGTCTTCTCCTAAACAGGAGATAATCAGCATTAATTCCAGTAATGGAGAGTTGTTGGCTGCTCAATCACTCAATCATGAGGGAGTTGCTATCTATAGTCTGCTAGTGGGTGCCAGGAGGTCAGGTCATCTAGCTACCTGCCTGGTGACTATCACTGTACTGGATGAAAATGAGCCACCTACCTTCAGCAGACCTGTTTACAAGGTACTGTTACCATAGCAACGACGTGTTGTTGTCATACTTGAGCAAATGTTTACAACTTTGCATTATTGTTAACATTCTTTAAAAATATGAAATTGTCAGTAGACACTAGATAATTATTATAAAGCTGCTGTTGGTGTTGCTGGTGTTTTATTGTTCTTGTACCCACTGAGCTACAGCAACCCTCCCAACAGTGTGGTATTATAGTATAGATGCTACCATGCATCCTGTATGACCCTCCCTTCCTCCTTCTCTCTCTCTCTCTCTCTCTCTCTCTCTCTCTCTCTCTCTCTCTCCACTCTCTTTCTCCATCCCTCCCTCCCTCTATCTCTGCTTTTCTCTCCATATCTAACGCTCTACCTCTCCATAGGTCACCATCCCGGAGAACTCTCCTTTGGGTAGCACTGTACTAGTCCTCACAGCTCATGATCAGGACGCGGGCCAGAATGGTGTCATCTCTTACTCCTCTCAGTCCCTCCCATCTCCCTTCTCTCTCACTCCACCATCCGCCATTATACTTGACCAGCCTCTTGATCGCGAGTCTGTTGCTGTCTTTAGCTTCACTGTCACAGCCAGTGATGGTGGTACTCCGCCTCTATCCAGTGAGGCAATGGTGATTGTTACCGTGGGCGACATTAATGACCACACCCCTCAGTTCATTGGGCCTCTCTCAGCTGAAGTAATAGAGAACCTGCCCAGAGGGAAGCTTGTCGCCCAGCTGAACGCAACGGATCCTGATGAAGATAGTAATGGAGCTATATCATTTTCTCTACTGGGCCCTCCTGTTGCCCTTCATTACCTTGTGCTGTCTCCTAGAGGAGAACTGCTGACCAGGAGATCCATTGATAGAGAGATCATCCCGCTCATACTTGGTGAGGTAGAGGTGAGGGACAATGGCCGCTCTCCTCGCTCATCAAAAGCAACCATTAGAGTCACAGTGAACGATGTAGGTGACACACCACCGGTCTTTACACAGCTTAGCTACTCCATTGAGTTCAGCCGACCCCTTACAGCAGGTGAAAGGGTGGACACCATTACAGCATACTCCCAGTCCTCTACGATAAGCTATGCAATTTCTGGCAGTGACTTGTTCTCCATCGACCCATCCACTGGTGCTCTCTCTGCTGTTAGCTCCCTAGCATTGGAGTCCATCCATCAGTTCAACATCATAGCAACGTCTAGCGATACCAGTGCCTTTGTATCTTATACTATCACCATCACTCCCTCCTCCCCTCCATATGTACGACCTCACTCCGTCTACCTGTCTGCTCCATCTTACCTTCTTCCTGATCACTCACTGATCACTGTAGGCACAGACCTGACTAATCCTTCCTCCTTCTCTCTCAATTCTTCCTCTCTCCTCGTGCGTGACCTCTTCTCCATCAATGCTACCTCGGGTCAGATCACTGCATCAAACAGTATTGATAGTGGACGATACAATCTCAATGTGTCTGTTGATGGAGTGGGCGGAGTTGGTTTAGGGATTGTGATGGTAAGGGTGAACCTAGTGACGACTGAATCACTCGGCAATGCTGTCATTGTGTCTCTTCCCCTAATTCCGTTGGAACTCTTCCTGCAGCGATCAGTTGACCAGCTAGTAATGGCGGTGCAGTCATCTCTCTTCTGCTCTTCCTCTCAAGTAGAGTTCTTTGCTGTCCAGAGCACTTCCGAGGGTGGCACAGAGGTAGCCATTGCTGTACGAACTCCAGGCCTAGTCGACTTCTTCCCTCATGTCATGATACTCGATGAACTTCTTCGTAGCCATACCCAGATACAGCAACAGCTTGGTACAGCTGTTGTTCTTCAACCAGTGGATCCATGCTCCAGCAGCCCATGCAGTAACTATCAGCTGTGTAGTAACACTATTCAACTAGGCTTTAGCCTGCGTACCACCTCTACACCTCATGTGACCTCTCTATCAACCAGCTTCACTCCATCTTTTGTGTGTGAGTGTCCCAGAGGGTTCTTGAGTACTAATGGCTGCATTCAGCTAGCTAGTCACTGTGATACTGATCCATGCATGTTTGGCTGCATTCAGCTAGCTAGTCACTGTGATACTGATCCATGCATGTTTGGTGGAACATGTGTTGAACTACTGGGAGACTATCGCTGTAAGTGCCCTAGCTTCACTTCCGGCAAGAACTGCTCCATTGTGTGTCCCTCATCGTCCTGTGAGCTATGCTCTCCCAATCCTTGTCGTAATGGTGGCTTATGCTCCGATAGTGATGGCACTGTGTCTTGCTCCTGTCCTCCTGGACACACTGGTGATCGCTGTGAGCTTACCTCAGTTCAATTCTCTTCTCCATCATACGCTCGTCTTGCTGACCTGCTCGAGCCCACTAACCGTCACACTATCACACTCTCCTTCTCTACCATCACACCCACTGGCCTCGTGTTGTATACTGGTGAGGGTTAACTTAGCAACCACTCAGTGCCGCTGTATACAAACACTGCAGTATAATGACACACAACACAACTGATAGTTTCACCTTCACTGAACAATAATGTGATTACTATATTGTTGTTGCTTCATATCATAAGAGGGTTTGTTTCTCTCTTGCTGTAGGTTACCCTGGGCAAGGTGGGGAGCTGCTGGCTGTTGAGCTAGTACTGGGACAGATTAGAGTGACCTCTCACACTCGTGGAGTAATGGAGTCAGCACAGACTACAGCTGTACATACACTGAGCGATGGCCAATGGCACACTATCACCATGATAGTGACTGAACAGGTATAAGTACATTAGAAATTCTCCACGACAGCTAGTATACAGTCTACCTAAGCAGTATACATTACCTTTGTCTTTGTGCATATTCATTCATCCATTCCTCTCTTCCTTCATCTCCATCCATCCATCCATCCATCCATCCATCCATCCATCCATCCATCCATCCATCCATCCATCCATCCATCCATCCATCCATCCATCCATCCATCCATCCATCCATCTATCTCTCTCTCTATCAGGCTATCTTGGTCACCATTTCTGATTGCTCCACAAGTGCTGTAAAACTCATAAACAACAACGACCAGTGTACCCTATCCATCAATATTAACAGCTCTTCCACTAGGTACACGGCCACACATGTCAATGGCCTCTTGCCATGATCTTTTACTTCTATAGGTTGGTGAGTGGGCAGTACCCAGTGTATGTGGGCGGGGTCCCACCTTCTCCAGCTACCTTCCCTCTACTGAGCTCAGCGTTCAGTGGGTGTGTGAGAGATGTGATGGTGGACAATGTGATAGTCGACTTCTCAGCAGCCGATATGAGTGGTACCATAACTCACGGGTGTTCTCCACTGGAGATGTCATGTGACTGTGGAGGTGGGGCTTGTGACCTGGTATGGAACGGCTATATCTGTGCTGACAGCAGTGAGTCCACCTAATCACGTGACCTGTGTTGACCTCTCTTCCTATCAGGTGACCCGCCTGCTGTTACCATGGATACTGGTCATGTCAACATCACCTCTGGTCTCCCGGTACAGCTCACTAGTCTCTCTATCTCTGTGAGGACCAGGAGCAGGTATTCCCTGCTAGCACAGTTCGGACAAGATGCTGTCCTTGAGGTACATAAACACACATGCGCATACACACACACACACACACACACACATACACACACACACATACACACATGTGCATATTAATATAGTCAATGCTTGTCTCTTACTTTAAATAGAAGAATTTTAATTAATAACTATTATTTTCTCATGAAATTTGTAAGCATGTTAATGAGCTTGTGATAATTCTATCTAATCGTTTGTTGTCTCTCTCTCTTGTTTAGCTAGTCTATGGTAGCGTGGTATATCGTCAGAGTAGCTGCAATGCTCCTATTATACAAGTAGATGGGCAGATCAATGACGGTCTATGGCACACCATCACACTATCACTCACTCCTACCATCTCACTATCACTGGACAATGGTCGTGTGAATATCACTCTCACAAACTCACTCTCCTACACCCTCACCCAACTCACTATCGGCAGTGACCACGCTCCCTACAGTGGGTGTGTCCGTGGTGTCTCTATCAACTCACAGTTCATTAACCTGACTGATTCTGATAATATGGCGACACCTGATGTTATCTCTGGATGTTCTAGTAACCAGTCCTGTCCCAGTAACCCATGCCCTATGGATAGTACGTGTACTAATGATTTCGGTGACTTGGAGTGTACATGTGATATAAGGCGACGTGCTGAAGGTGGACAGTGTATTGACTCATGTGCCAGCATGCCGTGTGTCCATGGAGACTGCAGAATCAATACTGGCATTCTCTCCAAGTTCATCTGTGCTTGTACTCCACCATTTTTTGGACTCCTGTGTGACCAGAAGACTCAGCTATGCGGTGCAGCTCATTATACGTCTAGTTGCTCCAGCTCAATGACATCATTCTGCCGACCGTGTGTGTGTGATCATGAGGGTGTGGTCAAGAATAATGTATGTGACACAACGTGTGGTAACTGCACCTGTGATGTAAGCTACAGTTATGATACACTCACTTGCTTACTCTCTCTCACTCTCTCACTCTCCCTTCCTTCTCTCTCTCTCTCTCCCTCACCTCTCTCTCTCCCTTCTCTCACATAGTCTACACTCACTTGATCTCTCTCTCTCTCTTTCCAGTCTTCTCTGGGTACCTACTCTCCACCCGGTGACCTCCACTGTCAACTTTGCGACTGTGATCCTAATGGTTCAGTCTCTACTCGCTGTGGACTGGAGGATGGGCAATGTGAGTGCCGTCCCAACATGGCTGGTCGACGCTGTGATCGCTGTAACACAGACTATGCTGGGTTTGAAGATGGCTGCAGAGGTAGAGCTAAATTTGTGCATGATAATTGATAAACAAACTCATTTTGTGATAACCAGCCTATAAATTATTTTGTGATACTTACAGTGTTTTAAATACTGTACTGTATTTTTACTGGTTACTGTCACAATTTATTCCCTCCATCATGCAGTTGCTGTATCAGTGCAAGGAACCTTCAAGATGGTGGCACTAGACTCTGATTATAGTGTCTGTTCCTCTTCTCTCTCTAGTATCTCTGATGTGCTCAAGTCTGCTGTAAGCCATGCCCTCTCTCTGCTGCATTATCCTATCATTGTCTCTCACTAGATGCTGTTGCAACTACAGAGGTTTGGTCTACCATGGAAGATAGTGATAGACCAGTTAACTATACATGACAAGTAAGCATTATAGTGTACATTGTTTATTACACCTCTCTCTCTCTCTCTCTCTCTCTCCCTCCCTCTCTTTCTCTCTCTGTGTAGTACTAGTGGTAACGTCACGTACAGGGTCCAGGCTTACTCAGTGTCTCCCTCCCTCGCTCTTCCCTCACTCCACACTCTTGCTGCTGTCATGCAGACTGTGGTGGCTAGAGGCCGTATAGCACTGTACGAAGTTGCTAATAATACTATCACTGGTGAGTGAGTGAGTGAGTGAGTGAGTGAGTGAGTGAGTGAGTGAGTGAGTGAGTGAGTGAGTGAGTGAGTGAGTGAGCGAGCAAGCAGGAGGGCAGGCGAGTGAGTGAATGAGTGAGAGTGAGTGAGCTTGTTCTCTCTCTCTCTTTCTCTCTCTATAGAGTCCTGTAGTACCAACCCGTGTTCTCCTGGTGCTAACTGTACTGATAGTGATGGTAGTGTAGTGTGTAGTTGTACCACTGGAGAGCAAGATGGAGTACTGTGCAGGAAAGAACTACCACAGGTAGTATGATATCTCACTCACTCGCTCGCTCGCTCACTCACTCACTCACTCACCCACTCACTCACTCGCTCGCTCACTCACTCACTCACTCACTCACTCAGCTCACTCACTCACTCACTCACTCACTTAATCACTCACTCATCTGTCCTGCCTTCACTTCAGGGATGTGTTGGTACTGATATTGATAAAGATGGCATCCCTAATAGCTGTGACAACTGTCCTTATCTCTTCAATCCTGACCAGCGTGATCACGAGTGCCAGGCAGTAGATGGGTCTTGCCCATATGATCTCTCAGAGGGTCTGCTTTGGTCGCTCACTCCTGGTGGTGAGGAGGTGGAGCGACCATGCCCTGCACCTCGATCGGGTGTGGTGAGACGACAGTGTAATGGTTCAGGAACCTGGCTGAACACTAGTCTGGGTATGTGCCTGTCACCATCTGGTCGTCAGCTCAATGATACTGTGAGCTCGCTAACCCACTCCCTACCTCACTAACCTCCTCCTCTCCTCTCTCCAGCTAGCTGAGCTCAGTAGTACTGACATGTTCTTCTCCAGTGATGCTCTAGAGCATGTAGCTACACAGCTAGGCTCTCTGACTGCTTCTTCAACCACCACTGCTGATCTATTGGTTGCTGCTAGACTCCTCAAGGAGCTACTGTCCCCTGATCTACTGGACTCACTCACTCCCTCTCTCCTTCAGCCATTAGTGTCTGCTGTGAGCAATCTCACTAACCCATCACGTACACAGCAATGGAGGCAAGTAGCTAATAACATGTTGCTGCTGACAATGGAGGCACTAGTGAACAGGTAAGGACTACTCACTCACTTACTCATTCACTCACTCACTCACTCACTCACTCACTCACTCACTCACTCACTCACTCACTCACTCACCCACCCACCCACTCACTCACTCTCTTCCTTTACTTATGATTCTCTTGTTGACCAGGTCCACTGAAGCACAGCAAGATGATGGTGAACTGACACTACCTAGTGAACACGCTAGCATGAAGGTGGCTCGTCAGAACCAGTTCAATGGAGTTGAGTGGAGCGTGCCTAATGGAGGGTCAGTGTATCTACCAGCTGGACTAGCTGATAGTGATGGTAGGTAGACTCACTCACTCACTCAATCAATCACTCACTCTCTCTCTCTCCAGCTGGTGAAATACAGACGTCTCTTCTCTTCCTTTCCTCCTTCTCCCAGTCCCTTCCTGTGACCATACCCAACACCATGGCTACCAGTCCGATCTGGGTGATCACCATCAAAGGAGGCGGAGTGAACCCTCATAATCTCACTCAGCCGCTATCAATCACCTTCCCTAGACAAGAAAACCAGGTATAGCGAGAGGAGGAGAGAGAGAGAGAGAGAGAGAGAGAGAGAGAGAACAAAGAACCATTATTCTAAGTTATCTTCTAGTACATGTGCATGTTACGGACCATTTTGCAACCCGGACCGTTTTAAAACGGGCCGCCGGCTTTAAAATGGGCTGGCCCGTTTTAAATCCAGCTGGCCCGATTTAAAACGACGTTAGCGGGTCAGCCCGTTTTAAAACCGCGGCATGATACATTAGCATATTATTTGATGTACTTATTTTTATAGAAGTGGCGTTCTAGCTAGTTCCATAGGCTCTCTGGCACATCAATGCTCTGCATGCTTACTCTACGTGTACATTTTGCACAGCCATGCGTGCTTTCTTTGTCAACTTTATGTTAATTTTTAACGCATGATGCATGCTATAGGTACAATGAGTACATGCAGTGACTACAGTGCTTGTGAATTTGTGTTGGGATTCTTCCTCGTTAGTGCAAGAGTCATCACTTGCAGTGCAAGAAAATGTTCGGTACACCGTGAAAATTTTTACACGATTACTTCTTTCCAGCACGAATGTCAGTCCGCCTCAGTTTGGCGTCAGGAAGAACTTGAAGCATTCGGTCGAGAACGAATTGAACGAATCTTCCATTACGGATCGTCGCCAGCAGTGAGAACTCTAGCCTAAGCTGCGTGTAACGATCTAACAATACTCACTCAGCTGCATCGACAACATGTGACAGGGCATTTCCATACGCTTGATCATCTATATCGCGCAGATACACTACTGCGTATATCGCGCAGTTAAATTGCTGGCCGGCTTTAAAACGGGCTAGCCGGCTTTGAAACAGGCCGGTCGGCTTCAAAACGGGCCAACGGTTGTAAATCAGTCCGTAACATGCATACATGTACTTAATTATTATGTGCAAAGTGTAATCTGCTAGTGAGTTTGATAGTTTTTGTACATTGGACTCTTATAAACATGGTTTAGTGTATGTTGTGTGTGTGCCTAGGTATGAATACATGACAGAAATAGAATATCTACAAATGTATTCTATTCAGTCGATGTATGTGTTGTGTTGCTGTGTGTGTTCCGGTAGTATAGCATCTTAGTCAAAGACCCTTGTTATGTTCATAAACCAGTCTTACAACGAGTGTAGATGATGATTTAAATGTAGGTTACATACCACGTTAGCGGGATATAATGACCTGTTATATCCCGGAGAAAGGGCGCACTTCCCAGACTTTACGAGAGCTCTAGCCAATTCCTGAGGGATATAACAGGTCATTTGTCCCGCTAACATGTGATATAACTTACTTGTGCCATGCTAAAAGCTGTTCTGATCTTGGGCACATGACGCAGAGGGAGTTATGACCTGTTAATTCCCTCCAATACTGCAATCTAATTGGTCAGAATAGACTTAGTATGGTATAAGCAGTGTTAGTGAGTGAGTGTTAACAATATAAAACACACATAAAACACACACCAGCTAGTAAAGACAAGGCAAGGCAAGTTGTGTTTGTAGTAGTATAGCTAGCTTGTGGTATGTGAGTGAGTAGTGGCTCCTACCTATGTGGTGCTAGCTAACTAACACACTACCAGAAACAGTAGTTGTTGACCACTTCTGTCACGTGTGTGTAGAACGGAACAGCTGTCTGTGTGTTTTGGAACTACACCAGCAGTCGCTGGGACCTTAATGGCTGCCAACTAGTGTCTCCCTCTACCATTCAACCTGTGTGTCGCTGTAATCATCTATCATCCTTCACACTGCTAGTAATGGCTACCAATGACCAGGTCAGCTAGCAGCTAGGGCATGTCTCCTTCATAGTGATGCTGTATCTCCCTCTCTCTCAGGAAGATTCTCCATATGCTGTGTCTATATTCAACAGCCTAATACTTGGATTCACCAGCTTACTGTTGCTAGCTGCACTGTTTATGCTCTGCCTCAGAGAGTAAGTGATCTCTCTCGCTTGCTCTCTCTCTTTCTCCTTCCCTCCCTCCCTCCCTCCCTCCCTCGATCCCTCCCTCCCTCCCTCCCTCTCTCTCTCTCTCTCATTGCTGCTCCTATTATTTGTAGGAAGAACAGGAAGAGTCAGTTCACAGTGGCTGGGTTCCAGCTAGTCCTTTCTCTGATGATACTCCATGTCTTGTTCCTTGTTGCTCAAAACTTCCTCCTAACTCTCGATATCCCATGTACTGTACTAGCTGTGATAATGCAGTACCTGTTGCTAACAGCACTTGTTTGGGTCCTCGTGCTATCATTCACTCTCCTCCTCATTGTGAGGACAGGAGACCATCCCAGACTAATGCTGTTCAAGATATTCTCCTCCATCTTAGCATGGGGTACGTAAGCAGCTGTATAGCCCTGCCCCGCCTATCATGATGCTGGTCTCTTCTCTCTATAGTGACTCCACTAGCATATACTGGAGTGTGTGTCATTGTTCAACTCACTCAGCCCTCTCTCCTCACAATGTACGGCACTCCACGATACTGCTGGGCTGCCCCTGGACTAGCTACCTACCTAGCTGCACCTCCATTAGCCATTATACTGGTGAGCATGCAGACACTAGCATGATCACTCACTCACTCAATCAATCAATCAATCAATCACACTCAATCACTTACTCGCACACTCACTCTTTATCTATCTCTCTGTGTAGCTACTGGTGCTAGTAGTAATGGTGGCTAGCACTGCTCTGTTGTATTGTAAAGCATCGTCACCAAATGAGACTACTCCAAAGCACCGACTGAAGTGAGTCACATGTACTCACCGACTAGCTGTATAACTGTCCTCTATCACTAGGTTCTTCTTGCTGTTCTTGTGGTCAGTATTAATCTTGTTCTTCTCCACCTGGTCCTTTGGCTGGCTTGCTATAGCTGGCAGCCATTGGTCCCAACCTGTCCCCGAGGTACTGGATCATCTCTTTGGCGGCAGCAATGTGCTACTAATAATACTGATTGTGGTCATAATGTCATTCGGTGATGATATACTGGAGTACTGTCAAGACAAGTCGCACCTTACTACCTCAGTGGAGATGGAGCTACGAACCACATCATCCTTCATTCGGGAGTCCCAGGGTTCATTCCGACAGCAACCAGACACGTCAAGACGCAGCTCAGCATCTTCATCGCCTGAACCGGAGTACGACTACATACCTGAACGTCAGGTAGTGACACTGCAGAGATACCCGAATGGAGAGGGAGAGAGTGTAGAGAGGGCTAGCATGGAGTGTGACAGCTACAAGATGGAGGATGACCTGAGGAATGCTGAGCCGGAGGAACCAGCATCGGAGGCTGGAGGACAGCCATGGTTTGCTACATCTGGTACACCGTCCCCACAGGGTCGATATTCGCCATGCAGTTAGTGGTGATTACATGCTTGATCAACCATACCAGCAGGGGCATGGTCCAGACCCTCCCACCTCCACACCCCTCCATGAGGATCCTCTATGGTACTCCGGTAACCAAAGCGTCATCTCTAAAAATAACGGCTTCACTGAGGCTGTTGCGATGCCTGAAGAACTCCATGCTGAGATCCATGACAACGACAACTCATTAACCCTTATACCATCACCTCATAAACCACATCTAATGTACGTGAGCCCCACATGCACACTAGCTAATGGACACGCCTCCTCTAGTCACATCATCAGGTGAATTACGATTCCTGTAATAGAAGAATAATTTACCTGATGAAAAATTTCACGTTTTGTCCAGTGTCAAAACGTACTCTATAATGCATGTTCATTACCCGAGTAATATTATTTTGCACTTCAAAAAGACTGGTACAATCACTTACTTGTGGAATGCTTTGTTTTCTTGCAGCCCACCATCAGCTGTTTATGAATCAGTGGATGAGGCTCATACCAGCAGTAATGGGTCACCAGTGTAAGTGATTATGTTCCACTTATTCACAAAATTTGCTGTTATTTTTCTGTACAGGGGCAATGGAATAGAGATGATTGAATGTCCTGCTTATGGTGCTAACTATTATAGATAACAGGTAATGTATTGATTTGACTTGCAATTCAAGGCAGCATCGTAACAATTTTGATTTCATGCAGAGCTGAGATCGAGGTGACTACCTGTGTTGCCTATCAGACCACAGCAAGTATGGCTACTACTGTACGATTGGAGAGCATGGACTCATCTCAAGCAGACAGACCCACACAACAAACCACTAATGATGATGAACCTTTGTACATCTAGCTATCATGTGTGACTATTAGTGCTAGTATTATTAGCGGGTAATGAATTTAGTGATGAAATCACAATTGCTACACCAAAATTGTATTGCACCATTCGGAGATTTTCTAAGTTTGCTTCTCAGTTTGCTTTCGGCTTCTCAATCTATAATTGCTCATGTACTCATTACTAGAATATTTTGTTAATAAGTTGGCAGTGCCAGTCATTAACAATACTATGGTTGCTATGGTTACCACTGTGGTTCAAGGTATTTTGAAATTCGCATAATTATGTGACTATAAAAGTTAATGTTATCAATGTGAAAAAATGTAAAAAAAGAAAAAATCAGTCATAAATAATGAATTTTCGAGCATCTTAACAGTAAAAAGACATAATAACTAAAAAAAGATTAGTGTTGTACAAAAATAACTTTAAAATGGACTAATTGTTCACTGTCACTTCAAGCATTCCCTCATTCGTGATGGAGTAGCTGCAAAAGAAAATACAAAATCAAATCAGTAATTAAAAAAAAATTTTATCTGTTCATTTTTTTAATTTTAAATTAGCAATAGTTCAAAAATTGACACAATTATTTTGAAGGGTACACAAA
Source organism: Haliclona indistincta (assembly GCA_964017065.1). Taxonomy (NCBI): domain Eukaryota; kingdom Metazoa; phylum Porifera; class Demospongiae; order Haplosclerida; family Chalinidae; genus Haliclona; species Haliclona indistincta. The sequence goes on from OZ024790.1 coordinate 11,626,200, forward strand.
CAACTGCTACGGCAGGCTCGTAAAATGTTGATGGTTATTGTGGGAATTGTCAAGCCTTTTATGATGAACTAACTGAATCTGTCGGCTTCTCAAGTGACTGATAATGGCTGGCTTTATCTTAGCGTTTCCTTTGCTGTGACGTCCTCTGCCAGTAATGACATAGACACAGGGGCCTGGAAGGGAGGGAGAGAGAGAGGAGAGGGAGGGGGAGAGGAGGAGGAGAGAGGGAGGGGGAGAGAAAGGGGAATGGGGAGGGAGAAAGAGAGAGGAGGGAGATAGGGGGAAGGGAGGAGAGAGAGAGGGGGGAAAGAGATAGAGAGAGGGAAGGAGGGAGATAGAGGGGAGGGAGAGGGAGGAAGGGAGAGAGAGAGAGAGGAGGGAGAGAGAGAAAGAGGGGGAGGGAAAGAGAGGGAAGGAGGGAGAGAGAGGGAGGGAGGGAAGGGAGAGATAGAGAGAGGGAGGGAGGGAGGAAGGAAGAGAGAGAGAGAGAGAGGGAGGGAGGAAGGAAGAGAGAGAGAGAGAGGGAGGGAGGAAGGAAGAGAGAGAGAGAGAGAGAGAGGGAGGAAGGAAGAGAGAGAGAGAGAGGGGAGAGATTATAATCAAGTTGTGTGCAGATCACATGCAAATAATGTGATCAACATGTACTCACTAGTGGAAGTAGACAGAGTCTTCTCTAGCTCCTCGATAGCTTCGTTCACGTGGAGACCATGAAGATCCAGAGTGTCAGCATCCAGAGCTTCATTTCTAAAAAAATGAAGAAAAGATCACTTCAGCAAGCTCAATTCAGTGGAGGAACAAACTTGGCTCTAAAAGTAGCTGCAGCTGCGTGCCTGTTAGCCTCTCTCATCTTCTCTGTGTGCAAATGTCCCTACATTGAGATAAAGAAGTGTTGTGCATTTGACAACATTTTGTTACCTGTTGAGCGTAATACTGGGCTACATCTGTCTGCTTCTTTGAGCGTGCCACAGCAGCTTTCTGGAAAAATTCTGCTCTTAACTTAGCGTGCAATGCTGCCTCAGCTCTGAAACTGTCATACAACTTGTCTGGTAAAGAAAGAGTGAAGTAACAGAGCAGTAAAGATAAGAATTCACCATCAGCTGACTGCCTGTCAGCAGTACTCTCTTGTATGCCGGCACCTGCCTTTTCTTCATTGCTGACTTTTTCTTGTGGCCTTGTCCTGGGCTTAGCCTAAACCACAAAAAACATTACTGAAATGCAGACCATACACCCACCCACCTACACTCATACACACACACGCACACACACACACACACACACACACACACACACACACACACACACACACACACACACACACACACACACACACACACACACACGCACACACACACACACACCTTCGATGAAATATGGGTTCTTGGACGTAATGATTTAGGAGGATCTTTCATTTGGAAAACCATATCTCTCAGTTCTTGAACAGTCTTCTTAAAATTAAAGCTGCACAAGTAATAACAGAGTAACAACATCAAAATAGCGTAAAATCTAGGCTAGAAAGGTGGAGTGAAGATCAAGTATTATATGAATAGCTGTGTTAGCTGTTGACTCACTTGTGGCGCTTCACACAGCTGTCTATAGTGGAGGCACTGATGCCGTATCGCCTAAACTGCTCTTTGAGATGATCAACCTGTCTCCTCCTCTCATACCGCGCAGAGTGCTCAGCTATAGCGTCCTGTGAAAAGAAGCAGTGACACCACAGCAAGTGCAAGTCGCATAATACAAGATGTACAACATAAACTTCTTGATAAAGAAACATACAGTCTTACGCTTTGACATTTCACACGTTACAGCGGTTTCACTACTTCTTGCAATCTAAAAGCGTCAACCGTAGAGCGTAAACCGTGTTCAATCTGAATCACGCAATTTAATAAACCTTCTAAATAAGGCATGGATCATGGTTTACGCTTTTGTGACTGTAATAAAACCGCTATAACAGAAATTATTATAGTTATTATGAAACAAAAATCAGCGAATGTAGCGCTGCAGCACACAACACTTCTTACCATGTTCAGCCGTCTGTCATCACCATTCTGCTGATCAACAGGCACTGGATCATGCTGTTCAGTTGCTTCTTTCTTCTTTGGTCTTCTTCGGTTTGCCAAAACAGTGACAAATTCTCGATTCAGTACATCGCTTGCATCTATATCTTCGTCAATGCCGTTTGGAAGATCAGGAAGTTCAGGTTCGCCCGAGTCAGCAACTACGGAGACACAAAGAAGCTGCAAGTCTTCGAGATAAAGTGCTAGAAACTCACCTAGTTCACCTGACTGATATAAATGCTCGTATCTTCGTGCCTAAGAGGAACGACAGATAAAATTGACAACACTTTCAAGACAGTATTGAACACACCTTGAGTGTGTCTATCCATTTTCTGTGAATTTCCTGAGCCGCTCTTTCGGAGAGCAAGACCACATAGTCGTCATTTTGAGGCTCACCTAAAAGACAGCAACAAATGCACAATGATGGAGAAACTCTTTGTAATAAAGTCAAGCTGAAGTGTTAATTGTAAACATTGGGCAAAGCCTTACGTAAGATAGTCTATAAGCAATAGGTGGAATGGTTTATGTACACATCCATGAGGGTGTGTGAGTGAGTGAGTGTGTGTGTGTGTGTGTGTGTGTGTGTGAGTGTGAGTGAGTGTGTGAGAGTGAGTGTGTGTGTGAGGGTGTGTGAGGGTGTGTGAATGTGTGTGTGTGAGTGTGTGAGTGTGTGTGTGTGTGTGTGTGAGGGGATACCTCCAAAAAGCAGATATTTTTCCACCGAGCCATAAAGTCGCTGCAGTTGATCGCCTAGTGACACTGACAGTTTCAACTGGAGGTTGTCGTCAGGCATAAGGCGGGATCTGTCTTGACTGCCCTTCTCTGACAAACCCGCTCTGTTGTCATCAAAATCAATCTGATCCTGAAGCATCTGAGCATACTCCGCATCAGAGTAACCAGCTTCTTCAATAAACGTCCGTTTTCGTTTAGATCTTTCAACTTCGCCATCAACAGTCTGACCTTCTTCGGCAAAGTCCTCTTCGCTGGAAAAAGATTGGTCCAAATCGATAAACTCGTCCCAGCTTGAGTCGGTGAGTGATTGCTGATCCTCGCTGCTGATTGAGCTCTCAGTGTCTGACTCCATTTGAATATGAAGCGCATCTTCGACAGCTCTTGTCAAGTTGTTGTTTGAGTGTTCGTAGATGATTCTGAGTACGCCTGGTTTGGTGTGAGGAAAACAGTCAACTAAGAAGCTGAAATCGTCATCAGGATTAGATGTTACCACGTCAGGCGATATTGACTCCGACGAAGCAGACGGAAGCTCTATTTCTGATGTTGTTGGCGGGAGCAATGGTGAACTGGCTCTGACCTCATTGGGACCAACAGCAGGGTTGAGCAACCTTTCATGAGAGGTAGGGTCAAGGCCGGTTGGATTCATAAGAAGCTCTGTCGGGAGCACCGTCTCGCTGTTGTCAATCGGCCAACAGTCCCACGGAGGTTGACTAACTTCCTGTTTAGGTGTAATAAGGTTACCATCTGGGCTGAGCAGGCTGTCTTCTTCACGCTCAAAAATGAGCGTTGTCTCGCTTGTCTTGTCTCCAGCAAAAGGCTCAAGGCGGCTGTCAGAAACAGTGCTACCCATGCCCACCTGTAGTTCAGCTGTGAAAACACCGCTATTGGTGTTCGCTGCTTCAGTATAGAAGCCATCTTTTGGAGCAGGCTCAACAGGTGACGGCTGCTTCGGCACGCTGGGCAGGTGCTGCGGGGTGCCGATCGGAGCTACCTTAGCGCCTTCAGTCTCTTCTTCATTGATTGGAGTCCCTCCTAGCATACTCACACCGACATTGTCATCACAATTCTTTGCCCCACCCAAGAACGGGAAAGACCAGAGCTTGCTCATAGGGTCGCTGTTAGCCTGCGACTCACTCATAATATTATTACTAGCAAGAAAACTGCTCAATGTTGTACTCACAGAGGGCTCAGTGAACCGAGAATTTCCATCAGCAGCACTGCTGGTGTATGGTAAGATCTCCGGTAAGTTTTCATCGACTATCGCGCTAGGAAAGACAAGAGTTGCAGGTGGGTCTGCGCTGTGCTGGGAATGCTTTGTATCGTCCTGGATTGGGCTTGGAGGCAGCAGACTAGGCGTGAAGAGCGAAGACAACTGCGGTGGAAGGAGTGGGTCAGGGGTCGAGTTCCACTGTTGTAATTGTTCCATCTGAATCGGTTGTCCCCACACTTGGTCGTGCAACTGGTCCTGACGCTCACGATCTTTCTTCTCACGTAGTTCTTTTTCCAACTCCTCTCGCTCACGCATCAAGCGTTGCTGTCTCTTCTGCTCCTCCTGTTCACGTAGCTGCTGTAGCTGTCTAGCTCTCTCTTCCTGCTCACATATTCTCCTCCGTTTTAGCATGGGGTAAGCAGCTGTATAGCCCTGCCCCGCCTATCATGATGCTGGTCTCTTCTCTCTATAGTGACTCCACTAGCATATACTGGAGTGTGTGTCATTGTTCAACTCACTCAGCCCTCTCTCCTCACAATGTACGGCACTCCACGATACTGCTGGGCTGCCCCTGGACTAGCTACCTACCTAGCTGCACCTCCATTAGCCATCATACTGGTGAGCTTGCAGACACTAGCACGATCACTCACTCAATCAATCAATCAATCAATCAATCAATCAATCAATCACACTCAATCACTTACTCGCACACTCACTCTTTATCGCCCTTTATCTCTCTGTGTAGCTACTGGTGCTAGTAGTAATGGTGGCTTGCACTGCTCTGTTGTATTGTAAAGCATCGCCACCAAATGAGGCAAAGCACCGACTAAAGTGAGTCACATGTACTCACTGACTAGCTGTATCACTGTCCTCTATCACTAGGTTCTTCTTGCTGTTCTTGTGGTCAGTGCTAATCTTGTTCTTCTCCACCTGGTCCCTGGGCTGGCTTGCTATAGCTGGCAGCCATTGGTCCCAACCTGTCCCCGAGGTACTGGATCATCTCTTTGCCGGCAGCAATGTACTACTAATAATACTGATTGTGGTCATAATGTCATTCGGTGATGATATACTGGAGTACTGTCAAGACAAGTTGCACCTTACTACCTCAGTGGAGATGGAGCTACGAACCACATCATCCTTCATTCGGGAGTCCCAGGGTTCATTACGACAGCAACAAGACACGTCAAGACGCAGCTCAGCATCTTCATCGCCTGAACCGGAGTACGACTACATAGATGAACATCACATAGTGACACTGCAGAGATACCCGAATGGAGAGGGAGAGAGTGTAGAGAGGGCTAGCATGGTGAGTGACAGCTACAAGATGGAGGATGACCTGAGGAATTCTGAGCCGGAGGAACCAGCATCGGAGGCTGGAGGACAGCCATGGTTTGCTACATCTCGTACACCGTCCCCACAGGATCGATATTCGCCAGTTAGTGGTGATTACATGCTTGATCAACCATACCAGCAGGGTCCAGACTCTCCCACCTCCACACCCCTTCATGAGGATCCTCTATGGTACTCCGGTAACCAAAGCGTTGTCTCTAAAAATAACGGCTTCACTGAGGCTGTTGTGATGCCTGAAGGACTCCATGCTGAGATCCATGACAGCGACAGCTCATTAACCCTTATACCATCACCTCATAGACCACGCCTAATGTGAGCCCCACATGCACACTAGCTAATGGACACGCCTCCTCTAGTCAAATCATCAGGTGAATTACGATTCATGTAATAGAAGAATAATTTACCTGATGAAAATTTTCACGTTTTGTCCAGTGTCAAAACGTACTCTATAATGCATGTTCATTATCCGAATAATACTATTTTGCACTTCAAAAAGACTGGTACAATCACTTACTTGTAGAATGTTTTGTTTTCTTGCAGCCCACCATCAGCTGTTTATGAATCAGTGAATGAGGCTCTTACCAGCAGTCAAGGGTCTCCGATGTAAGTGATTGTGTTCCACTCATTCTCAAAATTTGCTGTTATTTTCCTATACAGGGGCAATGGAATAGAGATGATTGAATGTCCTGCTTATGGTGCTAACTATACAGACAACAGGTATTGTATTTATTTGACTTGCAACTCAAGGCAGCATAGTAACACTTTTGATTTCATGCAGTGCTGAGATCAATATGACTACCTGTGTTGCCTATCATACCACAGCAAGTATGGCTACTACTGTACGATTGGAGAGCATGGACTCATCTCAAGCAGACCGACCCACACAACAAACCACTAATGATGACGAACCTTTGTACATATAGCTATCAATTATTAGTGGGTAATGAATTTAGTGATGACATCACAATTGCTACAACCAAATTGAATTGCACCGTTCGGAGATTTTCTAAATTTGCTTCTAAACTGCCGGCTTCTCAATTTATAATTGCTCATTAATTATTATAATATTTTGTTAATAAGTTGGCAGTGCCAGTCATTAACAATACTAACTATGGTTGCTATGGTTACCACTGTGGTTCAAGGTATTTTGAAATTCGCGTATGTGACTAAAAAATTAATGTTATCAATGTGAAAAAAATGTAAAAAAAGAAAAAAATCAGTCATAAATAATGAATTTTCGAGCATCTTAACAGTAAAAAGACATAATAACTAAAAAAAGATTAGTGTTGTACAAAAATAACTTTAAAATGGACTAATTGTTCACTGTCACTTCAAGCATTCCCTCATTCGTGATGGAGTAGCTGCAAAAGAAAATAATTATTATTTTGAAGGATGCACAAACAACTGCTACGGCAGGCTCGTAAAGTGTTTTTTTTTTGTGGGAACAATTATCAAGCCTTTTATGATCAACTAACTGAATCTGTCGGCTTCTCAAGTGACTGATAATGGCTGGCTTGATCTTAGCGTTTCCTTTGCTGTGACGTCCTCTGCCAGTAATGACATAGACACAGGGGCCTGGAAGGGAAGGAGAGGGAGAGAGAGGGGGAGGGAGAGAGAGAGGGAGAGAGAGGGAGGGAGGGAGAGGGGGAGGGAGAGAGGAGGGAGAGAGAGAGAGGAGAGAGAGAGAGGGGAGGGAGAGAGAGAGGGGAGGGCGAGAGATAGAGAGAGAGGGAGGGAGGGAGAAAGAAAGAGAGTGGAGAGATTATAATCAAGTTTTGTGCAAATTGCATGGAATAATGTGATCAACATGTACTCACTAGTGGAAGTAGACAGAGTCTTCTCTAGCTCCTCGATAGCTTCGTTCACGTGGAGACCATGAAGGTCCAGAGTGTCAGCATCCAGAGCTTCGTTTCTAAAAAATGAAGAAAAGATCACTTCAGCTAGCTCAATTCAGTAGAGGAACAAACTTGGCTCTAAACGTAGCCGCAGCTGCATGTCTGTTAGCTTCTCTCATCTTCTCTGTGTGCAAATGTCCCTGTAATCAGAATAAAGAAGTGTTGTGCATTAGATGTCATTTTGTTACCTGTTGAGCATAATACTGGGCTACATCTGTCTGCTTCTTCGAGCGTGCTACAGCAGCTTTCTGAAAAAATTCTGCTCTTAACTTAGCGTGCAATGCCGCCTCAGCTCTGAAACTGTCATACAACTTGTCTGGTAAAGAAAGAGTGAAGTAACAGAGCAGTAAAGATAAGAATTCACCATCAGCTGACTGCCTGTCAGCAGTACTCTCTTGTATGCCGGCACCCGCCTTTTCTTCATTGCTGACTTTTTCTTGTGGCCTTGTCCTGGGCTTAGCCTAAACCACAAAAAACATTCCTGAAATGCAGACCATACACCCACCAACACAATCACACACACACACACACACAAAAGCAAAAGTAAAGTTTCTAGCTACCACAAGGGTCACGCGTACCTGGCGAAGCCAGGCCACCTGTGCACCAAGCAGGTACTATGTGCCGGTGCTGCGCAATCTCCTGGAGCCGGGCAAGGAACTCGCAGGAGCACCAACTGTGTCTCGCACTGCAGGTGTGGGCACCCAAAGTCCCACCGACGCCTTTAGTGACCAATGAGACACAGCCAGGTACCCGTTTTACAGATGGGTGGGCTGGTGGGCTGGAGTACTTGTGATGGTTTTTTTCCTCCCGCTCTGGGATTCGAACCAGTGTCCTCTGGGTTGTAAGCCCAATACTCTACCAGTTGAACCACCAGGGCACCCACTACACACACACACACACACCCACCCTGGCGAAGCCAGGGCACCTGTGCACCAAGCAGGTACTATGTGCCGGTGCTGCGCAATCTCCTGGAGCCGGGCAAGGAACTCGCAGGAGCACCAACTGTGCCTCTCACTGCAGCGCACGCACGCACGCACACACACACACACACACACACACACACACACACACACACACACACACACACACACACCTTCGATGAAATATGGGTTCTTGGACGTAATGATCTAGGAGGGTCTTTCATTTGGAAAACCATATCTCTCAGTTCTTGAACAGTCTTCTTAAAATTAAAGCTGCACAAGTAACAACAATAAAATAGCACAATTATAATGTAAAATCTAGGCTAGAAAGGTGGAGTGAAGATCAAGTATAATAGCTGTGTTAGTTGTTGACTCACTTGTGGCGTTTCACACAGCTGTCTATAGTGGAGGCACTGATGCCGTATCGAGTAAACTGTTGATAAAGACGATCAACCTGTCTCCTCCTCTCGTACCGTGCAGAGTGCTCAGCTATAGCGTCCTGTGAAAAGAAGCAGTGACACCACAGCAAGTGCAAGTCACATAATACAAGATGTACAACATAAACTTTTAAAAGAAACATACAGTCTTACGCTTTTGACATTTCACAAGTTACAGCGGTTTCACTGCTTCTTGCAATCTAAAAGCGTCAACCGTAGAGCGTAAACCGTGTTCAATCTGAATCACGCAATGTAATAAACCTTCCAAATAAGGCATGGATCATGCTTTACGCTTTTGTGACTGTAATAAAACCGCTGTAAAAGTTATTATGAACCAAAAACCAGCAAATGTAGCACAGCAGCACAGAACACTTCTCACCATGTTGAGGAGCCTGTCATAACCATTCTGCTGATCAACAGGCACTGGATCATGCTGTTCGGTTGCTTCTTTCTTCTTTGGTCTTCTTCGGTTTGCCAAAACAGTGACAAATTCTCGATTCAGTACATCGCTTGCATCTATATCTTCGTCAATGCCGTTTGGAAGATTAGGAAGTTCAGGTTCGCCCGAGTCAGCAACTACGGAGACACAAAGAAGGTGAGAATCTTCAAGATAATGTGCTAGAAACTCACCTAGTTCACCTGATTGATATAAATGCTCGTATCTTCGTGCCTAAGAGGAACGACAAATAAAATTGACAACACTTTCAAGACGGTATTGAACACACCTTCAGTGTGTCTATCCATTTTCTGTGAATTTCTTGAGCCGCTCTTTCGGAGAGCAAGACCACATAGTCGTCATTTTGAGGCTCACCTAAGAGACAGCAACAAGCGTAATAATGACAAGCTGAAGTGCTAGTTGCAAAACATTGGGCAGAGCCTTACGTAAGACAGTCTATATAACCAATAGGTAGAATGGTGTATGTACACATCCTTGAGTGTGTATGTGTGTGTGTGTGCGTGCATGTGTGTGTGCGTGTGTGTGAGGAGATACCTCCAAAAAGCAGATATTTTTCCACCGAGCCATATAGTCGCTGCAGTTGATCGCCTAGTGACACAGACAGTTTCAACTGGAGGTTGTCGTCAGGCATAAGGCGGGATCTGTCTTGAGTGCCCTTCTCTGACAAACCCGCTTTGTTGTCATCGAAATCAATCTGATCCTGAAGCATCTGAGCATACTCTGCATCCGAGTAACCAGCTTCTTCAATAAACGTCCGTTTTCGTTTAGATCTTTCAACTTCGCCGTCAACAGTCTGACCTTCTTCCGCAATGTCCTCTTCGCTGGAAAAAGATTGGTCCAAATCGATAAACTCGTCCCAGCTTGAGTCGGTGAGTGATTGCTGATCCTCGCTGCTGATTGAGCTCTCAGTGTCTGACTCCATTTGAATATGAAGCGCATGTTCGACTGCTCTTGTCAAGTTGTTGTTAGAGTGTTCGTAGATGAGTCTGAGGACGCCAGGTTTGGTGTGAGGAAAACAGTTAACTAAAAAGCTGAAATCGTCATCAGGATTAGATGTTACGACATCAGGGGATATTGACTCCGACGAAGCAGACGGAAGCTCTATTTCTGATGTTGTTGGCGGGAGCAATGGTGAACTGGCTCTGACCTCACTGGGACCAACAGCAGGGTTGAGCAACCTCTCATGAGAGGTAGGGTCAAGGCCGGTTGGATTCATAATCAGCTCTGTCGTGAGCATCGTCTCGCTGTTGTCAATCGGCCAACAGTCCCACGGAGGTTGACTAACTTCTTGTTTAGGTGTAATAAGGTTACCATCTGGGCTGAGCAGGCTGTCTTCTTCACGCTCAAAAATGAGCGTTGTCTCACTTGTCTTGTCTCCAGCAAAAGGCTCAAGGCGGCTGTCAGAAACAGTGCTGCCCATACCCACCTGCAGTTCAGCTGTGAAAACACCGCTATTGGTATTTGCTGCTTCAGTATAGAAGCCATCTTTTGGAGCAGGCTCAACAGGTGACGGCTGCTTCGGCACGCAGGGCAGGTGCTGCGGAGTGCCGATCGGAGCTACCTTAGCGCCTTCAGTCTCTTCTTCATTGATTGGAGTCCCTCCTAGCATACTCACACCGACATTGTCATCACAATTCTTTGCTCCACCCAAGAACGGGAAAGACCAGAGCTTGCTCATAGGGTCGCTGTTAGCCTGCGACTCACTCATAATATTATTACTAGCAAGAAAACTGCTCAATGTAGTACTCACAGAGGGCTCAGTCAATCGAGAATTTCCATCAGCAGCACTGCTGGTGTATGGTAAGATCTCCGGTAAGTTTTCATCAACTATCGCGCTAGGAAAGACAAGAGTTGCAGGTGTGTCTGTGCTGTGTTGGGAATGCTTTGTCTCATCCTGGATTGGGCTTGGAGGCAGCAGACTAGGCGCGAAGAGCGAAGACAACTGCGGTGGAAGGAGTGGGTCAGGGGTCGGGTTCCACTGTTGTAATTGTTCCATCTGAATCGGTTGCCCCCACACATGGTCGTGCAACTGGTCCTGACGCTCACGATCTTTCTTCTCCCGTCGTTCTTTTTCCAGCTCCTCTCGCTCACGCATCAAGCGTTGCTGTCTCTTCTGCTCCTCCTGTTCACGTAGCTGCTGAAGCTGTCTAGCTCTCTCTTCCTGCTCACGAAGTTGTTGAAGTTCACGTTGCTCCTTCTCCAAACGTTTCTGCCTCCTTTGTTCCTCTTGCTCACGAAGCTGCTGTAACTGTCTTGCCCGTTCTTCCTGCTCACGAACAAGCTGTTGCTGCTTCTCCAGCTGTTGTTGCTTCTCCAGCTGTTGCTGCTTCTCCAGCTCCTGTTTTTCTTTCTCTTCTTGTTCTCGTAGTTGCCGCTCTTTCTGCAGTTGCAGCTGCTGCTGATGCAAATGTTCGAGTTGTTGTTGTACCTGATTTTGTCTCGTATGAAGTTGTTTATTTCCTGGTGTTATTTGTGGTTGGAAAGAAGTTTGTTGCGTGTGAAACTGCTGTGGTTGGGATTGGGAAGTATAGTGTCTGTGTGGTGGTTGTAAAGATGGCAGAGTGTTTGATTGAAAACGCTGTCGTCCTCCATTACGACCCGAAGACTGTGGTTGTCTGAAACAGAGTGCACGAGGGTAACTATGATCTCTTCTCTCTGACTCACCTGTTGTTGTGCCTCCTGTCTGCTTGCAAAACGGCCTCTACTGTCACGTTTCGCTCGTACTGGTCAACCATACGTAGCAGACGATCTCGTGAAATTCCGTGAATATTCATTCTAAAAGAACACTTACAATCAACCAGGACCACATGAACAGAAGGAGAGTGCAACTCTAATGCCTTCAGAATAAAAATTGATGACGTACTTCTGCTATTATGAATAATATATTTTGCGTCACAGCAGCGAGCGATTGCGAGTTGTACGCTGTTTTCGGCGCTTTGAAGGGTCTTACTTTGTTTGTGTAGTATAAACTAGACACCAACAACTAGCCTTCTCAGTCCTTAAGCTCGAAGAATTCAGCTGCCAGCTTGTGACTTGTAGATCATACATGTACAGAAACATACGCCATGCATAAATGAAGCACAGTAACTTCCAGATATTAAGCTGACTGCTGTGAAATTTAACTATACTCCGTTGGCACTCACGAACGATTGACAGTTACACGCTCGTTCTGTTCATACGCTCATGATTCAATATTATTTTTACATTCACACGCAATGGGTACCTTTCAAGTCTGTTTACATCAAACTTCCACGGAGTGTTGGGTTCTACGATCTCTATATTGTAATGAAACTCCCTCGCCTGAAGGAATAAAAATCAAGAAAAACAAAAAATGCATAATTATCATGAACAACGTAAAGCACTGAAACTACAAGTGCCGGAAATGAAACAGCTTGTGTACCACACTTGGTACTATAGCAAACAAAAATGAACAGCATTTCCTTTTTTCCACACAGATGTATAATTGTGCATCTGGTTTGGCACAAGTACTTTAGCCAAACCATGTACTAAATTACAGGGGCAAACTCACCATAAGTGCGTATGGTTTCATCTGCCAAGCAGCACTGTTTGTATTATCGATAATGACAGGGGATTTCCCATTAGCAATCGCCGTACGAGCTGTAAATATACAAAGATAAACAAGGATATACTGGAATTTCCATAGAATACCTTTATCCTGATTTTTCTGATGATATAAAGATAGTTTATCGGGCTCAAAGATGTATCGTCCCTTCACGACAAAGAAATCATCTGTGGAGCAAATGACACCATTTCTTCCAACCATACTCCTGTACAAAGCAATATAGAATTGAAAAGCTCTTACACGAGCATTGGAAAGAAACTCTAAAGATATATGAACCTTGCTAGAGTTGATTTTCCACTTCCAGGAAGTCCTCGAAGAAGAATCAGTGTTTTCCTCTGAGCAGGACTTGGCGCCGCTCTTGGTTCAGCAGTTACCAACATCGGCTATAACAATGAACGAGATAATAAAGCAAATCATCCAGTAAGCCCCCACTTGTGGACACCGCTAAATAAGGACTCCCATTTTACATACTGTAGATCGTACTATTTTCGTGGACATAAATATTGCGATTTTCGCGAATGATCTTGTACTCACGAAAATTGCTGTTGAGAAATTTTCAGAATACTTGGAGTTGGCTTTAGCTCTGCCGCTCAAAGACGAAAACTGTTTTTTCCTCCAATTCGTGAAATATCCAGGCCGCGAAAATTATACTACATGTTATCGATACTTAGTATGACAACCCTTGAATTATAAACAGCTCTCTAATCAAGGGTGTCCAGATTAATTATAGGGGTTCCACTAGTATTTGTGAATAAGAAGTGATCAAATTTAATGTGTTAAGTTTGGCACCAAAACCAACTGAAAACAATTAATATTGGAACACAAGAAACAGGTACAACCCACAGATATGTACTACTCGGCAACAAGCAGGCATACTCTGGCAGTGAAAACCAATCAACTCGGATGTTTTGATCCGGAATACAAAAGAATAGATTATCATGCAAGTGGTCAAGCTACCAAACATAGGGTACTACCCCCTTCTACAATTAGTTGGAACAAAAATGCTTCTGGGTGAATTGTAATTTTGTCCTAGCCGATCAATTCAAATCAAGATTGCTGTAGTGATGCTTGTTACCTGATACTGTGACGGTACGAACTGCTGGTGGCGAGTCTGGTTGTTGCTTGCTGTGGTGGTAGAGGGGGAGGACTGCGACCTTAGAGGTGGGTAGTCAGGCGAGCTGGTCTGCCGTGCGAGATTCGGATCACCGTTCCCCGTTGTTTCCACGTACGCCATCGTCAGCAGCTCATCGACGGCGCGATCGACTACAGATCACGAGAGAGCTAGAGAAGTGAGTGGGTTTGTACAGTTGAGGTCATACCGTTGTTTTGACAGCTTTCTAGGACAGCTGCAATCACGTCTTTGCCCATAGCTGGAAACATGGCGTGAAGTTCAGAGATCTGTCCAGCCATCGCCATGTTAGCTATAAGCAATCGGGGACACACCGATCAGAGTCTGACAAAGCTGCTGGGAACGAGCGGGAAAGGATCGAGTGTTCACGCTTCATACGTGGGCGTGGTCGTACAATTACATCATTATCACGGAACGTCCCCATAAAAGAATTTCATACAAAAATAACTATTCTTCTTTAAATTTTGGTGCAATGTCCATAGATAATTTTCCGAGGTCTCCCTCTCTGAATTTCACTAAAAAATATTTGGCGGCTCTCATATAGTCTGGCACTCCTCCTGTCAAGAGCAAAATATCAGAGAAATTTCAAATAATGAGCTCCCATAATAATGGGCAGTAATTTTCGTGAGGTGAAATTTTCGTTATTTTCAATCTACCAGTGTACTAGAACAAAATTTTTGTACATCGAAAATTTTAGTGATAGAATAGTTTGCGCTTGATGTCAACTTACAATGGAAACACTGCTTCAAGCCAGTAGCACGTGATCAGGCTCGATGGGTACCAAAACCAAAGGGAGCTTTATCAGGGATTATGTCAAGAAAGAGGCAGGGCATCCAGGTGTGGTTTTCTTAGGCAACTGAGAACGAACATTTAACTCACAAAATTCTGTCTCACGTGTGCAAAACGAAAATTTAACCTCACGAAATAATTATACCATCAGTTATACGGTAGTGCGCCTACAGCTAGTACACGTACCTTTTTGAAGAGCATTTAGTTTCTTTGCTACAGCTGTCATCACGGTGTCTATGTCATCACAAGGCTCAACCATATTGAACATATCAACGTATCTAAAACAGATCAAGAACAGACAGTTACCATAGTTGTAATATCAAGGGTTTGAGACAAACAATGTCAAAACTGATTATTTTGAAAAACCTGCAACTTGATAATAGGCAGATGAGACTTGGGGCTCTCATCCGCCGAAACTTCTTTACACCTCAGTGTATAATTTGTACTAACAACAAACATTTTGGGGGAAACCTTTCTGGTTAAAAATATGCAACTATAAATTCCCCATTGCTGCCCATCCAACTAGTTTTACAATTTGGAATCACCTGAATAGTTTCCACCTGTTCAACGTGTATAGTATATAGTCAGCTATGTCAAACTCTCCAATGTGCTGCCCTAGTAATATGCCTGCAGAAGAACAATGAAGAACATGAGAAACTGTTCAGCGAAAGCAGAAGCACACGAGGAGAAGGTATTCTGTTTAAACACCCTTTTACATAGAGCATTTTTCTGACTCGGTTCGTCTGAAAAAATCGCAGCGATCAAAGCAATAAGGAAGTTCAGCAGGTTAGCGCAGATTGATGTAAAAGGGATGTTAAGCTACTGAAGTATTGTGTGTATGACTCAAGAATTACTTTAACATTTTCAACAGTACCTGCAGCTGCTAGCTTTAGTACCACTTCATCGCTGGAGAGATTAGGCATCAGTACCCCTGTAACACAACACAGAACAATGAAGAAATGTACTCTAGCCAGTTTAAGTATAATTATCAGTAAATTAGCAAGAAATCTAAACACATAGTTCTACATCGGTGTACATGTAAAATCGCTTTGTTATCAAAACAGTGGAACCCTCTAATTTGGACACCCTTGGGACTCATAAATAGTGTCCTGATACATGTAGTTCTATTGTAATTCTTTTCGATAGAGGTACCTGGGGTGTCCAAAAGGTATATTCTTGGATCATCTGATACCTGGAGAGAGAGAGAGAGAGAGAGAGAGAGAGAGAGAGAGAGAGAGAGAGAGAGAGAGAGAGAGAGAGAGAGAGAGAGAGAGAGAGAGAGAGAGAGAGAGAGAGAGAGAGAGAGAGAGAGAGAGAGAGAGAGAGAGAGAGAGAGAGAGAGAGAGAGAGAGAGAGAGAGAGAGAGAGAGAGAGAGAGAAGTATAAAACCAAACACACACTGTACTGCAAGAGAGTTGATACATGCCTTTATTGAACTCTGCACTGATCGTGTAGTAGCAGGTAGCTTGCCCACCTGAGCTGCTTTTCCTGAGAAAATCAATAACAAATAGAGTCTTAACTTGAACTGTATGTGAACTACTAGCAGTGTCTATAGCAACTGGAGATTATTAGTCCAAGGAGCGTACAACCGTGAAACAGCAGAAAATAAATGGGCCGCTATTGCGCGAGATTTATACAGCCCTAGCATACATTTCGTACAAAAACTGCCTAATAAGAAGTTTTTTCAACGCGCTAAGCGGCGGATATATTTTTTGTACTAATACCACCACGCTATTTGAAGTGTACACTCTTAGGAATGATAAGCTCCGGTTGTTGTGATTCATAAACCACCTTGAGTTACCTTTCTTGAGATAGATTCTTCGAAGAGCATTGATAAGAGAAGACTTCCCAACGTTTGGTATACCAACCACCATCAGCTTTATGAACCCATCCTGAAGAATAGATTAATGTAAAACACTAGAAATACGTACTTCAGACCACAATTATGGGACACACACAAGCACGCACGCACACACACACGAGCGCCGCACACACACACGAGCGCCACACACACACACAAGCGCCACACACACACACACACACACACACACACACACACACACACACATACACACGAGCGCCACACACATGCACACATACGTATATGAGTACACGAACACACTAAACCACATTGACTTGCCTCAGATTCTGGTTTTCCAGTGATTTTTATGATAGAATTCATTAACTGTGATCGAGAGAATTGCATCATGTATAATGTGACTTGAGATTGACTCACCTTGCGAACACTGGCGTGATGCTGTTTTTGACAGTTCGTAAAGATGATTTCTTTTTCTCCACGCTCTCTAAGCTCTTTGACGACATTCTACCACCACATAATAATACAGTGCCTGACACAGAAAGAGAGATGTAGTGTATTCATCACCTTAGCTTGTGACATTTTGGTGAGATCCATCTTGTTCAAGACCAGGAGACGAGGACGACCAATCGAGGCATTGTATTTGGTGTTACGACCAGCAAATGGTATATGCATTCAACGTCATGTACTATAACACATAATACATTCTACTACAAGATTTCTCTTTACAACAAGATTTTACAAATGTGGATACTCTAGCGTCGTGAACTTCGATAATGCAGTCACACTTGTCCATTCTTCTCACCGCTTCCTTGAGCCCCCTAGCCATGTGTCCGGGGTACCAGTTCACTCGCGAGAGGTCTGGGAAGACGAACTTGGAGCGAAAACCATTTGCACTCATGTCGCCACGTGAAAAGGCGTAGCTATAGGGTGTGGTCTAGGTCATTATGTCTCGGTGGGCGGAGCCACGGGGCATACATTAGTGTGTGTGTGTCATTATGCCTCGGTGGGCGGAGCCACGAGGCATACTGTAATCGCGTTGTCTGTCATTCTGTCAGTCTGTCTGTTACACCTTTTTTGCGGCGCACGCTGAACGGTGAGCTCTGAAACTTGCAATGCAGGTATAACTCGACATTATCTCGGTTGTGTATTAGCGAAAGTTCGATGCAAAGCTTTGTTCTAGAGTTATGGCGCGGTTTGCTTAGTTTGTTTACCGTTGCTGGCGATCTGGACTTCTCCAAAGGCAAAGCTGTCCACAGTTGACTGCCTAGAAGCTGATAGGTTAGAATTTCACTACAGGATAGCAGCGCAGGTCCAGAGAAATCGTGTAAGCAAGCTATGGAAGCTATCTCGCTCGTGGTATGCGTTGATTGTAGACACGCCCAGTTTAATTGTGGTTAGCACTGATTGGCTTCTGATTGCATAACTAAAGCACTGCATTGTGATTGCTGTACAGAAATCCTGTATACATGCATATGCAGTTACTGTGTTTGTGGAATGGTGGATAGTGCACCGAGGCATCTGCACCTTAGGTGCTATTTTTCCGTCTGTTACTTCAGTTTTGCGGCGTACGCTGAAAGGTAAGCTCTGAAACTAGCAATGCAAGTAGAACTCGACATTATCTCGCTTTTGAACATGTGAAAATTGTATACGAAGCTTCGTTCTCGAGTTATGGCGTGATTTGCCTACTTTGTTTACCGTTGCTGGCGATCTGGACTTCTCCAAAGGCAAATCTGTCCACAGTTGACTGCCTAGAAGCTGATAGGTTCGAATTTTACTACAGGATAGCAGCGCAGGTCCAGAGAAATCGTGTAAGCAAGCTAAGGAAGCTATCTCGCTCGTGGTATGCTGAACACTGTAGACACTCCCAGTTAAATTGTGGTCAGCACTGATTGGCTTCTGATTGCATAACTAAAGCACTACTGTACAGAAATCCTGTATACATGCATCTGCAGTTACTGTGTTTGTAGAATGGTGGATAGTTATATTTGTAGCAGTATTCTCACAGCAATGAGTGCAGTAGCTAGTCTTGTTGCAGTATACTTTAACTTGTTTCTACTGCAGCTTACATTGCATGCTTTCATATGATACTGTTTTGATCCTTCCGTGGATCTACTGTATGCATATATACGTGCTGTCATAATTATGCATCTGCTAATTGAATGCCATACATGCTACATGTACTTGTGGTTGGCTTCTGATTGCATAACTATTGCTTTGTACAGAAGGTATAATAGCTGCAGTTTACTGTGTATGTTTTTTTGATGTCTTAAGATCATGAACAGCTTTTCAAGTTAAAGTTGGATGACTCCTATGATTAACTTGCTAGCATTATAATTATCTTCTTTTCTCTACTCCTTATATATCTCACTAGTATAATTATGTAAAATAATCCTTGCCATTATTGAATACCATGTCAGATTTAATGTCTCTCACATGAGGTGCAAAATTAGGCATGATAAAACAGTAACTGTGGTTGATACTTTAATTTGTGAACTTCGTAATGATTTTATAAGTTGTCAACCAGTAACACAGTGTTCAACTAGCAACAGCAGACTTTCATTACTGCTTGTGTATTTCAGTTCAGCGTATTTAGTCAGACAGGCATGTATGCATAACATTCCACCGAGGCATAAGCACCTTCGGTGCCTAGTTATGTCATGACTCCAGTCCTGATAGTCTAGTGACCCACCCTGCCCCAGTTAGTGAAGTCTTTGCAACAGTATTATTATTGGTACTTAAATAAACTACAAAATAAACGACTGATGATCAATCCTGATATGCAACACCATGCTTAATATACTAATGCTTGGTATTGATGAGTGGCGCCGGCTGCATGCTAGCTAGTTCACCGTCTTGATGTCAGTTCCACTACAGCAAGAGAAGCAATTGCAACTCAATAATCATTAATGTTATTAAGATTTTTAAAGGTAGTATGCCTATGTGTAGATCGATCACTTACTGAGTCTTGCTTTGTAACTGATGAGTAGTGTAGGCTGCACACTTTACCATTTTAATATCAACTTCACTGTTATGTAGCAAGAGAAATATTGTATTTTAACATGATAAAATTTTTATTATTATTGTAAAGATAGCTGAAGCAATACCTATGTGTCTGATGATTTTCATCACAAACTGTATCAGCAGATTTGCTTGGCAAGTGATGAGTGGTGTAGGCTGTACACTTCACCATTTTAATATCAGCTTCACTGCAAATTAATAGAAAAATTATATAGATATCAGCAAAAGTGAGCAAATTAAACTATTTAAACCCAAACCCTGACTGTTCAATACAAACACAATGAAAAGACTACGTAGCTTCAAACTTGTTCCAGCTTTTGTGTTTTTGAATAACAATGCATAAAAGGAATTATTTGCTACATGCATCATTAACTTACCGTCGGGGCTCTTTATATAGTGGGATAAGACAAAGCCGTTTTGAATGTGATCTTAAACCAACAAGAACAACAACAATAATGATAAACACAACTCCAAAAATGAAACCAGCTGTTGATACTACTATCACACCTGCTAGAAGACCTGCAGAAACTGTAAATGCTTGCATTGTATGCTTCTGAATAATTGTGCAGATGACTAACTTGCAGTTGATGATGCAGGTAGTGTTATTGGTGGTTCAGTGGGTCCTACTAGTTCCATATTATTCTCATTGACCACTACCACATTGACTGTGTACTCTATACTAGAGACCAGTCCACTCACAGTGACAACAGTCTCATTACGAGATACAGTTCTTATGATTACTGACTGTCTCTTGTTATTAGTGACAACTGGTGTGATGATCACTCGATATACAAAGAACCCACGAGCTTGCTCCAGAGTCACTGGCTGCCAACTAACAAAGACCACAGTACCATTAGTTGAACGATCAGCAGTGAACATCACAACAACTGTAGGTCCTGTATGCAAAGTATAATGCAAGAACCATGCATGACAGAGAATCAACTGACTGAGTTGTCTAATCAAGGTCACAGTGCTTGTAGGGTCTCCAGTAGTATTGCAATCATCCAGTGGTATAACAGTGATGTAGTATGGAACACCAAATACTGCAGAGAATAAAATGCATGCATGGTGGATACTTTTTTGTTGTATAATATAGTAACACATTTTAATATGTTAATCAGTGCCGTACTGAATGGGAACATAAGTGTGTGCTATTTTTGATGATTAAAAGTGCAAGCTGGTTTTTTTCAATGACACGAGAACCCAACTCACAACTGTATGTGTAAATGCAAATAACCAGCAAATGCGGAAAAGGGTAACTAAAACTCATGATCTGACTGAAACTTACTAAAGTCCATCTCTGTTATATAATAAGATGATGTTGTCATGGTCACACTGTGTTGAGCTGGTCTCACTTCAGTATCATTGTTCACAACTATAACAATATACTGAGTAATGAACCCATGAGGTGTGGCTGGTGGACTCCATGTCACATTCAGACTAGGATAATCTTCACTACTCACTTTCAATTGATCAACGCCAGAAAACACTGCATTGAAATAACTGTTTCGAAACACGTCAGTTATTTGTTGTAAACTCACCTTTTTCTTGTGTTGTTGCTGTGATATTTACAGTAGGTCCCTCACCAGCCTCAGTGCTGGCACTGATGGTATAGCTCACTAGCTGACCAGGTTGAAGACCACAAAATGTGTAGCTTGTGATTGAGCTGTTAACAATCACTGTTTGTTGTGTGTTCATTGCTGTGATCTTGTATGCAGTGATGATACCATTGGGTTGTGCTGGTGGCTGCCATTGCAGTATAACAGATGTCATACTGCTTATAAATTGAATATTCTGAGGAGGACCACCTGGGACTGAAAACAAGTTTAGTACATGAATACAAGAACATTTTTCAAATGAGTACTTACTATCTTGTGGGGTTAGAAACATGCATGTTGAGAGAGGAATAATTCCTAAATTCGTTTGTGCTGTCAGAGTGCAGGTGTAGTTTGTGAAGGGAATGGTAGAGATGTTGACAGTACTAGTGGTAGCAGAAGTAGTGATAGCAGTGCCGTTTGGACAGCTTAGAGTGTATCCTGTAATTGTTAGATTCTGCACCATCAGCTGATCAAGCCAAACCCAAACGAGTGTAACTTGACAAGGTAGAACATTTACACTGGAGCAGTTACCAGCATCAGGCCCTACATATTCATAGAGTTCATGTTTATATTATAATACACAGACATTAGTAACTAGCAACTAGCGACTATAGATAAGTAACTAAATGTGATGTGTTGTGATAACATGTCATTGAGATTGTGCAACAAGCATCAATGTTGAAAAGAAACCAAATTAATTTATGGATGGACTGAATAAACAATTCTGAGAGTTACAGCGATTTTGTTACTTCTTGCAAGAGTAAAGCATAAACTATATAGAACGTGGACCGTAATTCCGTAAAGCACTAATGCATTAAAATTCAATTAAGTCTTTCATCATGCTCCACTGTGTGAATAAATACCAGTGACTTGACACATTGGTGACTGCAAAGTGACGCATTATACTCAAATCTTTCTTGCAAGAAGTATATAAGAATCAGGGAAGAAAGCAAATTCACACTCAATAGTATATATTCCACAAAATTGTTGCTTAAGGTGCATATTAATGCAATGCACTTACTCAGCACTGATACAGTGATCATTCTGGACCTAGTGCCCACACTATTGGTTGCTGTGCACTTGAGTGTGAAGCTGCCTCCTTGCACATTGTACAGAGCTAGTTGAGATTGGTTATTACCAATGGTCTCGACAGATGCTGACAGATCAGTGTTGCTTATCTCAGCTCCATTACTGAACCACTGAAAGGAGGGAGGAGGGAAGGCATGGTGGTCAATACAGGACAGAGTCAGGTTAGCGCCATGGAGCACTTCTATTGGTCCACTAGTTATGAGATCTGAGTTATACTCCACACTCAGTGACAGATCTGGTCGTGCTACATTAGGAATCACAAAGACATCACTTAGACTATAGTAATTTCATACCTCTTATCTGGACTCTCAAGCTGTCCATACTTACACCAGCTGAAGTGTTCACTATGCAAGTGTACTCACCAGCATGGACCAGAACAAATGCATCAAAGCGAAGAGCTCCAGTAGCTGTTACTGCTACACCAGGAGCGGAGCCCAACATTGCACCATTAAATAACCAAGTCACGTTAAAAGGTGCAGGAGTAGGTATGCCAGACAAGAAGATACCTACTATGGTGCCAGTACCAAAATTGCTAGATACAATGACTTCTCGATCAACAATAACGCTTGGATTGCCTGCAACAACAGAAAGAGTGGATCTGATGTGTAGAACACATATGCTCAGGCATGTGCCGTACCTTCTCTGACGATCAGAGTTTTGTTGTAATCTGAAGACGGTCGACAAGTGAAAGATCCCGCTAAAGTAGTGTCGAAATTACAAAATCTCAAAACCCAGTGATTGCTGTTGTCGACATCATCATTGTAGAACACCTCAGTTAGCGAGCTACTGCAAACAGCGCTTTCTTCTCTCTTTTGTACTGCAGAGCCGTCTTTGTACCAGCGTTGTTCAACACTGAGCCCAGGAACGTCGCCTGCTTTGCAAGTGATCTCGTAGGTCAGTCCAGTAGTGAGGTGAATGTCGCGCTGAGTTCCTGTCACATCAAAGCTACCCGGCAACACTGCTCCCTCCTTGATGATAAAGGAGCTACTTGGCACTGTAGACGCAGATGTATCGAAAAGAACACAAATCGTAATGGCGACTGCAGCAATCATCCTCAGTAGCGATGTGCACTAAAAAGTTTAAACTGTCTGAATCAATTACTAGTTGTTTAGGTGGCTTCTGCTAACCTTTAGCAGCACAAAAATCTAAATTTCGTTAGAATCGGTGCTAAAATGGCTGAGTTACAACGGTTTTGTGGCGGTTACTGTGTGATTATGTTCTCCACTACATTGTAATTACAAAGCCGGCTTCCTGGTTACAGCGGCGCTGTTGCGCACTTTGTAGCATAGGTGCAAAACAGTAATCTTGAGTATGACACGACAGCCTGGGCTATGCTGACCTGTTCGGCATACTTATTGAAGCAAACTACGACCAGTCAGATCCACAACAATGGCTATAACGGACGCTCGACCAGTTATTTGCCTGTTACAGTCAGTGGCGGATCTACAGGGGGGCCACGGGGGGCCAGGCCCCCCCTACATTGGCCAGGCCCCCCCTAAAATTACAATGGAATGTAAAGAAGCACTATACAAACTTATAATATGAATAAATTATGGCCCCCCCAAGCACCTCAGGCCAGATCCGCCACTGGTTACAGTATACATGGTTTCGCGACAGAGGCGTGATGGAATGTTCGCGCTGAATATAATGAGAAAAACGCGCTATGACGAGGTGACCGCCTACTGGTGGACAGGGTCCACGGATGAAATTCGCGAACGTATGCGAAGCTGACAGTAGATCAGTATATTACCGCGAAATTCATCTGTGGACCCTGTCCACCAGTAGGCGGTCACCTCGTCATAGCGCGTTTTTCTCATTATATTCAGCGCGAACATTCCATCACGCCTCTGTCGCGAAACCATGTATATGGCGAACAGGCCAGTTAGCATGACACTCCAGCTGTGCGCGACTTTGAAGCACGTTTGCACTTACCTAAATTGTCACCAATATCTTTGTAAGTGCTGGTCAGAGGTATTCTCCAAGTTTAACCAACATTGCAAATTGTTTGACTATGAAATAATTTTTGATTACCAAATTGCTGGTTTTTTTTAATCTAGCACTGATTGATCATAGCAAAACAGCATTGTTTCCAAGAATTACCCACTTAAATTTCATAATTCGTTGGAATCAGCGTATCTGAAAACCTTCGGGTGGTTTTTAGCCACTGAAACGGCACTCAGACGTCGCGCAAGACTATTTCCACTTAAAAACTAGGTGGAGACATTTCCGGCCGCATGATCATGCCCACGCACATCGCTATCCTCAGTGCACACACAGGGTTTGTGTAAAATTAAAATCATTACGCGGAACGTGGAATCGAAACTGACGGCGGAATGGAACGGTCAATCGGTAAAAACCATCCAAATTCGACTAAAAAAAGAGAAAAGTACACTTTTTGTGACGCATAGAGTGTGTGGTGCGATGTTGCCAGACGGTAGCAGGCTGAGACTGGAATGAATCAGAGATTAAACTAGTTTGCTATTTTGTGTTTTCTTTGTTCATGCAATAACATACATGTATTATAAAAAAATAAGCAGAGTTTTCTAACTCACTCAAATCTTTACTCTGGATCTAAGTTCTAACAAGCTTTGCTATCATACTGCATGCTCGCTAACAGAGCCACACCCCCTGGACATGACGCGAGGCTAGCTGGAGTGCATGCTGTCGTTATGATGACCTAAGCTGTTCACTTGCTCTCTCTAATCTGTCACGACGAGAAATGCGGTAATAAAGACGATTTAGTCTCTACGACTGACTCTGCACACGATCGATGAGTCTGAGCGAGTGGTACTTAAGCTAGCTACACTGCAGAGCACAGATCAGAGTAGTGCACATTGCAGCATTATATCATACAACAGATCTACTGAAATACTACACAATTTACAGCATTTTAGTACAACAATCACAATGAGAGTGCATCGTTGTATTCTCACACACTAGGTCCACTGAATTAGTATTCAACTTACTCTCAAGATCACTCTGAAGTAGCATTTTCTTCATTTCAGTGCTGTCACAGCATTTTTACACGTCAAGTCTACCAGATTAGTTTGCTGCTTACTGCACTTTAGTCTCAAGATCACTATGAAAGGCATTTTCCGCTTCATTTCAGTGCTGTCACAGCATTCTTACCCATCAAGTCTACCAGATTAGTATACTACTTACTGCACTTTAGTCAGCCATTTTTTTCATTTCAGTGCTGTCACAGCATTCTTACACATCAAGTCTACCAGATTAGTATGCAACTTACTGCACTTTAGTCAGCTCAAGATCACTATGAAATGGCATTTTCCCTTAAAAGTATTAAACTACTCTGTACAGTAAAGCTACACTTGATCAGCAGTTTCACTCCTCATCAGAATCATCAGTATCGGCATCACTAGCTTTGTCTCTGATCACCTTCTGTACCATATCCATATTTTACATTAAAATGATTTTCAACAATAAATTAATGTGATAAAAATAATGTCATTTAATGTAATGCCATTAATTTATTGCCAATCACTGCAAAATTCTATGAATATAATTAGCGCTTACAAGGTTGCACGTTAATTATGAATATAATTAGCGCTTACAAGGTTGCACGTTAATTATGAATATAATTAAGGTTTGGTACCGGTACGCGGTTCGCCTACTCCCAGTTCGCCTATTCCCATTTTGACTACTAAGGGCCTCAGGCGTTTTGTTTCGCCTACCAAAATTATAAAACTAAACCCTAAACCCTGAACCCTAAAAACCTTCTCCTAACTGTGCAAAGTCGGGAGGGTGTCCTAAACCGGGCCTTCGGCCCTTGGTAAGCCTAAGGATCGTCGGGAGGGTGTCCTAAACCGGGCCTTCGGCCCTTGGTAAGCCTAAGGATCGTCGGGAGGGTCGTCCTAAACCGGGCCTTCGGCCCTGGCTAAAGATCGTCGAGAGGGTCGTCCTAAACAGGGCCTTCGTCCTTCACTGGATCTGCAAGCTGTCCCGACGATCGACTTAGCTAAAAAAACCTTAAGTTTTCTGGGAAAAAAATAAAAAATAAGTACTGAGCGGGAATCGAACCCTGAACATCTGCACTACAAGCTACTGCACTAAACCGCTGCGCCACCGGAACCAGCTGACCAAACAGTGCTATAAACAAGCCTTTATAGTGATTCTGTACGCGCGCGCGTAGATAATATAAGCCGCCGAAGGCGGCTTGCGCACGTGACTAGGCAAAACAGCACGCCTGAGCTTCGTAATAGGCAAAACGATAGTAGGCCAAACGGGAGTAGGCAAACTGATACTATCCCATAATTAACGCTGCTGTTTGCTCGTTGTTTTCCATAGCAAGCTGTCTGGTTTATTTCACCTCCCCACGGTAGGAAACAATGTTTGCATTAACAAGAGAGTGCGATCTCAACCTCTTGCCATCGTTCGGATGCTTGTGAACGGCCGCCATTTTGATTTTTGTTATCCGGACTTTTTAGGTTATCCGAACGTCTAGAAATTTTCTGTGGCCAAAGCTGTCCGGATAATCGAGGTTGCACTGTATTACAATTAGATCATGTGTGTTATGCACTTTTAGTGTGTTCATTGTTTCAATAAAAATAATTATTGTGATAATAATGTATAACTGTAATTGTTGTGACTGGGACTAGTAACTACTTAGCTATTATCTTCTTGTTACGATTCGCCAGACTATCACTTTTCAGTTGCACCTGTGGACATAACACCATCAAATCAAGCAGCACATTGTCACTCATTATGACAAACCTGATGTTCATTCTACTAGAACAAAATTGGTATTTTGGTAATAACACATGTCCTCTTTCTGATTTTACAAAATTAATAGCCTGAGAGAGAGAGAGTAAGTATTAATTTCGATAACATTAAGACGCTTGGCTACTCACAAAAACAACAGTCAACAATATGAACCAGAGATCCTATTACACTCATCATTAGCAGATTATACAAAACCGTAGCCAAGAATTTACGGAGAGGGTTCTTTTTCGTGTGGTGCAGAGTGCCGCTGAAAATTTTGTCTTATTAAAAATCAGATGGCCGTGTTTTTTTTGCGATAATTCTCGTGAACAGTTGCGTAGGACTACCTACATGCGCTATTTTCACTGCAATACTTTCGAGAAAACAAGCTGCTTCAATTTTGGCTAAGAAAGTGGAGCTTTTCATAAGAAAAGTGGACCTTTCAGGAGACTGGGTGGTTCTTCAGAACCCTGTTAGCTACGTGTGTCGTTAAGAGGAAGGCACTAAAAATTTTATATTTTCAAAAATATTTTTCTACTCATTTCGCCAAGAGTATATAATCTAACAAGAGTATCGAACGCCAATTGCCACTGTAGAAACACTCTCGGGAAAGTAACATGACAGAAACGTGATCTGATGACGTATACGCCCACACTGCAGGCTAGCCATCGACGTCATCGACGTTCAGCAACGATGCTAGCCAAGCTTTTTAGATGATAATTGGACTGTTGCAGGCGAGAATATAGCGATGTAGACACGACAAATGCTGAGAAAACAGAAACACGTGCTAGTTATGCTCTTTAATCGAAGAATAAGAGCAGCAGCGAGCTCGGTCCGTCAGAGCGCGTTCGTCTACAAAAATCACATTGTCGATGTTCGGCGACTAACGAACGCCTGCTTTTAGAGGTATCTTGTCAATAAAGAGCCCTGAGTAGCTGTATTTTCCATCATGGGCGCTTGCTTCCTGCAGGACACACCTTCATTGTGACATAGTCGTGGATTTGTGCAACACGCTTTCGTCACAATGCGTAAAATATCTCACGTGCTGGTCACATTACTTTCCCGAAAGTGTTTCTACAGTGGCAATTGGCGTTCGATAAGATTATATACTCTTGATTTCGCTGCATTCACAATGCACCAGCAGCCCAAATTTAACTATTGTGCAACAGAGGCTAGCTAGCTATGCACGTGTGTGCTCGTTGGTACTACAGTACGTAGGTAAAGTGCTCGGTAATTTTTGTACAAGACAACCTTCTTTTCGGTTTGTGATTACAAGTGTGCTGTTCATGCAGGTAGCTTTGGATACGTTAACAAGACAAGCACGAAACAAATTGACTGTCAACTAGAGTTCTAATAAACACATACCCGTGCGCTGATCTGAGCTAAGAGCTAAACACGACTACTCCAGCATTACTGCAACACGTACGTTAAGCTAGCCCATAGACAGCTCCAGAAAAATAGATGATAGCATAATTATTATGCACTAACAGTCGATTGGCACATCACAGAAGGCCTCGAGATAGACTGATACCGTAGCTATAGCCTATAGGCCTCAAGAAATTTAATGGCTCTGACGTACGGTACATGTGAGACTGAGTGAGAACATCGACATGTGAGACTGAGTGAGGACATCGACATGGATAGGAGGTTGGGTGACACACCCACAATACCGTAAAGTGCTCTTACACGGACACGTAAAGCCATGGACATGGACTAGCCGCTTGAGTAAGGCTTGCCAGCATAGAAAACGTCTTCATAAGACTATAAATTCAGTGAAGAAGCTGCAGAGAGTGTTTTCGTGGAGATTTTCGAGCGGTAAGACGCAAACAGGCGTGTTTTTTGACGACACACACACACACATAATTATCTATATATAGACGGACACGAACGCATAACCCTCGCGCATACTGCGCACGGGTAATTAAAGCAGCTGAATGGGAGAGAGCTTACTCAGAGCTATAGCTAGCTGGCTTGCTCTAGATGTCATTTACAGGAAAACCAACAACAGTGCTACTCTTAATACTCTTAATACAATCTGATCATCTCTACCTATTGACAGATTCACCAGTTCTACTCAGAGTTGTGCAGGTGCTCATCGGACCTTTAATTCACAAGCAAGCTAGCTATCACATTCAGCCGGTTCTAGCTGAGATTCCTCCTCGTTACAACTTACAACGCTTTTTAGTAACCTTAACTGAAGGCTGGTCCACTTGGCTCGTAGTAGAATAGGACGCCGGACAGCAGAACTAACTCGTCTTCAGTGGATTTTAATCGCCTTTAGGTTCCTACCAGCAGCAGCCATCTCCAATCGATTCAGCAATAATGGGTTAGTCCCGATTATAATTAACATGATTGAATCCCAAGGTGATCAGTATCACATGTGACACGAAAGTTTCCGAACCGGATGTGACCAAGCATCCACTCATGCTCAATAGGCGGGGAGGGGCAGCGGTCAGACTAATAATAGCCCTTGGTCTGACTTCCTTTACCAAGAAGACGTGCCACAGAACAGCAGAGACGTTTTGCGGGATTTCTTTTGATCGCTCGCGGCAACAGCTCGATCTGTCTCTTCAGCACAGTGGTCGAGGCGTTGGTGAGGTATGGCCGGCGCTACACCAAGGGGCTCTTATTTCAAAACTTTAGCTGCGTCTACTAACAAAAGTAGACTAGAGCAGTGCTGGAAATCTGACATAAACTGGGATCTGTACCCTGATGTAATCCGAAAGGTCAGCAACATGACTACATGTACTTGCTTGTGCATTAACATACATTTTACTCTATAGGGCTGTGAGCAAATAGGCAAAGCTGTTAGTATGCCTCCCACAGCAGTTCTGAGTGGTTTGTTGATACTCACTTCATTCTTTGTGAGTCATGGAACTGTCAGTATTCCAGAAACAGATTGGGTAGAACCTATTATTCTATGGATTTCGATTGGAATGCCCACAGGCAGCGGAAAGTCACCACTCTACAAATTTTTGTTGGATTTGGTTCGCACAACTAAGACAAAAGTCGAGCTGACAAAAGACCATGTAAGCAAGAAAGACAAGAAAGGTCATTCCTGGCTGCTGGAAGAAGCGACGTTTGAGAAAATGGGAATAATGATGCACGAGAATTATTGCAAACTGTTAGGACTCTATGATGAGTTATCATCATTTCTGACTCAAACAAATCTCTGCAATTCTAAGGGACTATCAGAATCACATCATCTCAACCAGTTTTTGCAGATCTATAACGGTCTTCCGTGGAACAAACGTACAGGTAAATCCACTGGGTATATCACATTATTTATGTATAATACTTTTTTGTTTACTAGTGACCAAGGGAGAGGCGAACTTTGAAATGGAGCGTACCAGCCTCACCGTTGGTGGATTCACTCAGCCTGCAGTAGCTCAATCACTAATAGAAATGTCTTCAAACAGTGAAAAGGGATTTTCCACGAGGTTTCTTTGGATTTTTCCAAAACCTTGTTATGCTAAATTTGATACACTTGAAATGGTTAAGCCAGAATTTAAGGATTCTCTTGGTTAGTTTATGTGAATTAACATTCAATTTCACTTTCTAATTGTTTATAGTTAGTTTATTTGCTAAGCTATGGAAGGATGAGAAAGAACCGGTTCACAAATTCACCATTACCAATCCATGCTTGAAAATCTTTAGAGATAAGTATGATCATATACAGCAGCAGCTGGAAGAAATTTCTGGAACTGATGAATTATTGTCAGGTATGGCAATTGCTATGTTTACCTTATATGGCAATTTTGTGTCACAGGAATGCTTAGCAAGTCAAAAGGACTGATTCTCAGAGTTGCTGGAGTGCTCCATGTCCTGTTTTGTCTCGATTCCACCACAAATGATTTCCCTACTAAAATATCTGATAGTACGTTAGAAGCAGCAATAAACTTTGTTGAAGTTTGCTGCCAGCATGCAGCATTTATTGCTGGAAGAGGAGAGATTGAAGAAGAAATTCTGGATCTAATTGGTTGGTCATAAAGTTTTTCCTTTATTTAAGTAATCATATTCTTGTTTTTAGCTCAAGTAAAACATCAAACTGATGATATGGAAATTAAACAGGCTGCCTGTGTTCTCACTCAACAAGGAAGAACGCTATATCTTACTAAGCTCAATAATCAAAAAAAGTTCAGGAATATTGGAAATATAGAAGGAGCTAAGGCTGGTGCTCGTACACTAGAGGATGCTGACCTAGGAAAACTTGATATAGAACCTTGCTATCGTGGAACTTCAGAGGTACAACCTTATTATGAAAGTTCATATTAATGCACGACAATTTCCATAATCATTAGGTATACATAATCTTGCTTTAGTGTTTGCTGAGCGCAATATTTGTTTTGATATAAGTTATAGTTAGAACATGCCTCCAAGGGGGGCATACAGCAGATACCTGAAATGATATTCATAATCCTGAGGGCATAGTCCTCAGGATTATGAATATCATTTGATGTATATGCACGAGGAAGGCATGTTCTGACTGGAGGGCACAATAGGCTGGTACAAAAGCAACTAAGTCAAAAATTAACCTTTGTTCTAGTAGTAATTGTCATGACAATAACATCACTTACCTGCATGGTTATGCCAGAGCTCATCATGATAATAATGTGATTTCAACAGCCCTGAAATCATTTGGTTTCTAACTTAGTTACATTATTAGTTAAACCAACTAAAGTGACCTAAGTCAATTCTGTAATCTGATTAGTCAGCTATAAGGCGTGTCCGCACTAGGAAACCGGGTTGAATCCGGGTTGGATTCAAACCAGACTTACCCGGGTTGAACTCAGTTAGCGCGCGTCCGCACTCGACCCGGATCGATGCGAGTCGGGTCCATGCAGCAGTCTAAGGTAGCGTTCATAGCACTAGCAAGAGAGCTCCTAAGTCTTTCTCTAGCGCTTAAGCGCTCAGGGAACTAGCGCGCGTATTCCAGCGCGCGTACACGCGGCGGTGCCAAGATGAACCCGGTTTCAACCCACTTCAACCCACATACGTATGTGGGTTGAACCCGGGTTGGCTGAACCCGGGTTCAACCCGGATTCGCCAAAACCGGGTTAAGTGCGGACGCGCGCAACCCGGGTTCAATCCGGGTTGAACCCGGGTTCGCGCGCCAGTGCGGACATGCCTATAGAGGTCAAATGGACACTCACTCTAAGTCACTATAATAACTAAATGGTTAACAATCACAACATATGGGGTTTATCAAAAGATACTCACAGGGATTATAAATTTTATACTGCCTCTGGTTAGCTCTCTACCTTTGGGTGCTTTGTTTGCTGAGTGTAGTTATACATTGGTCTCTATGTCAACAAAGTTTAGGTTGCTATGGAAATAGGCATCCTTGCACTCAAGATATCTATCTATACATCAGCAACTTAAAGTTCGCATACATTTCAAATCCATTGTCTAACATGTACAATACGATACTTGACACATTATTATGAGGTCAATAAATGATTTTTTTCATATTTTTAGCGATACATATTCATAAAGGCACCAGTACCAGAGGACCCTGATGAGAGAAAAACATTTGGTATGACTCTAAATAGGTTTGGTTTGAAATTAGACAAGTACACGGAGCTACTTGAGTCACCTACCGAAATGTCAATCAGAAAACGAAACAGGGATGAGAGTGAGGCAGGTGAAAGTGATGAAAGAGCAAAGAGAACCTTGTTTAATTATTAGTTATTTATTATACATGTACTTTTTATAATAATAATTATTATTAATTTTTATTGTTTTTGCAAACAGAGCATTATTAAATTGACAAGATTCTATACTCTTCCATGGATGATCCATGGATTGTCATGAATTCAATGTATTCCTGGAATACTTTCCACACATGCAGAGTTTAATTATATTCATTACCTAATAATTATTCATTGAGATAACGACAACAGTTTGTTTTCCGGTTGTGTTACCAACTTGCAAACAGATAAATTATGTGTAGGTTATATATATACGACCAGTTATATCTCGCGGGAAAGGGCGCGCTCAAGTGAAGTCGAGGAAGCGCCGAGGGCGAAGCCAGAGGCGCTTCCGAGATTTCACGAGAGCGCTAGCCCTTTCCCGAGGGATATAACGGGTCGTACGTCCCGCCAACATGTGATATAACTTACTTGTACCATGCTAAAGGCTGTTCTGATCTTGGGCACGTGACGCGGAGGGAAATACGACTCGTTATAATATCCCTCAAATAGCGCAATCTGATTGGTCAGAATAGTCTTAGTATGGTATAAGCTGTGATACCTGTTTGCTGGTTGGTTGTCATAGACCACAGCTAAACGCAATTCTCGAGCTGATTGGTCAACTGCAGAGTGTCTAAATCTATTCTGGTAACATGCTTTCTTCGAAAAATGCACGAAAATTAAACTTCCGTCGCGTTTAACAACGCCGGCCCGCCTTCGACTCTGGCGACTCCTGGTATTACCTTGAGCGCTTCGACGACTAAGCTGTGGTCTAAATAGGTTAGACGACAAATCTGTGGTAACTACCAAACTTAGAACGCCTCAAAAAACGAATCGTTGCCTACGCGCGTCGGAACGTCCACTCATTTTCACGACGTTCTATAGCCCGTAGGGGCAAGTGGAAAAGCCGGATGCGAAGGAAACGAACTCGAACGCGGAAACGAACTCGAGCCCACGAATTCGGTATTGATTTAGCTAAATCGCTGTGATTGTAGATACTATTACCCCCGCGCACCATTACCCAACGGGTGTCCCTAATCGGTGGATCATGGACTGGACTGGACTGACCTTTTGTGCAGGAAACCGCACCCATAATTACTACTAAACCCTACACCCAAGACCCTAAAAATCTAGTCGCCTAACAGCGCCCAGTATGGACCTAACGGTGCCCAGTATTTGCCTAACAGCGCCCAGCATCGATCTAACGGCGCCCAGTATTCGCCTAACGTGCCAAAATAGTACTGGGCGCCGTTAGGTCCATACTGGGCGCTGTTAGGCGAATACTGGGCGCCGTTAGGTCCATACTGGGCGCTGTTAGGCGACTAGATTTTTAGGGTCCTGGGTGTAGGGTTTAGTAGTAATTATGGGCGCGGTTTCCTGCACAAAAGGTCAGTCCAGTCCACCGATTAGGGACACCCGTTGGGCACATGCTAATGGTGCGTGAGTGTAATAGTATCTACAATCACAGCGATTTAGCTAAATCAATACTGAATTCGGGGGTTCGAGTTCGTTTCCGCGTTATAGTTCGTTTCCGCGTTCGTTTCCTATCGTATCCGGCGTAGTTACCTTGAAGTGGGTTGCTAGACCGTAGGCGTATGAGCAACATGGTGTTAACTGATGCGAGCCAAAGTGTCTGAGCAACTGCTCTCAACGTGTCATAAGGGTTACGGGAGTAATGACTTGGTCCGAGACAACTGCCTGACGATTGTGTTGTCACGGCTTAAAATTAATAGTAAATACACAGAGCACAGATGAATAACATTAGAGGCCTATCTAGTGAGTTAACCAAATAAGGCAATGTTAGGATACTGTTCGACCAATCAAGATGGAGCATGAGTCAGCACGGATGTAGTGGGTGAATAACATTAGAGGCCTATCTAGTGAGTTAACCAAATAAGGCAATGTTAGGATACTGTTCGACCAATCAAGATGGAGCATGAGTCAGCACGGATGTAGTGGGTGAATAACATTAGAGGCCTATCTAGTGAGTTAACCAAATAAGGCAATGTTAGGATACTGTTCGACCAATCAAGATGGAGCATGAGTCAGCACGGATGTAGTGGGTGAATAACATTAGAGGCCTATCTAGTGAGTTAACCAAATAAGGCAATGTTAGGATACTGTTCGACCAATCAAGATGGAGCATGAGTCAGCACGGATGTAGTGGGTGACGACCCGCTACAACCTCGGTACGTCGTCTAACCCGTGCACGCTTAGTGCCGAGTGTATGGAACCTGTAGCCTATTTAACTCCAGCCCCTTACGCTGGCCAGTTGCCGTGTCTCGGTAATCTGACAGTCACAACGGTACCACAGGTCACATCGTCTGAGCTGCACACGCACCCTACACACAGCCCCTTCACGCAACTTTAAGCTTTCTATCTATCTAAGAGCCACACCCGCAATTGCTACAATTCGTGTAGCTCTTGAGTTGAAAACTGTGCTAAGGGGCTGTGTATATACAGGGTCTTGTTCAGAACCTGAAGATGAGTTTGTGAGTCTGCCTCGTCGTCTAGAAGACTTAGTGAGTTGTTTCGTCTACTAGATTCGTCAGTCGAACTTTAGACGGACAGTAGGCCAAAATGTGAACCTCAGTGTTATGTAACTCTGACGGAGAGGCACGGACCAGAGTTCACTGCAGAGCAAGTGAAAGAAGCGTTTCCTTTCACGTCCAGAAGGTCACCAATAAAGGTGCGTGTGCTGCTCAGACGATGTGACCTGTCGTACCGTTATGATTATCGAGACAACTGGCCAGCGCACGTTACAAACATGCCCAAAATGACGTCACCAAACTCCACCCACATCCTGCTACTAGCGAAGGCTTTAAAAACTTGCTGCACTCGGTCAGCAGCAGTCAGGAGCAGCCAGCAGGTAAAGGTAAGTAATAATACTGGTAGGCCTATAAGGGGGGAATATTTTAGGGGATTTTCCTGGGTATTGGGGCGTAGCAACTGGTCATCCCAGGTCATCGTTAGGCTTCACACTGTTTACGCTCGTTCTATACAGCGTTTTTTCAAGATCTTGCAACCGTCAACGGCCAACCGTACAGGACTACGCATCATGATCTCAAGAGGAATGGATGCAGCTTTCATAGCTCTTGTGGCAGCTAGGCAGCTCAAATCACGGTGGAAGGAATTAGTAGACGTCTACTTCCAACTTCTTTGCGGGTGTACACAGCTGTTATCTTCTCACAAGCAGAGTTACGAACATGCATGCGCGCGACACTTGACGCCGGGTACAGTATTGCGAGATCTCGGAACTATCATGAAGCAGCAACGATCGAACTTCCTCGGTTGCAAAGCAGGTTGCTCACAGCAGCTTTTCGTTCAGAGAGCCTGGAACTGTCTGCATAACTAGTTATGGTGCAATCGGACAGTCGGAATACGTAGGTGGCCGTATTTTACAGGTTCAGAATGTATGAGCGTAATTGGAAAGCGATTTGGGACTGCAGGTTAGCGTTCATTATAAGCAGGTGTCCACTTTTTCCAGTGTCTGCCGGGATAAACAGGTTCCGCTGTAAACGTGAGAAGGGATCAAAAATGGTCACGTACATGTGCCCGGCAGTGCCAAGTTCTGAAACCACATGCTAAACACATGTTGAGTGCATGTGCACTTATGTGGTTGGCTTGAAGTGTAACCTGATACCCCAGAAGCGTAACAGACTAATGCTGAGTGGTTAGGCTATGCGGCGCGGGAAGTTCCGATTTGCTAATTAATATTCATGATATGCATAATTGAGACGTTTCATACAGCAAGCAGACTGCCGTAAGTAGGCGTGACTGGGCAATAGTGAGCGTGACTAACTGCACGTGGCACCATACGGTACGAGTGGTAAAACATCCAGAATTTTCGTTAAACGTAGACGCGAAGCAGTCTGCTTGCTGTATGAAACGTATACATGTAAATTATGCATATCATGAATATTAATTAGCAA